>JAIEZT010001390.1:18951179-19261179 GCA_019594935.1 Periophthalmus modestus | reverse complement strand
GAAAACACTCTGTTCCACCTTGTGATGTCATGTGGTAATACAGGAAGTGCTCCACTGTGTTTTATAACTCCATACACCTTCACTAGAATCATGTGGATGATTTCAGTCTTGGAATTGCCAATGTCTTTTGAACTACTGGTAAAATGTAGCTGTTAACTTGAAAACTACCACTTCATGACATCACAAAGTGGAGCAAAGCATTTTGAGCTTTGGAGATGTAGACAGACTAATAATACAGTCTTACCAAAGATTCCAGGTATGTTTCTGATGAGGTGTAATATATGTGTATAAATGCATAATATAGGAGTCACAGTACCTGATCGTTGCACGTCCTGGTTCGTGGACAATAGGATGCTTTAGAATGAGATGCAGGCAGTACACAGTGGTCTAACCATAAGGGAATGCTAATACAATACAGGGCAAAAGTAAAATTTTAATTAAGTAAATATGTGAAGTAAATTTTACTTCATTACATGAAAATATATGACACCTGTATACTGTGTGGCCAGGTAGCTAGAGATCTATAAGGCTACAGGTTTCCAGTTTAAACGGGGCATGTAACTTTTTTGGTGCCTGACGTTATTGGATTGCAGAGATGTGCCACAGTTTGAAACAAAAGTTATCTTTATTTATTTTATTTATTATAAAGTTTCATAATGAACTTTTAAAAATGAAATGACTAATTCTAAATTTTAGGGGAAAAAAAAAAAAAAAAAAATAGATTTATGTACCCCAAACCTAGATTCGATGAGTTGGGGGGGAGACGGTTTTTTCATTATAACGTGAATTGGAGCCATACATATATATATGTATATATATATATATATATATATATATATATATATATATATATATATATATATATATATATATATATGAAAAATACTACAATAGGTGATTGGACTTAAATTCAGAAAGAAGTCTATATTAATTGAACTTATAAAATTGTTTTTATAAGTAGTTACATAAAAAAGTACATAATTTGCACACATACCATCATCATAAAACCGGAATTAAACCTTAACTAGACATGGATCAGTATCAGGACTAGAACAGGACCAAACCTACAACAGGACTAAACATTGGTCAAACCAGGACCAGCTGGTCTACATTTAATGCAAAATGACACTATGTTAGCAGTGTTATGGTTTATTTATTCATTTACCATCGGAGTGGTGTTACTTCCTTTCATCCCTAGGAACGGTTTATAACAGCAGCATAATGCAGTGTGTAGGCACATCCATTGATAAATATTCAATTCACTTCAATTCACCTAAATAGTATAAATAAATATTATTAATACTGAAGGTCTTAGCAGCAGAAAAAGTCAATCATGCTTGTTATCCAGAATACACAGTTTACTTCATGAAGATGTGAGTCTGGTCACCGGTGAATATCCTCATTTTCAGATGGGCATGATTGACAGGTGGATTAGCCAATCAGGAGCACGGCCTGTCTGTATCAAAAACAAATATGGCGTCTTATAAGAAAAAAAAAAAAGATGAAGAAAATAGTAAAGTCTGTTAATCTGAGGTGAGAGAGAAATGTCATTTTGTTTCTAAATGCTACATGACATAAACAAATCAGATTGAACAGTCGTGTTTGGTCCTGGCTCCTGGGTCCTGGAGGGAATGGGTACATTATAAACCTCAAATACAGAAAAATAAAAAAGTCTGTTAGTAGAGGTTTTATCATGACGAGAATTCCTCTAGTTTCATTATACCTCATTGGTTAGGTTCATATTTTCTGCGGTTTGAAAAATGCTCAGTTGAACCTTTTGAGTGATCACTTTTTCTTCAGTCTCTTCCCCTCCTCCAGCGCACTCGCCACAGTAACTTCAACCTCTTCTTCTGCTGCTGTGTCCATGTAAACATCGCCCACAGCCCATATGTGTCTCAGAGTAAAACTGATCAATCAAAGGTGTTGAGATGAACCCCTCTAGTGTCACTCAAACATCTGCTTCTCCTCGGCTAATTATAACGCTCTCGCAGCACTGCTATGGAGACGCTACATCTACGCTGCAGATGAGAGCAAAAACAATCATTAAAATAAAAAATAAAAAAACTTGTCATGAGCTGTCACGGTTTAAATTTAATCACCAGGAGAAATTGATTTTGAAAAATGTGGAGCATCACTTATTTACTATATTTACTTAGGAGAACTGTCTACTTGAAAAATGACAAATTTGACAGAGTCTCATCTTGAAAATGTGTATAATATTTTTGATGGCTTTGAAGTTGTCTTCATTTGGTATTTCTGTTTGTAGAATTGGTGAATCTACTGAATTTCTCCTGTTTTTATTTGCACACACAGTACGCCAGGTCAAAACTGGGACTAAACTTTGAACCCAGAACCTAACTGAACTAGAACAGGACCAAACCAACCCCACACCAGAACTAAAATGGGCTCAAAACAGAGGCACATAAAGAATAAGTGGAGGTCTGCAGCCATATCATGTATTAACCCATTAACTCCTCATCTTATTTCCCTTTTTTCTTGATATCAAACTTGGGAAAGGGAAGAGAGGGTGAGTGACCGTCACTTATTATTACTCCATTTTGTGCATGTATTTGAGTGATGTGTTTTTTTGTGATTATTGTTATGCTGCATGTTGTTAGTTACAATTGTGTCATTAGGATTGGAAGGTTTTGAAAAAAGATCATCTACTTATGATTGAAAGTCATGCTGTGCACATACAAGACACTTGTAAGAAGTATGGTGAAAAAAACCAAAAGATATCCGTTCACATCTTAAATACATCCAGGAGCAATAAGTGAATACTAAATAAATATTAAATCTGGATAACCATTTGGCACATCACTAGGTACTTGAATACTTCAGTGATCCCTTCTTGGAGAAATTCACATGCATGAAGATAACTTCTTCAGTTGGAGAAGCAAAGCAGTGTGGACCACCAAAATGCGTAAAAAAAAACATAACATAGAGGTATGTGAGTCTATACAAGACAAAAGACAAAAGGTTGGGTATCCTAGCGTTGCATGCTTAATTACTTTATAAATCAAACACATTTAAGAACATACTGTCCTTTGCAATTTGATAATCCAAACCACTGACTTTGAATTTTTACTGTTCTCCACCTTGAAGCTCTATATCAGTGGTGGGATGTGACAAAGAAAAAGTAGGGAAAGCACGGTATTTAATTACATATTTAGGTATCTGTACTTTACTTAAGTACATTTTAGAGTGGATGCTTTTTACTTTTACTTCACTGCATTTAAGAGAAGGTATCTGTACTTTCTACTCCACTATTTTTGAACAAGACTGAAAAGTAAAAAAAAAATATATATATATATTGTTTGAGACCTGTGGAAAAGACAGAGTTTATTTTTATCAACATCATAATTTCAGCAATTTAGAAATAAAACCAGCCAGAAAGAAACGATTGATTAAATGTTTCATGTTCAAATTCATCATAAATCTGTATCAAAATAACTACATTTGATGCTTTATAGAAATACTTTTACTTTTTACTTTTTAAGTACATTTTTAAACAGGCACTTTCATACTTTGACTTAAGTAAAACTAAAAGTATCACATGAATAAAAATATACTTGAGTATTTTTTGCTCCAATATTTGTACTTAAGTGACAAAATTGAGTACTTTTTCCACCACTGCGTAATTTACACAGTACTCTGTAAAGCCTGTGGTGCTCTGCATTAGTAAAATTGTTTCCCTCTCCCCTATTGAGGATATTTCAAAGCATTACACTCTGACTTTCCACAGGTTTGTCCTTGTTCATCGCATATTATTTGATAGATTTTTGTTTTGTCTCTTGCTGTATTTCAGTTTTTTTAAATTCTAACCTTGATTTATATAATTACTTTTGTCTCTTTGTCTTGCGTTGTCTCTGTGGGCTCTATATGTGTCTGTTCCTGTATGTTATTGCATTGACTTTTAACCTTTTTCTTCAGACATCTTTCTTTTGTGGAACCATACATTACATTTTGCAATAAAACGTCCATCCACTTCTGTCATGAAGCATTCAGAAAACACATCCTTTCACAATGTCAACAACTGGCTGACATCATTTATTTATTTGTTTGATTGGGACAATTCATATCAATGAACAGACATGATTCAACATGAACGTGAACTCACCAGATTATTATATTAATATTCATCTGGGGAGTCGCAAAAGGGTAAAAATAAAAATTACACTCATTGCACAGTTCCCATAATTGCACATTCCACACATTGCACATTGTATTGCCCATTCCACTCCAGTGCACATTCCACACATTGCACATTACACTCATTGCACATTACACTCATTGCACATTACCCTTATTGCAGTTTCCCATAATAGCACCATCCTAAATATTGCACATTACACTTATTGCACATTACAGACATTGCACATTACCCTTATTACACAGTTCCCATAATAGCACCATCCTAAATATTGCACATTACACACATTTGCACATTACACACATTGCACATTACACTTATCGCACAGTTCCCATAATTGCACCACACAAAATATTGCACATTCCAGTAAATAAAATAATCACGTTCAAAATTTTATGACGTTATCTTTTGAATAAGAGGAGAGTATGACGGGGAGAATGACGTCATCACATACTAGTTATTCTGTGAAATGGTTCAATTGTAGTACTGTATTCTGAATACTGTTTGTTCTGCATTATTTGAGATGGAAAAACTGATCAAATACCACAGTGGATTCCTTTGATTCCTTTGAAGTAACTGTATTCTGAGTATAACCAAAGTAAAGTGTAACTGTACAGGTATATACTTGCTCAGTTCCATGTATTAGTTACTTCCCCAATACTCCTCACACTTACCGTAGTTTACTTTAAGCAGCCGCAGTCTAAATTAATTGATCTCTTTCGTAACTCATTCTGATCATCCTAAATTGCAATGATAAAAGCACTTACTTATATAATTTGTAGCAGGCAGCACTCCGTGGAAGCTAAGAACAAACCTTTGACTTTTTCTGTACAATTTACCACAATGTCCACTATTTCCCCTGCAATACCGCATCAATACTTCTAACTTCAAACCACATTCTACAGTAGTTCAGTCGAGAAACTAAAAAAAAGACGCATTTAAAACAACTCGATAGGTCGCTGGGTGAGGTTACAGGTACCTGCCACTGCGTCACTCCTCCTCTTCAGCGCTCACAAGCACAAACATGACCTTGCTGCGTTCAAGACCAGTTGTACTTTTCACTCACGGACGCTCCTTTAGTCGTCAATACCACCGGTCACCTGCGCTCCCGACCTCTGACCCCTGCACACCGGACCGGAGAGGCTGAGGCTGAAAGTTGTTTACAATAATAGAGATGAGGGCCTTAGTGAATCTACATGTGTCGACCTGAAGTGCATATGACAGGTTTTCATGTTTTTTCTATCATGACTTTGGTTTGCTGGGATAGTAACTGTAGTATATGTATATTTATCATAGTTTTACATCAGTGTTCAAAAATACACTGATGTAAACAGAATCCCTCTTTTTATGTCATCAACACCAAAATGCAAGGACAATTTACAGCCAAAGAATACATTATTCTGACAGTTTAAACCTTCATTTAACAAAATAAAGGTGTTGTCATGCAGCGTTATTAGCGTAATCATAACTATTGTGTAACTTGGACAAGTTAATACGATGGTTGCTGGGTAACAGTTATGGCATTACTTCTGCATATGTCATGTCTGCTACCCAAGCTTTTTACTATGTTATGATGTTATTCCCTCATCAAAAACACACCTGAAGTGGTTTTATAAGTCATCCATGCATGTTTAAGTTATAGCAAGTTAGTTAGCAAATATAGAATTTTCAACAATAAAAGGTAATATGGTGATCTAAATATGTTATGTGTTAGCAGTTAGAAGTTTAATACCTCCTCTTTAAATGTAATAATGTTAATCCTATAGACAGATGCTATCGCCGCCGATAGACTCGCGGTTGCGGACTTTCCATTACTCCGCAACCAATTGTGCTAACGTGTAAATTCAAAATGGCATCTCAAAGCAGAGGCACGAGGCTCTTTAGGTATGTTACTGCCTTTACGCTAATCTGCCTCTGTTGTCCCTCGAAGATGACGAATCAGAGCGCAGGTGCCACAGGGATTTTCCCAGTCACTTATTCAATGCGTCAAAGAAAAAATACAGATGGATATGTAAAATAGAGGTAGTTGCGTAAAAAAAATGCAGTATATTCTGATACTTCCTTTCTTATGGCTAAAAAGAATAAAAGTCTAGGCAAGCTATAGTGGTCTATAGTGTGCTAAGTCCTTAAATGGTTAACTATGTTTTAGTGAAAAGAGTAGTCTAGCCTGTCATTTTCACTTTATACTGTGGTAACTAAAACTATTATTGTCAATTCAAAAACATCAACAAGCCTTATGACCTCTGACCTCTGAAGGATCATTTAAAAGAAAAAAAATGCACTATGTATCACCACCTGTATCCGCCATCTTGTCCTATCAGTCATACCCAAAGCTCATGACCATAGGTGAGGGTAGGAGGGTAGATCGAGCTGGACTGCTGCCCCCGCGACCCGGCTCTGGATAAGGGGAAGAAAATGGATGAACTATGTAACTTTTCTGATGGAGGGTCTGCCATCTGCTGGTGTCCATGGGGATGTTATTGTATTGCCTGGAATGTAACTTCTCTATGTCAGTGGAGAGAAGCGGGTAACGCCACCAGGCCGAGATCTAATAAAGTAAATGCAAGATGGTTAATTTTAATGTCAAACTGTGAAACATTCCAGGCAAAGCAGTAACATCAGCTTCAGACTCGAGGAGAACATGCAAACTCCAGCTCAAACAGGGGCCAAGAGCACTGATTATTACTAACTGTGTAGACGTAACAGTTAATGGCATTTCTGTCTTTACGGCATCAACCTTCACAGAGAAAAAGACCAACGCACAGCAATAATAGCTTTATATATTTATTTGTATGTTTACTCCTTTATGCTGTTCCTCGTGTTAAAGCTCTGTTGTTAGTTATTACCCTTTCGTGAACGTCTTTCTTGGCCTGAAAGCGTTGTGTTACAGTATTGTTTAAACAGTAATGTAATGTAGAAATCTTTATAGGGCCAAACAAGCGTCATCTAAAAGGAGAAAAACAAGGCTAGTAAAGACTGGGTGACCTTCAGTGTGTACCTGTGGTTTCTTATGGGGAATGTGCAGCATGTAAACATATTTATACATGAGTTTAGCAGTAAAAAGGGGACAACATGCTCTGTATTGTTCAGCTCTAATATGAGAAGTAATGTAGATATAAGATAAAATACGAGGAACTGTTTTAAAAAAGGTACCAGAGTCGTAACTGAATCTGGGACGACAGCACTAGCACTGATTCGTGATTGGCTGCAGGTGCTGGGTTTTAGGTAGTGACGATTCAGACCTGGCAACCCAAACGAGATATTCATGTGAGGCTCTTTCTGCTTTCTGAGAACGAAAACATCAAAATTATAATAAAACAACGTGGCCATCATGTTCAAGTTTTTGTCATTTCAATACAAATCTGCATTAGAATTGGTATCAGTAAAAGATATATTTGATTTGAACATGTTTATCTCGTATCTCGGGACACAGATTGATTTCTGACATTGATATTGGATTATGCGTGAATCTAAATCCCCTAATCTCCCTCCTTCTTTCTCTCTCTTTCTATTTCTCTCTGCCTCTAACTTCCTCCCTCGTCCCTCAACCTTCTCTGCCTCCTGTCTGTCTTTCTCTCTTCATCTCTCTCTTCTCTCTCTCCCTATCCTCTGTTTGTCTACCCTCTGTCTGTATCTCTTCTCTCTCTTCATCTTCCTCCTCTCCCCCTCCTTCTCTCTCTCTGTCTTTTTTCTGTCTCTCTTTTCTCTCTCTCTCTCTCTCTCTCTCTCTCACTTTCTCTCTTGCTCTCTCCGTCTCTCATTCTCTTTCTCTCTCTGTGTCTCTCTCCTCTCTCACTTTCCTCTCGTGCTTTGTCTCTCTCTCTCTCTCTTTCTCTCACTCTGTCTCTCTTTCTCTCTCTGTGTGCCTCTCTTTCTCTCTCTTTCTCTGTGTCTCTTTCTCTCTTTGTGTCTCTCTCCCTCTCTCTCTCTGTCTTTCTTTGTCTCTCTTGCTCTCTTTCTCTCTCTCTGCGTGTCTCTTTCTCGTTCTCTGTGTCTTTGTCTCTCGCTCCCTCTCTGTCTCTCTCTCTGTGCCTCTCTTGCTCTCTTTCTCTGTGTGTCTTTCTCTCTTTTTGTCTCTCTGTTCTTCTCTCTCTCCCTCTTTCTCTGTCTTTCTTTCTTTGTCTCTCTCACTCTCCTTCTCTCTCTTCTCTTTCTCTCTCTCTGTATGTCTCTTTCTCGTTCTGTTTGTCTCTTTGTCTCTCGCTCCCTCTCTTTCTCTCTCTCTGTGCCTCTCTTGCTCTCTTTCTGTCTCTCTCCCTCTGTCTCTTTCTCTCTTTGGGTCTCTGTCTCTCTTGTTCTCTCTCTCTCTCTGTCTTTCTTTGTCTCTCTCTCTCTCTCTTGCTCTTTCTCTCTCTGCGTGTCTTTCTCGTTCTGTGTGTGTCTCTTTGTGTCTCTCTCTCCCTATATTTCTCTCTCTCTGTGCCTCTCTTGCTCTCTTTCCCTCTCTCTCTGCGTGTCTATTTCTTGTCCTGAGTGTGTCTCTTTGTCTCTCTCTCTCTCTCCCTCTCTTTCTCTCTTTGTGTCTCTCTCTCTCCCTCTCTCTGTCTCTTGCTTTTTCTCTCTCTCTCTCTGTGTGTCTTTCTCTCTCTCTGCATGTCTCTTTCTCATTCTGTGTGTGTCTCTTTGTCTCTCTCTGTCTCTCTTTCTCTCCCTCTCTCTCTGTGTCTCTCTTGCTCTATTTCTTTCTCTCTGTGTGTCTCTTTCTTTCTCCCTGTGTGTCTCTGTCTCTCTCTCTCTCCCTCTCTTTCTTTCTCTCTCTCTGTGTATCTCTTTCTCGTTCTGTGTGTGTCTCTCTTTCTCTCCCTCTCTGTCTCTCTGCTGTCAGGCGTTCTCGTGGTGGCCCGAGCTGATGGCGGAGCACTCGGAGAGCTTCCTGTCCCTGTACAGAGCAGAGATGGACGCAGCGCTGCAGGTTCAGCCCGTAGACTCGTGGAACTGCTTTCCCCCTCTTCCAGCTCCTCAACAACTACTTTCTGACTGACAGTGAGTCTATAAATCCAGTCACATGTGAGAATGGTACAATGTAAAATATGTCTCCACTCCTCACTGATGATGTTTTCTGATCTCTGCTTTGTTACGAGTCTTTGCTCTGGTTTCCCAATACAAAACAATACAATGTAACTAGCTGCAAAATACATAGTAACTTACTGTATTTTACGGACTACAGAGCGCACCTGATTAAAAGCCGCCTGCTTTAATTTTAGAAAGAAAAACTTGTACAAGCTGCACCGGATTTTAATCCACAGGTATCCCACGTAGTAATATGAAAGATACGTTCATTTGCGAGGGACCACTAGTGCAGTTTTTGGGCGCGTGTTCTGCGTCCTGATTGGCTAAAGGAGGTGCCGTGTCTCCTGTACAGGACAGAATGCGTCCGGCCAAATTTACCAAAATGTTCCATGCTGCAGCGTGACTCTGAAACAATCGCGTTGGGACACCTTTGCATTTGAGGACAAACGCCTCCGACGCGCATTGTGGACGCTCCGGATGCGCGTCCAAAGTGTCCGTTGCGGTCTGTGAGTGCTTTTGGATGTTTAGTTTTCCCTGTGTCTTTGTGAATACTGCAGACCAGGTTGAGAGACTGACTTTAGTCTATTTATTGCATAAAACTCATCAACGGAGGTGATCAGTTCTGCGGCGTCTCTGACGCTTGAAAACGCGCCACAGAAACGCAGTGCGGCCAAAGACGCGCCACAGAGACTTTACATGTGAAACAACATAAAGAAGGAGCAAAATAACATGAGGACGACAGCAGAATAAGTTTTAACAAGGAGCAAAAAGGGCTGTAACTATGTGGATGGAGCTGGCTTTAGTTTGTGGATCAGTGACTACAGGAAAAAGAACATTACGAGACATTACAGCGGCGCCAGGACGAAGAGGCGGGGACAGAGGAACTGAGAAATACACCTGCAGCCACAAAACATATAGAATAACTGTAAAAAAAAAAAAAAAAAAAAATGCTACTTTTTCATTTACCGCGGGGTATTTTGGAATGTAATAAATAAGGGACCACTGTATATCTTACGGGGGAAAAAAAAATGAATACGCCGAACTGCACCATAAGCAGCAGAGGTTAAAGTGTAGAAAAAAGTAGCGGCTTGTAGTCCGGAAAATACGGGTATATATTTTTAAACAGGGGGAAACTCCTAATATCTAAGAAGTGATTTAACATTAATAGATTATTTTTGTAAAATTACATCTTCATTACTGGTGTTTGTTGCTTTTTCTGTTGCTAATTATTAATTAAATGCAGAGCTGTGTAGAGTAGCCAAAAATGTTATTCAAGTAAAAGTAAAAAGGGTATTCAGGAAAACTACTTGTCAAGTAAGAGTAACTTAAAGAGTAACTGTTGGGATGTAACATCTGAGTAATAATTTGAAGTTAATGTAACTGGAAACATCATTTAAAACATGAAATAACACACAATCTAGTATTTTTATTTTAAGATGGAGACAAATGAGAAATAAGAAACAAATGCATTTCACAATTGTCCAGGGTCATCGCGCCTTTGGTGTCACAGTACTGCTAACAACAATTAGCCTGCTAACATCGCACCGGCGTTACTTCCGGGTCGGCTATCAATAGAAATGCTTTATTGTTATATAGACAATACACTGTTTCTTGTATTTTTTTACTTTACAAAAAAGTTCACGCTTGAGCGTACATGTACCAGTTAAAGAGAATTCTGAAATGTTATGTTTCCTAAAACAGTATAGAGGGGATATTATGCAAAATCTTTAGTTTTTTAAGCTTTCTACCATCGAAAACATGCCTCCTCACGGTAAGTTGTAAGATTCTATCCAGTGCTCAACCCACAAGGCGACATCGCCCATGTCCCCACACGGCAGTTCTCCATAAATATACAAAAACATGACACAAAACTGCACACAACAACTTGACAAACCTGATGCGATGATAGTGCTCTGAAGGGGGTGTGACTTAGCGGAGAGAGCAAGAGGAGACAAACTCGGAGCATCAAAAACTCAAGTGAAACTTACATAGCGTGTTAATACATTGTTTTCAGATTTTATGTGTAAACGCTGTAGGCTATATATGCCCACAAGTGAGCAGAAAATCTTGCTAAATGACTAGCATTGAACTTAATTAATAGTTAATAGTTTCTAATTGTATGCTCGTTCTACCTCACCCAGTGGCCCTATGCAAGTTCCCATTGTACTGCAGATACAAGAGGTCAGCCATAGTCTCTGAACGCATTGAAGTCAGACCAATGCTATTAAATTCTGCTTCTTTCATATATTTTCTGTCAGTACAGTGCTGGACTGATAGAGGCTACAGTGGACTTGTATAGACTTGCATAGACGATGGTCTTTGGCCAAGGACATTACTGTGAATAACAAGAGGCCTGAGGATCAAACTGAATCAAACTGCTAACTTTACATTAGCCCGTGAGCAGCAAGTTATAAATATTTGTCTCTGTTGTAAAGTTTAGTCTTGAGGGCACTGCAGCAACACACCTGCTCTATCTAACCTGCATGTCCCTCTTAGTGTTGACACGATACTAAAGTTTCAAACTTGGTTTGATAGTAAGGAATAGACTTCTGATACCACGATGATGATAAAAACTTGAACTCTTTATTTAAACAATAGAATGTGATTTTCAACATTAAATCAAAGTACTTTCTTCTATATTACCATGTAGCCTTACATCTGTGTAATCCTTCAGTCGTCCAGGTATGTACAGGGTGGCCCAAAAGTCACTGACACTTTTAAATCTTCAATAGTTTTTATAATTCTTATACTCACCAAATTTTAGCAGTAGGTAACTGAACCTTCTGTGGTTTTTGGCAATATATACAGTTATAATGTGTTCACTTACACTTGAACTTATCACTGCTTAAACTAGGGGAATTAAAAATGACCTAATTTTTAAAAAATAATGTTTTTTAAGTGTCCACCATTTTCGGTTTTGCACTGAATAGCCCGATTCGAAACACTTTGCATAACATTTTGAAAGCATTTCTGGGCTTATGGCTCTTGTTTGACCCTCGATATTTTGTTTTAAGTCGTTTATTGTCTGAGGTTTATTTCACAAACACCTTTTTTTTTAAGATAGCCCCACAGGAAGAAATCGGGACTAGTCAGGTCTTGGGAGATCACATACTGCCCCGTCTTTGAAAACGACTTATTATTCCTTTAATGGCATTTAGACTTGGGGCATCTCTGGTATTAAAATGTCGACGGTAACACTGCTGGGTTTGTGAATTTGACCCATGTGACTCAAAGTACCACTGTACAATGAGGGCTCGTTCCTCGGTGCTATATTTTGCTCATATTAATGTCGGACAGGTATTTCTAAATCCTCTGAAAAATTAAATAAAAATATTTAGAAAAACAAAAGAGTTATACATTTTTTTCAACTGTCAGTGACTTTTGGACCACCCTGTAGTCGTGATCCATGGGTGTATTCTAGTCTATGTGGTCTTATACTTGTTCCAATACATCTCAAAATCGTTCTAAACCTATTCAGACAAGTTAATTTCTGTCTTGTGAATGTGACTTTTTAGTATCGATATCATTTGATATAATTATGTCATTTTGATACTAGTTTTAGTATTGATTATTAGCATCTGATTTTCGATTCTTTAGATAATTCTATTCCTTTAACTCCTCCCTGGGAAACGAATTTTCTACCTGTGGTTTGATCAAATTTTACAGACGCTATGGATAAACAGGTTACTAATTATTCCCTAGTTGTAGCATAGTCTTTTCTCTATACAATAATATACAGTAGATTTGTAATAAATGTGGTATAAGAAACATTAAAATGACATTCAAAACATATTCACAACACCATTCAAAAATTGTAGGCCGATTCATATGGAAACCTATAGCAAATTTGGATCTTATTTTTACATTTTGTTCAGTAAACCGCAATATTGTTCTAATACAGCTTTTTAATAGAAATGGGACAATTGACTTTCTGTTCAAAACTATTTATTTACATGTTTTTTATTGGTGAAACATGGCTAGATAACATTTTTGATTTTTACCCAGAGTATGAATTTTAATATAATTTCATGTTCTTGGTCAAATTTCTACCATGTTATAATGTTGTCCCCTTGTCAAAAACATGTCTGAAGAGGTTTATATGTCATCCATGCTTTTTTCAGCAATTTAGCAATCTTTCCCGGTCACTATCCAAACCCTCCTTCTGTCCAGTACTCTGCCCGCAAACCTACCCCATCCATGCTCCCACATTACAGTTCTCCTTAAATATACAAAAGCATGATACAAAACTGTACACAACTTCACAAATCTGATGTTATGTGCAGTAGTTTCAATGATTGTGTTAGTGCTCTGAAGGGAGAGTAAGTTAGCGCAGAGAGCAAGAGGAGGGGAGACTCTGCATCAAAAATGATAGTGAAACTTATAAAGCATGTTAATATGTTGTTTTTGGTGAATATAGTATTTTCAGAACAATGGGCAATCAAGCCTCAAATGTAGATCAATACAGTTCAATGTAAATGCAACTTTGAGCTCATAAAAATCCATTTCCTTTAAAAGCTTTTGTGCTGTACAAATATTGCTGTATTTTTCCTACCCCCTTCTGTCTCTGACACCACTGCCAAATGTTTTAACTGGTTCCTGGCAGCATTTCCAAGTTCCAACCCAATGAAGGCCTAATAGCAAAAACAACATTCTAGCATTTTTAGCCAGATTCTCGCTAGTATAATGCACACTGATGACTCTCCCTGCATTATTTGCTCTTCCTTTCCTACACAACAGCACAATGTTTTCCTGCTTCACTTTTTTATGAGAGGAATGTGTTTTCTTGGCTCTCGTCTCTCTCTCTCTCTCCTCCGGTCTTTGTCTCGGTGCCAGTTGTAGATTTGGCGTCGCACGAGGCATTATTTAACATGTGCTGTGCCAAAGTAGCTCCAGTACAGTAACAGACAGGCAGACAGACATATCTTTTATATTCTTCTAATTACCCTCTTCTGCTAATGCCGTAATTATTCCAAGTGTCACAACATTGCCCGATGTGAATGGAAGCGAGAGGAGGCGATACACTGAGCCGAAACACGGGGATGGTCGTTTTGACTGCAGCAAAGAGGTTATTCATTATAATGGCACCAACGTGCTAGTAGGGAAAATGTGATATCACTACAAGTTTTTTTTTTGTTTTTTTAAGGGGAGAATTGTAATAACTGTATGGACTTGTTACAGTTGTTGGAACAGATTATATAATCATTTTTGATTTGTTAGCTACAGCAATATTGCTAATAGAGCAAAAGGTGAAAAGTATTGCAAAGATATGTAATGTTAAGTAGATCACATTATGGGATATATACACCATCATATATCACATATCATATTTAAAGCCACGGCTTGTGTAAAATCACTAAAAAACAAAACACTTAAGTAATTTAAGGTCTATGTTTTTCAAATGTTACATTTCACAGGACTCATCAACATTAATATAATTGTTGACTATAATATTTGTTATGGGCTTATGTTAACCATTGTACACAATGAAAATATTTTTGTGAATTTGTGTCTACATTTTGTACTGACCATAGATACAGAAACTAGCACTACTGCGTAACGTGTCAATAACATTTGTATTTCAGTTTTAGTAACTGATTAGGGGGTGGAACGAGACGCAATTTCTACCAGACGACACAAGGCACCAGATTTGGTTCTCGAGAACGAGACATGATGAGATTTTGTCCTACTTTATACAAGATAAATAGTGCGGTTCAGGTCACATTTTTGCCCCCTACTGTCCTGTTTTTTTGGCTTCTCAAAAACATGTAACTCACCAGCATTTAACCCTTTTTAGGCCGTGCCAAATGTAAATAAATAGATCTTGTGGCGTAAGCTCTTGTTCCTTCTCTAGTGCTGATAATAAGAGCAATAACTGTAGAAATAGCAGTAAAAGTAGCACTAGGAGTAAAAGGATAATTTACCTTGTAACTTGAACATGTTTTTTTTCAACTCCTATCCATTACTTGCCAGGTCTGGGTGGACATAATCCTGGCATTATTCACTCACACTCCACCCAAAATAATTACATATTTAACTATACATTTGCATGTCACGTTGCATTCACTTGACTCTCTATGGACACAAAATGATTTGCAAGTCCTGTATAAAGTGAATTATGCCCTGTAGTTTGTCGGGCTTTGTTGAAATGCTCACTTATTGTCCGCATGTGATGGCAAGCGGGTGCGAGGGAGGCGCGTTGGCTCTCTGGAGGGCCAAAAGGCTAGTGTTAATCATGAGCAGAGCCGAGCGAGAGGAATTAAAACTAATGAAGCCCACAGAGACAAGCCTATTCGCCGACAATACACCATCTCCAAGGAGCCAAGATGGAGGTTTGTGTGTGTCCCAAGGCATCGTGGGAATTGGAGTTGTAAGTGTCAGGTGTCAGGCAGAAAGCATCGGCAACACCTGTTACTGTGTTTTGTTCATATCTAGGCAAGGAAATGTAACTTCTTAGTTTTCATTACATCCTTAAGGTACAAGGCATGAAAAAGAAATAGATAGTCAGACAAATAGATTAAAGGGCTGATATTTTCATTTATTCTAGTTAAGATAAAGCTCTATACATCTGGCATTGTAGGGTCAAATGAGACTAGCATATTTTTAGCATTTTAGTTGGGAGCTTATTTTGAATCAAATTGCAATTTTGATTTAAAAGCAATGCATCTTGGTCAGAAGAACGTAGAAGTGATGTGTCTCATATTATAAAAATATGACAATCTGAGTACAAACTATTTCTAAACGTCAATGGTTTATGGACAGCATGGCACATATCCGCATACAAGACACTGTGTGGAAAAAAATAAATATGAACAACAATCTTGAGTGGCTCCAGTATCTTTTTCTAATTTGGTACTTTTTGTTTGCTGCGGATCCTTGAAGAGCACTTGTTTTGTGTGCACTTGTCTTGTGATTGGTGAGCATTCTCAGAAATACTTCCAGTTGCTAATCATTTCGAGAGATATTCATTACAATTATTGAAATAAAGGCAGCTGCTTTTCCTTTTTGATTTTACTTGAGCAAACTTAATCTTCAACTTTGCTTTAAAGGTACACTATGTAACTTTTGTGTTGGGAGGTCTTCTTCCTACTTGTCTTCAATGAGATGTTATCGCTTTGCCTGTTCCACAGTGTGACATTCAGCTTGTGTTTTTTCAGTCACAGGTGTTTGTTTTGCCAAAAAGAAAAAAAAAAAGAAATATCTTGAAAAACATGCATTCTTACTGTTCGCGGGCTCACCTGTTCACAGATCTGACCTGTAGCACGGGCTGTTGGTGTCACTTGTCTCACTCGTCTCCATGCAGATAGATAAGTCTAATGTCATACTGTGGAAAACTCCAAGCAAATAATCTGTCTGTCAAGCCTCATGTAAAGTAGTAGCAGTAGTAGTAGCGCCCCAGGTCCATGATGTTGTCTCATAGTAACCATGTTTGAACTTGGCTTTCCCCTGTCCCGTGTGTGCAGCTCACCTGTGTAATGGGGCCTTCCACAAACACCTGCAGGACCTGTTCATGCCGCTGGTGGTGCGCTACATTGACCTCATGGAGTCGTCCATCGCTCAGTCCATCCACCGCGGCTTCGAGCAAGAGACGTGGCAGTCTGTCAAGTAAGAACCAAATCACTGTGAACTGGTAGCATTAGCTTTAGCATTAGCATAGACTCATTAACCAGAGAAGCAAAATTGGTGGTTTTCAGGTTCGAGAATGTGATTATGTCATACTCTCAGATGGGGACGAGAGCCAGATTTCCCTTTTGATTACATTGTACTTTGCCATAAAATATCCAAAAGATAGATTCACAAATGTTGAACCTGATCATTTCTATTACTAACTAGTCCAGGGGTGGGCAAACTTTTTGACACACGGGTCACAATGGGATCTAAAATTTGACAGAGGGGCCGATTTGATAGATTTCCCCATCTGTATTAACACTCGTATTAACATGCATGAGTGTTGTTCCTCGGTCATGGTTCATAGTTACATAATTAGAGTAAGTGGAGGCAGGACTAAGCTTTCAAACTGACACTTGTTCCTCATTCGTGGTTCAACGTACAAAAATGTACTCACCTCACGTAATTTTTAGACTTACATATTCAGCTAATAGATCATAAATTTTTTTCTACATATAAAATACCCAAGCTTCAAAACCACCTTGTAAATCGCTCCAATCTGGCCTATACTTGCTGCTGTGACATACCTTCTCCAAATGTAGCTGTCTTTACCCTGTTTCTTGCCTTATGCGATGCTTGTTGAAGTGTACTCATCGCCCATCGCACAGATCTAAAGGGACAATGAAAGACGAGGCAGCGGCGCGAATCAAGCGGGGTGGCCATTGAACAAAGCCCGGCTCAATACGCAGCAAGGACGAACTCCCACAATGCACTGAGAGCCACACTCTTTAACAAGACGCCAGGCTAATGAAAAGAGAAAAGCTTGAAAAGAAGCTAGCCATGACTTTCTGTCTTTTTGGTGTTTTTTTTCTTTTAATATTTACTTCAGGACAAACAAGGCTGCTATTAAAGTATGGCTACCAGTCTGATGCTATTTCTCCTTTCTTCTCTTTCTACATTACCATTTGCTTTACTAAATCCACAAAGATCATTGACGAATAATTTAGCGAACGTCCGCTGCCCAAAGTGCCCAGCCCCCCTCACTCACCCTGCCCCAGATTGCCCAGCTTCTCTGCCCCCGCTCCTGGATGGGACCCCTCTGTGAAACACGTACGTATGACAGGGAGGGTGGTCCGCGACAGGTCTTTCACCAAGACACTCGAATAGCACTCGAATAGCAAATAATCGTGGGAAGAGTATAAAAAAAATCGTTGAAAACATGTACTCGGAGTAAGAATAAAAAAGTATTTGAGGAACTATTACTCAAGTAAGAGTAGTCTATTGAAGTTAAAGTAACTGGAAGAAACGTTTTATTTATAAATTAGGTCAGGGGCAGCACCAGACATTTTTTGGTTGGAGGAGCTATGGTGGTGCTAAGTTCTTCCGTGGGGCCATGTTTTCTTCACTGTTTTAAAACAAGTTTAAGTTAAGTCCCTGTAGTGATTTATAAAACTAATATAGAATTCTGTTCTTATTGTAGTCTCATTTGTACATTTTTAGTCAGATTGTCCTATGAAAGTGGGGCAAAAATCTTGGGATCACTACGGTTGAGCATTGGCCATTCTAGGGGAGGCCAGGGTCCCCACAAGTCCCCCTCCTGGCAACCGCCCCTGATTCACGGGCCAAAACACGCTCAATCTGGTATTTTTAAAGAATACATCATGTAACTCAATAGTAGCCACATTAAGTCAACATAAGTCAAGGTCATAATATGCCCCTTCCCTTATTTGTTGGAAGAAGCCATCATCATAATGCCGGACAATTAATACTGTCCCCCCTTTTAAAAGCCATTTTGTTGGATGAGAGCCACGTGGAAGAAAACCAGTTGTGTGATTATAGCCCAGGTGTTTTCTCTGTCGTGGTTCAACATCAGACCAAGCGAGGGGATAAGGGCTCACACAGTAGCTCTGAAACATGTTCTTTTCTCTCAGGTTCAAATGGCAGGTACAGGCCCCTTTTAATATAGTCACTATACAGTAGTGCTCATTACTTTATAAAGGCTGTGGAACACAGCAATTTTAGATTCAACCAGTGTCTTCAGGAAATCCAGACCTTGAACAAAACTAGCTGTTAAGACCTTCAGCCTTGCCAGCCAATTAAATCTTATTTTGTGCATCCATCCTTTGGACCGACCCCGCCATCTTGTCCTTTTCTTACCATCTATTATCAAACTTCCTGCATGAACTCATAGCCATTTTTTTTTTCAGTCTGTTTTCATAATTGGCATCAAATCATTTAGCACTCGTCTGTATCTCTAATTTAAGTCTTAACATCGATTTATCCCTGCATTTTTCAGATCATTTTTGTAATGTGTCAAATTGAAAATATCTATTTCAAAAATAACTTTATTTCTCTATTTCAGCCTGCAAGAATAAAATACCTGACATCTCCTAACCATCAGCTGCTATCTTTCACATTGTCAATAAAAATCATCTGCCGTCATCTTTACCTTTCACATTGGGTCAATTCATAATACGTGAATAATCTGAAGCTTAACCAATGCGGTTGTCTATCAGATAAAATGTCTTTCAGTTCTATATCCCCAAAGTAAGACTTTTTCTGTAATATTCCGAGCTTTCCACTTTGACACACTGATGCTCAGATGATGCTTTGTCAGTATCAGCGACCGTACCAACTTGTAGTCATTTGGTCACCATTTTAGTCTCTGCGCGTGTCTTGTGAATTTGACCAAATGAAAGGAGAAGTATGCTTTTAAAAGTATGGTGTCAGCATTTTTGTGTACACTCAACATCACTGTATCAGAATCTTAAATGCCATTTTATGCCTTGTGTCAACTATATCAAGTGAGGTTAGACGTTTTAACACACTCCAAGTTCAGTAATGAAAAACGAATTGTAAGTAAGTAGGTTCGACTTAATGATGGGAAAAACTGGACATTCTTTTGAATCATACACATTAGAACAGGCCTATTCAATTTGCGACCCCAGGACCAATCTGTCATGTTTACTGGTTTTGTCCTGGTTTGGGTTTCATTCGGGGTTTGTTCGGTGTTTCATTTCTTTTGTACGGCTTAGTAAGCTTAGTCCTACTTTTTCATCCTGGTTGGTACTAGTCTAAAATCTTATTCAGGACTGGTTTTAGCAATTGGCAGAGGAATGTGTGGTAATGCGTTTTGTCTGTAAGCGATTATAGCAGTTGTTACATTATCATTTATGAAACAGATCAAGTTATTTTGTACAACCCCAAATTGAGTTGAAAAAAATGCATCTATCCGTCCATGACCCTCAAGAATATTAAGTTGAAAAGCTCTGCATTAGCACGATTAGACATGCCATACTACAATAACTCCACACCAAGGTAGTCAAGGAACTTTTAAGTATTCTCAAGGCAGTCCCCTATATTTTTTATATAAGTTCTGTCACTAATTAGCCTCTCAAAAATGCAAATTCTAAATCATCAAGAGGGTTTGGCTAGTACCAACCCATCCAACCACATTTACATGAGGTCCAAGCGAAGGTTAATTAAAAAACAACATATACCCTTTGCCATTTCATTTCAGTTAACAATTTGGTACGTTAAACTATAGTGATGGGACTTTTGGCTCTTTATGGATCCGAATCTTTTGGATCGAGTCATGTCAAAGAGCCATTCAAAAAGACTGACTCTGTTTACATTTATTTATATGAAAGAAGCTAATGTGAAAACTCATTTTATCTACCAACTCATCACATGATCAAGAAAAAAAGATTTGGTTCTTTTAGCAAATGAGATCCGGTTCCAGCCGCTCACGTTAACGAATCGTTCCAAAGAGCAACATGTTCATGAACGTTTCACCACTACGATAATATAAGCTTGAATATTTTAGATTTTGGGTCTGTCTTTTATTGACAACATGGCTTTAAAGTATTTTTCCTCATTGGTGTTTTCTCAAGATTTTATTTTTTTTTTTTGGCGGATCACTTAATTTTTATTGGACATATGAAATAAACTCGGGAATCAAACTCAAGATCAAATGCCGTGGCCACCGAACTGAGACTAGGAAAACTGCTAACTGCTAACCATTCTAGCTCGCTAAATCACTCGTAAACAATGTTTGCCAAGCGACAGTGATTTTTTCCCTTTGATCCCGCTTGTGTTTTCTTGCGTCTATCAGCGTGAAGCGATAGAACTGGCAGCGTTGGTGGCCATGTTGGAGAGGGATGGGATGGGGGGGTCAGTGACGGTTTAGGGGTCCCAGGAGGCTCGCGGAGGGTGCGATTCTTAAAAAGGCTCCCTGTGTATCTTTTCTCACTGTGCACTGTCGCTATACCTCGCTCTCCTCCACTCCTATCGTCCAGTGAAAAAAAATAAAAGGGAAAAAAAAAAACTAGAGCAGAAATCTGGCACTTAGCAAGCACAGACGGGCGAGTGGGACTGTCCAGATCTCCCGGGACCAGGACAGAGAGGAGCACCACTAATTAGACAAGAGGGGATAGCCACAAGAGCGTCTAATTGCAACACACAGACAGACGTGAGCCCAACGCTTGTGCTGTCGTCCTGCGCGCAGCACTTTTGGTGAGGTAACAGTCTTTTAAAGGCGAAGTGAGAAAGTGAGGGAGGGAGTAGAGTTTTTTATTTTTTTTTTCAGAGAGACCCTACTCTATCCTCTCCCTCCCCATCGTGTGTAGTGGGTGTCAGTCTAAAGCTGAGCCGCTGTACACTTGGATGTCGGGGGAGAGGGGTGTTGCCATGTGTTGCTGTGTCACCTTTAAACTAGTCTGAGAAATGTCCATCTGTGATCAGGTGGAATGAAAGAAATACTTTTAAGTAGGTTATTTACTATTTATGATGGCACTAATAATGAAAACACTAGTCTACATTTTTGAGCAATTTCCTAATGGTGCACTATGTAACATTTTTGGTTGAGGGTTGAGGATTTTGTGCTGAAATGTTACACAGAATGACATTAAACGTATCTATTTCAATGGCAACAAGCGGGATACTCCACCAGGGCAATATAACTTGTGTATTTGAAATTGTATAACGCTAGATAGGATGTAATGTAATGCTACTCTGTTTTAACATTAATGACAAGTGCATCTCCATAGAGACAAGCAGGTGGCTCATAGACTGTACACAGACTTGACTAAGGGAGTGTGACGTCACCCATACGCTCCATTTGGCTGGAGCATGGAGGCTACAGTTATAGCGGCAAATTTGGAGCCGGGATCCATATTTGTAACTCTGACTGCGAGTATCATAGCAACCAAAGAGCCAATCCAAAGCGAGGCTGATGCCCGCCCGCACCGCTTGTTTAGGAAGGAGTCGAAGCTTAGCAACGCTGCCAATCCACACTGTTGCTAACGGTAACGGGAGTGACTTCGGGGAAGAAGGCACCCAATTTGTCTGTTATTAATGTTCATATCTTGATGATTTACAGACACAATAGTGAAGTAAAGATACCAGGATCATATAGACCGGTTAATACACAAACATTTTAAGACCAAAATGACAAGGCTCACCCGCAGAGTGACATTGTATAACCAACATGATACCGATGGACCTAATTTTAATGACCATCACCAACCATCACCACTTCCTATACAATGTAATTTTAAAGACGTGATCTTATAACGCTTCCGAAAACCATCAGAACTACTTTTGGGATTCGGGACAATTTCAGTTTTGTTCTGTTTAATTTATGTTCTTCTGTATTACTTAGTCAATGGGTATCCAGTTTCAATGCTAAATGATGAGATATGCCTTTATTATTGCACCACACAGTTAAAGAACAGAAGGAAAATGGTACATGCAATAAAAAACAAGATAATAGATAAATAGCTTAAAATAATTTAAAGAATAGACTTAAAAATAAGTAAAAATAGACGTGTGATGTGGTATGTGGTAGTACTAGTCGATTAGTATGTGGGTTTTATAACTTTTCAATTAGCTTGTTGATTCTAAGATTGTTTGATATTGTATTTTTGAGCTATGGTCTCAAAGTCATTTCTCGTGGTATTGAATGGTAACGATAAGCTTAGCAGTTGGGCAGTTGGTGTTTTCAGTATTGGAGCAATCACAACAGTAGAAGTAGAGGTAGTTGTAGTTTTCTTAGTAGTGTTAGTAATAAGTCTTTTTGTGGTCCACTCGGTCAAATATAATGCTACGAGTTATCTACTACTTGAAAACGTTTTGAACGATAAATGTGTTTACCGCACCAAGTATCTTTCGAGTGTTATGTCATTGAATCAGACTTGTTTGTGCTGTAAAGGACCATTTAACACTTGACCTGTTTGAAAAGCTAAGAATGTATCTATTTACATATTTTGTCCAAAACACATTTATCAGCTTGGATAGAAAAGCCTGTCATCGTTGTCTGTCACCCTCCATTAGTATGGGGTATTATGCAAAATCGATTTTTTTAGGTTTCTACCATGTTATAATGTGTTGTTCTATCATCAAAAACATGCTTGAAGAAGTTTTAGATGTTATCCATGCATGTTTCAGTATTTAGCGATCTCTCCGGGCCCTGTTTGAACCCTTCGCTATAAGATTCTGTGCAATGCTCACACATTCTCCATAAATGTACAAAAGCATGATACAAAACTGAAGAAAGAATGCTTGCTATTTGTGTTGTGATAATAGCACTCTGAAGGGAAGTGACTTAGCATAGAGAGCAAAGGGAGGAAGGCTCAGCATGTAAAAAAAAAAAAAAAGAGTAAAATCTATAAAACATACTAATATGTTTTCAGTCAATATAGCATTTTCAAAACAATAAAAGGTAGCATGATGATCTAAATAGGTTGTGTGTTAGCAGTCACTCCCCTATAGTAAAGTAAAATGCCACCTCTTCAAGCGGTGTTATTTAACCCACTGATTTTATGTTGCTATGTTCTTGTTGTATTTGTTTTGCTCAAATGTGAGCTAATCCCTGTTAATTGCTTGTCATAATTCATTTGCAGAGGAGCAGAGAGAAGTCCATGATCTTGTCATTTTCAAACCACACAAGTCCAGTGAAAGTGAAGTGTGCTCAAATATTCAAGCTAAACATTTAAATTATTTAAGGTTCATTATCTTATTTATTAGAGCCATATCAACAAGAGACATATAACCTGCTCAACTCCATCTCACTGTACTGTGATGATGTCTTAACTCCACTTGAATTGTAGCCTCATTTACTACTGCGGCATTTTGGATGATTTGTACCAAAGGTTTTGTACAGTGCTGTTTTTAAAATGTGTGGTTGTTTACTTTAGTTTTCCTCTGGACATTATGAATCTAGGCCTAAAAAAATAAATGCTTATCCTCAGTTCTGTTCTGAAAAAATACTGGCATTTAAAATATATTCATATAATTTAAATCCAATATTATAAAGCCATTCCACTTGATCCACTTACTCGTAAATATAGTGTTGCTATGCACTTTTGTCTTCACAGCAATGGTACAGCCACGTCAGAAGACTTGTTCTGGAAGCTGGATGCTCTGCAGATGTTTGTGATGGACCTGCACTGGCCTGAGCCCGAGTTTGCCAAACACCTGGAGCAGAGACTCAAGCTGATGGCCAGCGACATGATGGAGGCCTGTGTCAAGAGGTCAGACACACACAGCTAAGACACAAGTCATTCAAATATGTGGTCTTATTTTGGAGTGAGAGTCTGTTTTTAGTAATTTGTCAATTGACAATTTCATTCATACTTTAATACCACATAATAGTATTAGTGTTATTTGTTTGTTCTTTCTTTGTAGAACGAAGTCAGCGTTTGACTCAAAGATGCAGAAGTCCAGTAAGACCACAGATTTCCGGGTGCCTCTGTCGGTCTGCACCATGTTTAATGTGCTGATGGACGCCAAGAAGCAATGCTCCAAGCTCTGTGTGTTGGACACGGGCCAGGAGGTGGGTGCTGTAATGTAACACTGCTGTCCTCTACATCTGAGTAGTGGTACTCTGTGGTTGTCAGTACTTTGATGTACAGTACATGTTTCACCTGACATCCCCCTGCTGCATTTGCAGCTATAGAGAAAAGGCTGTAAAATGCTTAAGTGGCTGCTCAGACGAGCTTTTGAGGTTCAAGTCTAAAACCAAGTTCAAACTGTAATATGTGATGTCTTCATACAAAATGCAGAATGCACAAGTGTTTCACTCAGACACTTGCTTTAGCATGTAAAGTGTTGACTGAGTGGGTCCAGCACACCTCTCTGTGTTAAATCTGCGGTCCTTGGTCAGTCTGAGAGAGCCTGCTAAAGCCTGAAGTTGAGTTTTCTTTTCCGGCTAGCTGCTGGAGGTCACAGCTCTGTCAAAGCTGCGCTGAAAGCCTGCACGCTGAGTTCAGGTGTATTTGTATTCACTGCAAACAGCCCAGCGCTCCACTGGCTGTTAAATGGATGACCATAAAGCGCCTCGGCTGTAGCCTTGGCGCCGCTGAGAGCCAACCCTTGGCCAATGTCGTCTTGACAGAGAGCTAAGCTCGCTGTTCTCTTAACCTTCACTCCACTGCTCACCGAGTCGGCCTGATCAATTATTCTGCTGAGACCTCCAGACCAGAACTAGCACAAACTGGTACCACAAGAGCTGTGTACAACCAGTGAGAGGAGGAGCTTATGTCAGCTTTACAACAATGTACAGGCTATAGCTACAAACAAAGATTGTCCTTGTGTGTTTGTAGTTTTAACACTTCAATGCTGTTTTGAGAACGTGTGAAAGGTCATAAATAGCTTTTAGAGTTTGATTTACTTTTAAGTTTGAAGTTAATAGTGCACAATGGCTCATAGAACTAATCCAGTTTCTTTTAACCCAACTTTAACGTTTGATGTTCCCATTGTCACACATTTAATATATAGGACAGTTCTACTAAAAGCATAAATAACACTGATGAAATATGGTATTAGAAGTAGTAGTTTACTGCAAAACAAAGCTCACTTCTTGGTTGAGTTGAGGGAAGTATCTGGGGTGCATAAAATGAAAGTACTTTTTTTCCATGTGAGCTGGATACTTTTAATAACAGATTCTATGCAATATGCCATGCTATCTTTATCCAAACATGTTTTTATGCTAATTAAATCCTATCATGATTAGACAGTTATTCAATGGATAAACAAGAAAACTAAACTGCCAGAGAAAAAAAATAAAATATCTCTAACTTAAACTCAATTTTATACTCAGAGTTGTTTTTCATTGGTAATTGCAGCGGAGTTAAGTTTAGCTGTAATGAGTTGCTAGAGCGGAGCTGTTTTTTAATTGAAATTGCATGTTTTGACTACAGCTCTGGCAACCACATCAAGAGAATAATTTTTATATTAATCCATGACAAAATCTGAAGCCATGACTAATGATTTAATTAAACTGTCTGTAAATCTGGTTATTTTTCATCCTGGAAAAAAAATTTATTGGCTGCCTTATATTCATCAGACACCAGCTAAATACCTAAATTAAAATGTATCTAGTCTAGGGACCATTATCATACTGGGAGATACTATGTTAGGGAATTGTCATCTGCCATTAAAAGATTCACCATGTAACTTTTTCTGTTGTAGTGTTCTTCACTTATTTGTCTCCATGGAGATGTCATTACTTGGCCTGGAATGTTTCACAGAAAAGCATTAAACATATCCATCTTTCTTCATGGAGCAGCAGAGTGTATTTAAAGTGTGTATGACAGGGGTTTTTTTTTGTATTTTTTTATATACCTTTACCATAATGTAAACAAGGCCAAAGTTTGCCAAAGTTCCGTACTACACCTTTATTTTGTTAAATGGTTAAACTATAAGAACAATGTCTTCCTTGTGTGTAAACTGACTGCTTTATGGGACGAATGGAATAGGTAGAGCGATTTTGTTTCAGAACTCAGCACTATTTTCTGTATTTTTGTAATTTTAGTCTCAACTATTTCCCCAAAAACTGCTACTTAACTGATGTAAACCATGATGAATATATGCCACAGGTACAATCCCACCAAACCAAACCAGAATGAGAAGAACATGAAACCCTGTCATATGTACTTTTAGCAGCTGTATATTTGTATAATAAATGTAAGCTAGATGAGTTTAATGCCATACTGTGGAACCTCTAGGTAAGCAATACATCTCCATGGAGACAAGTAAATGACAAAAGAAGTTACATTGTGTCTTTAAGGGCTATAAATGTGACCTCATGTTGAACTATAATTGCCAATAATTGTATTATGTTTTAACAAATTAATTAAAAGTAGATATTTACTGCTTGCACATTTTAATAAAGATATTGTTTTTGTATATTCATTTATTAACAAGTTTTAATTAATTACTGGTAACTGTTACATGCTTTTAATTAAAGTGTATTATTTTTGTATTCATGAAGTAGACTTTCTTAGGTGTTAGGGCTGTCAAAAGTATCAAAAATCTGATTCTAACTGGTACTAAAACTGAAACTACTGAAACCATGTCAATGAAAAACTAGATACTCATTTGAGCAGGTATCGATACTAAAAAGTGACATTATAAGGACAGAAATTAACCTTTCCTGAAAAGCTTTAGACTTATTTTGAGCTGTATCAGAACAAGTATAACACCAGATCAACCAGTATGCGCCCATCGATCACTATGGAACCTACCTGGACGACTGAGGGAATACAGATATAAGACCACATGGTGATATAAAAGAAAGTACTACGATTTAATGTTGAAAATCACATTATATTGTCTAAATCAGGGATGGGCAAACTTTTTGACACACAGGTCACAGTGGGTTCTAAAATTTGACAGAGATGCCGGGCCAGGATATATATATGTAAATATTACATTAGAGATTTGGTCTGTAACATGTAGCAAAGCTTGAATATCATTGTACAAATTGTTATCCAAATGTAATTTTGGATATATTTTAATATAATTTGGTCACGTTCGGTGGGCCACATTAATAAGTCCGAAGGGCCATGTGTGGCCCCTGGGCCGTAGTTTGCCCATGTCTGGTCTAAATAGTGTTTTTTATTGTCATCATGGTATTGGCATGGGAATGTCTTAGCATCCAGTTCGACTTTGAAATCTTAGTATCATGATCACACTAATGTGCTTTCATAGAGAATTTAAAATGTATTTATTTTATACCCACAGGAATCCCAACAATGTCATAAATGAATGAAATGTGTAGCTATAATAACAAATCCCATTATACTGAACTGCACTCTTTACATTCCCAGTACATTTGTGTATGCATTAGTCCTGGTGTTAATTTGACCTGTTGCCTCTCTCTCTCTGTTGCATGTGGCCCTCCCCGCATGTCCATATGTCTCATACCCGTCATTGTTTGAATCCAGACTGACAAACAATGGGTAAGTGCTCCAGGCTTTTCACGGCTTTCTCCTCACTACCACGTTTTCAGCATGACAGATCACAATACATATGATCATTCACATATTGATTATTAAAGGAACTGTACATGTTCAAACCAAATATAGCTTTAGCTGATAATAAATGCAACATTGACTTACTATTAATTACAAAAACATTGGATATCATGGCCAAGTTATTTGTTATAATTTTCTGTTTTGGTTAGAAAAGTTAGAAAGCAGAATGAGCCTCACGTTCTCTTATTTGAGTTGCTTACTACAATTCTTAAAGCAGGCCTATTATACAGAATACAGATTTTTTTTTCCCATGTTACAGTTGTTTTCCCTTCTCATTTACCCTCTCAAAGTTGTTTTTTTGAAGTGATTTGTGCATGTTTGAATCTTTAAATGCTTATTTTCAAGATGCCATATTGCTGATCAACCCCTTTTCACCGCCACCAGCTCACGTCCCCTGCTTCTTCTTCAATTTTATTTTCTTAATCGATGTGTACTTGTAGGGCTCAGAGCGTTGTGTAGTCATTTTTGTACAAATGAAAAACAAAAAATCGCTACTTGCTACAATATCAATAGAAAAGGCCGACAGCTCCGTGGCTCTTTGTTGTGACGTGTATGGCGACTACAGCTCCCACTGGGCACCGCAGTTTTCTAACCCAGAAATCAGCACATTTGTTTCTTTAGTTAAATTGTTTTAGATGAATATTGCGATTTAAAATGTGCGAATTACAACATCATGATCCAGGAGTGTCATAGATTATAGCGGTCTTTAAATTCAGTTGGTTTAGACTTAAAATGTTTCTCTTATCTGAATTGTCTCAACCTAAACCCCAGCACCTGTTTTAAACCAATCAGAAAGCAGGGTACTTGCGGTTTCTTTAAGTTTATTGCAGCTCAGTAGCATCCATTTGACTCCCCATAGATATAAATGTTCACTTTTGCTCACTTTTCGATGTTGGTTAAAGGTAAAATATAACAGCGATATTAGATTAGAGTAGAAAGGCAAAAGCATATATATATTTTAATATTTCTGGTATTTTGTAGTAAACTACGTAGATCAGCATTTTACTTTTTATTAACGCAATACAGTTGTCCCTCGCCATATCGCGGTTCGCCTTTCGCAGTTTCCCTGTTTCATGGATTTTTTTAGTGCAATTCTGCATGCTTTTTTACCGTGTATGAACGTGCATTGTGTTCTGCGTCCTGATTGGCTAAGGGACTGTAGACCATTGTCAATCATTCTCCTCCGTGCCGTGTCCTGTATAATTCTGCCAAATTTATATAATTGTTCGATCGACACTACAGTGAAGCGGCGCCAGGACGAAGAAGCACGGTCAGAGGAACTGCGAAATACGCGAGAGTCACTATTAATGAATTAAATAAGAGAGAAATATGAGAAAATGTTAATTCCTGTCAGAGAAAAGTGTATAAAGTGTGTGGTGAGGGGTTTTACAGCCTTAAAACATATATAATAATTGTAAAAAATAAAGCTGACTACGTGACCAGAAGCCTACAATTATAATGACTCATAATTTAAGTATAGGGAGAGGGGCGGGGATAGGGGATAGCTGGAAACAGGCATTTTCTGAGCACTCAAGCCTCAAGACGAGGATTAATCAGACGTGCCTGAACCACATGAAATACAACCTAAAGTAAGCTAATAATGAAGGGAAACTACTCTTACATGGTTAAAAGTTCATAGTTGATTTTGCATTAAGGCTGCAAGATTAGCTCGAAAATTGCAATTTGAATGGATGCAAGGCTGCAGTCTTTTAAGGACCCTAATTTCTATGCTTTGTTAGTCTTTCTAAAAACTGCTAACCCTGTACTTTAGATCTGTAGAAACGTGTTCTGAAATGTGAGTCTTTTTTCATATTTCAGTCTGTTTGTACATTTTTCCAGACGTGCTTTTAATGTGAACTTTGAACTTTTGCATAATATAATAATAACTCCCTTAAAGTCAAATTATAATATAGCTTACAGCCGGGATAGACACACAAATATTTAAAATGATAACTATAGCTTGTCCAAGTATAATTTTGGTCGCTATTTCCCCACTTTTTTTTTTTTTTTTTTTGCTCTCCAAATATATCCTGCTGACCCTTTCTGTCTCGCGTGTCCCTCTGCCCCCTTTGCCCCCTTTGCCCCCTCTGCACCCTCTGCACCCTCTGCCCCTCTGCACCCTCTGCTCTCTGCCCGGGCCACAGTGCGCCCAGTGAAGCACACATTTGATAGCACAGCCTCTATAAGTGCATCCCAGCGCAGTGCCCAGTCCCAGGGGCCGGGCCGGGTCAAACGCACAGCCAACAATCTGTACTTGATCATTTTAGGTGGAAAACTCTCACGATTCTAACGCGGCCCACCGAATACACACAAATGAAGGAGTGGGTTATTTGTTTTAAGAATGATTTTGAAAAAGATGCATTTGCTGCTGTGCTTATTGTCAGTTTATAGGTTAGATTTTTTTTGCATCCATTGTGCATAATATAAAAAGAGGACACAGTTTGTTTCTTTGACCTTAACTCTGGTACATAGAAGTATGGTTTCCAATCTAATAATGAGAACATAAAAAGCTATATTTTATTAACTTTAAAAAGGTTTAGTGCATATTTGGTGAACCTACCTCAGTTATATTTTGCCACATACTATTTGTAATTTGTTTTTTAGCTACTTTTATCATTGGATTCAAGGAAGGAAAATACAAAAGTTAAACTCGTTCATGAAATTATATCTGGTAATTAGAGATGGGTAGAATAGAATAGTCAAAAATTGTACACAAGTTAGAGTACTGTAACTTCAAAATAATATTACTCAAGTAGAAGTAGAAAGTAGGGGTCAGTGATATTACTCAAGTACGAGGAAAAGTATTTGGGAAGAGTCAGAGTAACTAGGATTTAGAGTAATCTGAATAATCAAAATCAAATAATGCACAGAAAATACACCATTTAATATTAATAAGTTTACGACTAAACTCACGATAGGAAGAGTAACCAAAACTTTTACTTGAGTAAGAATACTATTTCAAACAGTATTAGTCAAATAGGCATAAAAGTGTGGTGCTAGAAAACTAATCCAAGTACAAATTCCTTAAATGTTCCTCAAGTAAATGTAACTATACTATCCATATGCTTTGTTATAAGGCATTTCATATCTAATGCATTGGTTTTTTTTTTACAAACTCAAAGATGCTTTACTTAGTCATCTTAACTATAGTATCAAACATTCAACAAATATTGCTCCAGTCTGAAGTTTGAGAAGTTTATCTTTGGTGAAAATAGCATCACTTTAGTTTGCCTTCAATTGTCCCCCTTCAAAAACAGCCAACACTGCTGAAGTAGCCTCAACTCAGCTTTCGTATAAATGTTTTTCAAACCAATAATTGTCCTTTTCACGTGTGGCAAAGACTGAACAACCTCCCCGCGTTCCCTCGCTTTTCTACCGGGGTCGGAAAAGCCATCCAAAAGCGCGTTAATTGAGACAAGAAGTGGGCAAAAACAGCTCTCAAGAATGGCCAGGAAGATTTGAAAAGTGAACTGCCATTTTGTGGTTTAAAAAGGGGTCCAAAAAAAATTTGGACCGGCGACGCTGACCTCCCCCGACCTGCAATTTGTCAGCGATCTCGCGCTTTGTTGATGGAAATTTTTTAATTTGGGGGTGCTTTAGACGTCTTGTGAAAAGGGCATTGTCGGCAAAAGATGAACTCCCAAGCTGTTGGTCTTTCAACGCTCACAACCAGCCTATTTAGCCCGCTCCTTCAAGAGAAAATCTGCCACAAATATGTTTTTTTTTTCACTTTTTCGGGAGCAGGGGGCAGGGAGGAGGCGAACGGGACGCAAAATGGCGTATTAATTGAATCTTGTGTGAAGTCTTTGGTCTTCGCAGCTGGACCGGTGCTTTGGAGAGCGCACAAGGCTGCTCTAATTGTCGGCCTGATCGCACAAAAAGTATCCTTCGAATTCCTCTGCCGAACGGGAATGCCATTCAGGGACATAATGGTCCTATTAGCTGCTTAACTCGCCGGCTTCACGCGGACGGGAGGGGGAAGAGGAGGAAGGAGGAGAGTCTGAGTTTCTATGTGTGGTGAAATACTGCTATATATATATGTGTGTATGTGTGTGTATTTAAAAGGAATGAGGAATTTTACCTTTTGTGCTTTGTTTTTTTTCTGAATTAAATAAATGTTTTTTTTTGTTTGTCCCATAGCAACAGTACCATTCTAAAATTGACGTGCTGATCGACGACACGTTTAAGGAAATGATAGCCTCAGTGGTGTCGAAGGTAACACAATATATATATATTTTTTTAATGATTGCATATTCATATTTCACTGCTGTTCGTGACCTTTGCGTTGCAGCACTGTAATTTCTGCATCGTGGGAAAAAACTGTCTAAACTGAACGTGTTTGGAAACATATTTGAAGATGTTTGTCTGAGGTTCAAATCAAAATGTCTATAAATATCAGATTTGAATAGTTTCCTTTTGTTTTCTGCTCAGTTTTCTTCAGTTCTGGATGGCGTCTTGTCCAAGCTCTCCAGATACGACGAGGGGACCTTCTTCTCCTCCTTCCTCTCCTTCACCGTGAGTCTTCCTCTTTACTCCGCACTGTTTCTTACACTGCTGCACTGCTCAAAGCATTCACTATTTTACCCAAACCCTACCTCTCCCCCTCTCCCTCTCTTCTGCTTTCCTCCTCTCTTCTCGTCTTTCTCTGCCCTCCACAAAGGTCAAAGCCGCCGCCAAATATGTGGAAGTTCCCGTGAGTTTTCATCATATGTTTTAGGGCATCACAGTTGGTTGCCATGTTTGTCTTGTTTCATCCTTTCAAACCAACTTCAATAATGTAAAATAATCACTTGCTTTCATACCATTGATTTATTCATTTTTAAAATTTTTAATTAGTCTGAACAAATTTGAGCAAAAAATTGAATTGAATTGTAATATGGGAGTGTTCATCCTTGTCCTGGTTTGAGCCGGGTTCAGTCCTGTTCTGGTTCTGGTTTAGACTTAGTCCAGGTTTAGTTTGGGCTTTAGAAGCAAAATTTAACTGAAGACTGAATTATAAACTGCTTAACCTATTCAATAATTTTATACATTTTTAAAGGTGCCCTGTGTAACTTTCCTGGAGAGTTAGTTTTGCTTTAATGTTCCATAGTATAGCATTAAACTGATCTTTTATTTATTCAATTACAGATGTTTTTATTGATTTTTAAAAAAAAAGAAAAACATTCATTCTCTCTGTCCGTGGGATTGCCTCTCAAATTTGACCTGTAACTCGGCCTGTTGGTCTCCATGGAGATGGGTAAGTTTCACGTCGACAAGGCCTCCTCCAGAAAAGTTACACAGTGCATCTTCAGTATATTTCCATAGGTCTAAACCACAAAATAATTTATTTTTATGCATAACAAGGACCTAACATTTTTCTGCCAAAGCTGTTGCTTTGCGTTACCTAAACAGCTTCTAATTGTGACCACTCAAACTGCAACTTTATTACAATTTTGATGCATCCGCCAGCCCCCGTCGTCACGTTAAGTCAAACATTTGCAAAGAATAAAGAGCATTTTTCTCGAGATCACGGCGCACACCTAATTATTTGCTCCCTCGTCCTTGGAGAAGTGTCACTTAGTGGGCGGTGTTGTGTTGAATGGGTGAAAACATGACTGGCACGTAGCATCTTAAGCTAACAGCAGTGGCCAAAACACTGGAGGAGACTGGACGCAAGGAGCTCAAGGAGCGGAGGTGACGGGGTTTGGCATTGAAAAAAGTGCGAACAAGATGGATATTTTAATTTTTTTTGTCTCCAAATTAGACGCGACCCAAACAGTCGACCTCCATTTCCGCACAGTGATTACTGCATCAGAATTAACAAAGTAGAATCCCTCGGTGAATTGGGTTCCTAGAAGTCTCCATGTCTTAAATGTGCTCCTGGCGTTTTCTTAATAAAATATCCACTGAGAGTTGATATATTTTTGTGTTTTTCAGGATTAAATCCAATTAAAAACCAAAAGATATTCTGTAGTTTTAAAGGGCTTTTTTGCTTAAATTTGAACCTTTTTTTGCCAGCAAGCAATCTGAGCAATATTTATTTTTAATTTAAATCATTTTAATTTCAAACATTTATCTTAATTTGAATTATTTTTGATTTATTTTGGTTTTACGTCTACATTATTAGGCTCATTTTAGACTGGCTTTTTAACTTATTTTCTTTTTTAAGCTAAATTACAAGCTAGTGGAGTAAAACCTTCACTACGCCACTGGCAGATAATTTAGCTTGAGTTTAATTAGAAAAAATATTTTGAAACCAGGCAAATATCTTGAAGCATTTAAAGATGCACTAAGCAACTTTTCTGAACTTGTCTCCATGGAGATGTTATTGTTTTGCCTGGAATGTTGCACAGTATTACATTTATTAAATTTGAAGTTTTTACTTGTTTTGGCTTTAAAATGCCAGGCCAAGGCCAATAGACGACATGCATTCTTCTTGAAATTGAACAAATCACTCACATCGCCAAACCGTACAAACCCATCAAATGAAATATTGATTGAACATTGATTAATTACAATTATGTGTGACCAGTGTATGTGACCAGTGACCTATTGTGGGCATGGAGACTAAAACCAGATGTCCAGTAGCTTTGAATCGCTGTTTAATTACTGCCAACATGGGGATAAACATATACTTGATAATTAGATTCAGTGATGTTTAGTGCATATACATCTATTAATAATTGTAATAGAAGTTTTGAAATATTTTATATAGACTTTCTGGAGGTTTTATTCTGAGCGTGTGAAAAAGGCCACCTCACTTAACCTCCCTAATCCTATCCCATCATGCTCTCTGATTCTGCTTTAGACTTCCTCTCCAGCCCCTTGCCATTCTGTCCTCAAATTATAATGTAAGCGCTACCTCGGCCTTTTGCTCCTTTGTGTTAGAGAAACCTGATTCAGGTAAGCCTCTTTTACAGGTGAAGAGGGGGCGGGGCTTACAGTTGTCGTGCAGATTGGCCTCGCCCCCAGTCACAGTCCAAAAACATTACGCTTTTAACAGTCTTCTACTGGTCGGCCTTTTTTGTGGAGACTTTTTTGAGCTTTTAACAATGTTGTAACATAGTTCCGTCAAAAATATACATGGAGCTGTATTTTGCTTCATTCAAACTTTTTCCAATAATCCCATTTATGAGGTCCTCTGTTTCGATCTTCTCTGTATTGTTAGGGCAAGGGTAGAAATCTGGTGCAGTTTTTAAGTCCGTAAATCATTGCCTGACTTGTTCTGTGCTTTTATACCTTCAGAGTGTGTTCATTACAACTGCATGCTTATACAGGGTGGCCCAAAAGTCACTGACACTTTTAAATCTTCAATAGCTCCTATAATTCTTAAGTTATACTCACCAAATTTTAACAGTAGGTAAACTGAACCTTACAAGATTTTTGGCAATATATACAGTCATAATTGTTCACTTACACTTGGACTTATCACTACTTAAACTAGGGGAAATAAATATTGACCTAATTTGTCCACCATTTTCAGTTTCGTACTGAATAGCTCGATCCAACACACTTTGTATAACATTTGAAAGCATTTCCGGGTTTATTGCTCTTATTTGATCCTCGATATTACGTTTTAAGTCGTTTATTGTCTGAGGTTTATTCATAAACACCTTTTCTTTAAGATCGGGACTAGTCAGGTCTTGGGAGATCATATACTGCCCCCTGTCTTTGAAAATGACTTATTATTCCTTTAATGGTATTTACACTTGGGGCATCTCTGGTATTAAAATGTCGACGGTAACACCGCTGGGTTTCTGAATTTGACCCATGTGACTCAAAGTACCACTGTACAATGAGGGTTCGTTTGGTGCTGTATTTTGCTCATATTAATGTTGGAAGGGTAGATCTAAATTTCTGAAAAGATATATTTAGTTATGATTTTTTTTCAACTGTGACTTTTGGTCCACCTTGTATTAGTACTCCAGTTTCTTTCACAACATGGCATTAAACTCGATCTTATACAGTTTCACTTACAGGCGTTTTTATTTCTTCTTTTGACATCACCTGCGTGTTTATAAGTTACACAATGCTTCCTTAAAGAGGATTTCTGGTGGCTACTATGATGATGACAGCAATGGGAAGAATACTTTAAAAATGTAGTTGCACAACAGTGAAATACTGTATTATGTTTGTACTTTCCAACACTGGTTATTGACAGGTTGACAGCAGCCACAACCAGTTGGATAGGCCAAGTAAAGAAAACATCAGCTTACAATTACAGGGACCATAAATTCTACCTCAACATGTAAAAACAACTTTTTCCTAATGTTTTAAATGAGTTTCCGACTGCTCCCCTCATGTGTTAATCTACTCCATGCCATCCGCCAATACAGCTCTGATTGACAGCTCCGGTCCTTATATCGAACATATGCCGTGAGTTACACAGCCATACAAACATTGGCAGCGTCTTAACAGGCATCTCAGTCCGGCTATATTTACTGAGAGTCCAGGCACTGACACCTTTTTCACAGCTCTCTCCTCTTGGGATATTTTTGTCATGTTACTCCCCACCTCCACCTAAGACATGTTTTCAAAAGCTCAGGGGTAGTTTGGTTCTACCTTTGGCATGAGCGTGTTAACAGTGCGGTGACAAAGGCCAAGCTGTGCCAGTGTAAGTGGTTTTGTAGAGATAAGAGGGCATGACAATAGTAGATGTGCTAGAACTAAAACCAGCAAAAAGTGTGAAGCAATTTTGTAATTACTGTGCTATTGTGAGCCAGAAGACACAACTGCTAAGAGTAGACCCGTTTTTATTTAAAGCGCACCTATTATGCAAAATCGAGCTTATGCAAAATCAGAGCTTTTAACCATGTTAACCCCTTCGCATTTACCCTCTCAGAGTTGTTTTTGAAGTGATTCGTGCATGTTTGAGTAGTCTTTAATCACTTATTTTCTAGACGCCATCAATCCCAGTTTTTACCGCCTCCGCCATATGCCCACTGTGACGTACTAATTTGGTTCTTCAATTTTATTTTCTTAATTGGTGATAACTGTTGGATTCAGCAGTAATTTTGGTACGAATGAAAAATAATCCGCTACTCGCTAGCTTGATCTGCAGCTATCTGACAGCTACACGACACCAATGTCAGCTCCCGTTGGGCACCACAGTTTTCTAACACGGAAGTCAGCTGACTTGTTTTTTTAATTAAGTCGTTTTAGATTAATTTTGTGATTTAAAATGTGCGAATTACAACACAATGATCCTCGGGTGTCAGAGATTATAACTATATAGCAGACACAAGCACAATATGTCCCTTTTTATTATCTTCAGTGAATTCGCTGAATAGCTGAATGCTTTCCTTAACTGTGTAATATAATCAAACCTACATTGATTGCAGATTGGTGGCAAATCAAAGCATATTCCAAAGTGTCTTGAAGTTGGACACAGTGGCACAGTATCTGGCACGCTTGCTTCACAGGCTTGCAGTTACATGCATGGATTTGGTTGGACATACTTTCCGTGAGAACTTTCCTCGTTAAGTTATGGGTGTTTTCATTTCCTCCCAAGATCTCTAGTTTACTCTGTACCACCAAAAACACGTGACCTAAATTACCCCCATTGCCTTTCCTTGTATACCTTGTATCCCATGCTATTACATTACCAAGGTGGGTGGTTCAGCCTCAGCTCCAAATTTGCATACTGTAAGACACTTCAGCCACCTTGATTATCCATGAATGTGGTGTGTCTGCGGGGCACACATTGGCACAGATTTGCAGTCACACTTATGTAAGACCCCAAGGCAGCTGTGGCTATAGCTTTATGACTGGGTACGTAGTGAATTACTCATTTGAGAGTCCAAAATTGCTATAAGTACATTGATTTGTCATTGTTAATTTCTAAATCTAATTACAGAGTGATTTCAAAATCTATTGTCATAATCCCTGCAATGCTTTTCTTGGGGCAAATTTCCCAGACACGTAAATAACAACGTGCGATGTGCTGAGTTTGAATGAGTGTCGTTCCATTATGAGGGGATTATCGAGGCTCTGTTGGCCACACCTTAGCACCTGGCACCAGCGCGATCAGCTCAGACAGGAAACAGAATGGTTCAGGGCTGTAATTACCGGCCATTTGACTGCCTTCCTCCGCACTACCCGTCTGTCACCTCGGCCTCTCCCTACGTCTCCAGACATCAAATTCAGTTTCACCTCAATTTGATGTCAGTCTGACAAGTGACTAAAAGCCATTATTCCAGAGTAAAGCCGATTGTTCTGTTTGAGTAAGTAGATACAGGTAGAGTAGTTGACTATGGTTAATTAAATGTTATTACTCATGTAGAAGTAAGAAGTAGTCTTGCAAAAAGTACAAAGGTCTGTACTTCTCAATTTGGGCATAACATCTAGTCTAACCTTGAATAACTGATGGAATCTGGCTACGAAATATGTAATCTCAGGTGTGCACTTTAGAAATATGAACTGTATAGATAGTGCAAATATATGTATCATTATTAAAATGCAAATTACATGCAATTATACAATAATCTATATTATAATAAACATAAATCAAAGTAATGGAGAGAACAGACACTTTGGGTTAACCTGACCCTTGCAAATTTGGGGGTAGATGAAACTGAAGTACCTGGAAAATCTCCGCATCTGGGAATGGAACCTGGGACTGTCTTGTTGTGAGAAATCACTGTTTCAATTTTCTCAGTATTGTTATGTCACGGGTAAAAAAAAACAGTGCAGTTTTCAAGTCCATAAATCATTGCCAGACTTGTTCTGCGCTTTTCTACCATCAAACTGTGTTCATTAAAACTGCATGTTTATGTTAGTGCCCCAACTTCTTTCACAATATGGCATTAAAAGTACAGTGAAAAAAAAATATTCTTTTGGTAGAGGTAGAACAAACTGAAGTACCTACAAAATGTCCACACCTGGGAATTGTGAGGTCTTTAGCACAACAAACTCAGTCATTATTGAGTCATTCTTAATATACTATTTGTTCATTATGATGACTTAGGTCTTTGCTTTAATAAGGTCATTAAAGTGTAGTTATTATAAACTGTTATGGCTGTGTTTACATGCAAATTATTTAAATGACATGTAAACTGCAAAATCCCGCTCTCTCTGTCAGTCTTTCTGTCTCCTCACCTCTCTCCCTCTCTCTCTTTCTCTCGTGATAACTCTTAATCTCTCGGGCTGGAACTGTGCCGAAGTGAGCGTGATGGAGTCCGGGCCTTTAGGGGGAGGAAACCCGGAAAAACGATACCTCCAGTGACAACAAGGCCCACAGAAATGTTGCCACGCAAGAACTGTGGCAGACATTTGCAGCCTGTGTATGTCTGCTTTGAAGAGGACTGAATAATTAGTACTTTTCTTACAAAAGTTGCTCAGGTGATGGGAAATATTTGGCTCAAATTGTACTTGACTTTTTCTTCCCATTATTTTCGCAATATCCAATTATCTTCTGGTAGCACAAGTTGTAGCATATCTAATACTTTCTTTGCCATTGTTGTTCAAAATCTTTTACTGTCACTAATGTAAGTGTCTGGAGGTGGCACGTCACCTGCATATTTGCATGAAAATAGTTAAAAAGTTCAAGTTAAAACCATACTTCGGAACATTTTCCATGGAGATAGAGAGGTTCTGAGTATGGAACGACAGTAGTTAGCTGATAGAGCGTTTGTCCACTGATCCAAAGGTTGGTGGTTCAAATCCCACTCTCGGCAACAAAGATGAATGATGTTGCTGTGTCCTTGGGCAAGACACTTAACCCAACTTGCTCCCAGTGTCTGTGTACACTGGTGTGTGAATGGGTGAGTGGTTCCTTGATGTAAAGTTCTTTGAGTGCCTTGAAGGTCCATGGAAACAAGGCCAAATAAGTGTCAGTGGGGAGATGCAAACCTGTTCACTGTAAGGACATGTTTTTTTCAGTGCAAGAAAATCAACAAAAATAATAAAAAGAACGACATTCTTTTATTTTTTGTCTATTTTTGCACTAAATAGTTAGATACTGTGGCTTTAAGTCTTATATATGGATTTAAAGGTGCACTAGCTTGACAGTATAAACCTTTGATACTGTGTTATCACATTGTAAACACTGGGAATAGATGGCTGTACATCCCAACTCTCTTACATCTACTTATACTGATGTTGTCTGAATTTTAACTAAACAGACTGCTTTTTCATTAATGAGAGAGGAATAAATGGTAAATTGATGCTTTATATTTGGTACATGGAAATTAATTATCACATTGTATTAATAGTATTTAATTATCATTATTCTATCTAAAAACACAAATTATTATCTTGATTCATACATTTTTATTTTACTACCTGACTTTAGTAGAGCTACCGTCACAAGTGAATCTGAACAGTTCTGTCTGATCTACTGCTGATGGACGTTGGCCACTACATAACCACAGTTAAAAACAAATTACAAGATGCTCTAAATTTCTACTATATATTTAAAGGTACTTTGTGTAACTTTCTAGACGTGGCATGTTACCTGCATGGTTCCATGGAAATAGAATATTAAAACCAAACTTTGGAACATTCTCTGTGGAGAAAGATATGTTTTATGCGATACTGTAGAATATTAGCGCCAAAGGAGCTAAATTTCCATGGAAACAAGCAGAAGGATGTTTGTGGAGATGCAAGCCAGCTCACAGTAAGGGCACATGTTTTTCAGCGGAATAAACAACCAAAATCCTTTTATTTTAGTCTATATTTTTGTCTATAAGTTACACACTGTGGCTTTAATTTGCCAAATGTTTTTTTTTTTTTTGAAAGACAATTCTCTGTGATTACCTCATAAAAACGTTACCATCTCCACCCTCCTATAATCCCCGGTGACACGTTTTGATCTGCATGCTTTAATCAAACTGTCACCTTGACGTGTTTATCCTCTCAGTTATGACACATGTGCTGAAGTAAACCAACACAATGACATCTGGAGTGAATATATCACAATGCAGACGAGGAGCGGACACCTCTCGTCTGCAGTGCCTTATCCTGTCAGTCACTCCCTCTGCCCAGAACCACAGACCTGACCCCTCCCTCTTACCCCGGGCCTGGAGCTCATACCCCTGCGGCTGCGTGACCTCACTTTAACCCCACAATCTAAGATTTTCCTCCTGTTCTAGTCAAGTCCTGGTCCATCTGAGGACTGTAGTCTGTCACTGGAGGTTAAACATCTTAGATTGTGTCTCATTCTGGCCTTTATAAGTGCTTTTGGGCATTTCTACATTTATATGGTATGTGAGTACAATGAGGTAACAGTTTGTCACAGTTTTATGTAATTTAAGTGACAGTTTGTGAAAAAATGTAAGAGTTTAAGAGTGTCCAAACTATGGCCCGGGGGCTAAATGTGGCCTTCAGACCAGTTGTTAGTGGCCCTCAGGCCTCCTGCTGGACCGCCCCAATTGATCATAAGCAGTACTTTTAACTGCAAATTATATTATTTCTACCACTATAACCTCAAAAATCACATTGCATTGTGATACAGACCTAAAATAAATGTGTTTCAAGCCTTATTAATGCACAGCTGCATTGCATTGATCACTGGTCTGTGGCCCTCCGCTTCAAATATGTTTTGAGATGTGGCCCTTGATAAAAAAAAATTTAAAAAAAGTTTGGGCACCTCTGCTTTAAACATATCTAGGCATGGAGAGAAGCAGGTAGCACCATCAGGTTAAGTCAGATCTATGAAGAGACGACCCCTTTCCATAGAAGAAGAATGCATGTTTTTCCAAGGTATTTTTGAGCAATAAAAACACCAGTACTGAAATAAATGCCATATAGCGAGGCTTAATGCTATATGGAACATTCCAACCTAAGGCCCCATTCAGCCTAGGAATCTAACCTAGGCTGGAATGCTGAACGCTAAACCACAGGGTTATAAGAGAGCAAGTCATTTTAGCAAGATGGCAGTAAACCTGAATACAATACAGTCTGAAATGATGAAAGAAAGGTTCAGGGATATGAAAATGCAACTGAGGAAATTCAAACAAATATGAATGATACATATTGTAGTTTTATCCAGAGTCCTTGAGTATAAAAATCAAGATTATGTCAAAAGGCACTTTTAGATTAGCAAACAATAAAGCTACAATAATTGGTTCAGACTAAACTTATAATTAATTACACTTGACTTTTTTGTCTCGGTGAACACTTCAGGTCAAGGAAACGGCAGTGTTTACTCCTTCTATTAATTTAATAAGGCAAAGTCTCCAGTCTAGTGTTGGAATCATAATTAGCACCCGTTGTTTAATGTCAAGAGAGATGAGGTTTTGTAGGTGTAGTTTAGGCCTTCACAATAAAACAATAATTAAGTTTGGACAGCTAGAGTTATGTTTACTCATCTTCCACTGTGAGATTAATAAAGTTGTGTTTTGAGGTTTTTAAATTTTAAGTAGCACTGTTTTGACTCATTGTTCAATATCACTGGAGCATTAAATTCTCGTTTTGGGTTTTCACAAAATAGCAAATACCAAACAAAAAAACTAATCATAATTCAGTAAAAAAAAAAAAAAATGAATAAAATAATTATAATAATAACATTACACACATTAGCAGTTCGCATTTCAGTCTTATCTCAAATGTTACTGCTTCTGTTTTATTTTTCAATAATCAGGAAGTGCATGAAAGAGTATGAGTTGATGTCGTCTTTATCGTCATGCAAAACTCCAATCTGGTCTCTGAAAGCTCTGGCATCTAGTTGAAAGCTGCCTGTTAGCACAGCTAACTCCAGTTGGTCTTTGAAAGCTGCTTGTTAGCATGCTAGTTGTTGTAAGCTTCTTCGTCACAGCTAAACTCCAATCTGGTCTTTGAAAGCTGCCTGTTAGCATGCTAGTTGTTGTAAGCCTCATGTCACAGCTGCCAATCTGGTCTTTGAAAGCTGCCTGTTAGCATGCTAGTTGTTGTAAGCCTCATCGTCACAGCTAAACTCCAATCTGGTCTTTGAAAGCTGCCTGTTAGCATGCTAGTTGTTGTAAGCCTCATCGTCACAGCTAAACTCCAATCTGGTCTTTGAAAGCTGCCTGTTAGCATGCTAGTTGTTGTAAGCTTCTTCGTCACAGCTAAACTCCAGTCTGGTCTCTGAAAGTTGCCTGTTAGCATGCTAGTTGTTGTAAGCCTCATCGTCACAGCTAAACTCCAGTCTGGTCTCTGAAAGTTGTAAAAAGCTAAACTCATTGCATTGCATAATTAGGATGCTTGGAATTAAGTAATTAAGGTATAACTCTGGATCACTGCAACCATTTATAAGGAACTAGTTGTTTGTTTCACCTCTTTAAGACGGTAAAAATCAGGTTTTGTTTTAAATCTTCCCATAGTGTACAGGTTGTCCCACAGGTGAACACGGCAAGGTTGTCCACTGTCCCGTTTAATGTTTGCTCTAAAATGCTTGTGTCAAACCCAGCCTGCTCCCGTCTCAGCTCAGTGTCAGGTTGTTTGTGTGTTGTTTCCACGGGGACGGAACGATCTGCTGTAACCCCCCCCCCCCCACCCCATACGCCCCTCTCTCTCGCTCCTTCCCCCCAGGGCCGACACACGCTACCTCTCTGAAAACGGGTGTGAAAGATGTCAAAGCAATTACAATAGGCCCTACATTGGTGATCCGCGCTGACAGCAGGAGTGTAAATGGACAGGGGTTTAGCACTTGTTCTATCATCGTCCTCAGTGCTCCACAATGTTCCACAATGCAGCTTTACCTGAGTTTTTTAAGGTTTGGCAATATATTAGGAATGAAGTTGTGAAATAATATCTCGCTTGTTTTTTTTTCTTTTTTTTATTTAGATAATGTAACCAGTTGAATTTAAGTGAATTTGGATAAAGCAGTTTCATTATTTAAATTACAGGGACATTTGACTTTTACCCCAATAGGTTGCGTTCACATGTGATAATTTAAGTGTCTGTAACTTTATGGGCATTGTTCTGTTTTTGAATGAAATAACCAAGAAGAACTCAATTTCAATTCAATTTATTTTTGTAAAGCCCAAAATTACAACAGCAGTTGCCTCTTAGGGCTGAACATGAGGATTGATTTAACCAACAGAAAGTTAGAAAGTCAAATATGAAAGAAACAAACAAGCAAATGGATAACTGTCCCAGAACATCCTCTGTCCTTAGACCCTCCTTCTCGGCAAGGAAAAACTAAAAAAAAAAAGAGAAACCTCGAGGAGAACCACAGTGAAGGAGAGATCCACTCCCATGGACGGACACGCTGCAGATGTGTCCAGGACTAATGCGCATCCATTTGCAGATAGAGCTCAAGTCTGTAGGGCCAGAGCCCACTCAACTAAGGGACAGAGGGAGGCCCACCCACGACAGGGCAGGAGCCTCCCCAGCCGGGCACCGGGCCAGCCATTCAGGCGAGGGAAGGGAGGGGCCGGTCCACGGACTGTGTTAGAACACTGAACTTCGTGCCAGTTTTTGTTTCACCTGGCAGCTCTAGTAATGCCAAAGATATTGAAACTACTTTTGCGTTAGCGTTAGGCCTGTGACAATAACAACATTTGAAGTGTGATATATTGCTACAGAGATACAGGTAATATCAGTAAACCATTTTTAAATAGACTGTTTCATTAAAAGGCCTGAACTGCACCAAAAAAATAACAGAATGGGCTATTAATTATCCACAGAAATCACAGCTCGGGTGTTATTCTGTTAAAACAAAACTACCCCATATCTCCCAACTTTTGCAAATAAATTGTAACCAAGATAAATTTTGAGCCCCAAAATAAATAGTTCCAGCTTTCACATATTGAATGATAACTCGATATAGTAATTATCGTGACAGGCCTAATTAACATTTTTAGATCAATACGTTTTTGAATATAGGAAAATCACATGCAACCAAATAAAACATTTTAGTAAACAGAGTTCATGGATTTCTTTGTTTCGAGTTGGCACACAGCACGTATCATCTTTCACTGCAGTTCCATGCTCTTTTTCCTGTGGCATATATTGACCATAGTCTGTACTGTTTGTACTGTTTATTGAGTGTCCATGTCTGAAGCTTGGGTCTGTCTCTCCTGCAGAAACCAGGGATGGACTTGGCGGACACTTACATCACATTTGTGCGTCAGAACCAGGACATCATCCGAGACCGTGTCAATGATGAGCTCTACGTCGAAAAGGTTTTTGATGTAAGTACTACTGCATCATTGTAAAGAGACTAGCCCAACGGTAACTGCAAGATCATGGTAAAACAACACATATGTAGTATATGAATCACTATCACAATATCCCAAAAAGTGTGCTTGGTCTAAAACATCGACTGTATAAATAAGTGGACTAAGTGAGTGCGACGTGACCCATAGTGTTCGGCTCTGGTCAAATGAAGCTCATCGAGGATAGCAGTCATAGGGGCCAATTTGGTGAGGAATTCTAACCAAGAGTATCGTAGCAACAAAAGAGCCAATCCGGAGCAAGGCTTTTGAAAAAGCCTTTAAAAACACGAGGATCATATAGAGCAGGTTAATACGAACATTTTAAGATGAGCCTCAGTGCAACTATTACAGCGTAAATTGAATTGGAGCCAGAGCTGCACTTCCTACTTGGAACGTGGTGGCTAGCAGGTTAGCTATCTCCATTTATATGTACAGTCTATGGTCTAAACTCATATACACATTTGCACATCATTACATGCCACTATCTCATACAAACATGTTGAAATTCTCCTCATAAGCAGCAATGATACTGCGTTTCTATAGTATCCACGAGTTTAAGAGTACTGTTACCAATTGAAAACAAAATATTATATCTTTTGAATGGGCAAAAATCCTCAAAATATAAAGAGGAAGCTGAAACGATCACAGAAAGATGGTTTACGTAGCATTATTCATTCACTCCACACTTCATAATGCGATGGTAGCCACAGTTGCCCCTGGGTCGACCAATGGAAGCGAGGCTGCCAATCGGCCTATGCCACGACTGCTCTTCACTCACACGCCGCATATATACACAGGCGAGACGGTTGAGGTGTCTTGCCCAAGGACACAATGGCAGTAACGCTTTAAAGTTAACTGAAGAAGCTGCCAAAAGAGTATATTTTGTCAGTAAGCTATTAACTTAAATCAAGTGAGTTTCCAAAGTCCCTTCCACCAGAACCGTAAGACTCCACTACATTACATTTGGTGTTATTGTCCTGATTCCTCTGCAGTGGAGCCCAGCGGTCGGTGGCCTGCTCCTCCGCTCTCTATTTCCTCCTCATGGTTTGTAGCGTCGCTTCATAAGGACACTCAGAGCGATAAATCTGAGCACTCACACAAACAGAAGCAGCGGGGTCTTTGGATACTTTCCCAAACAAGCTCATATTGTGTGTGCTGTCGGCTCGGCTCCATTGGTCCACAAACTTCACTTGGAGTATACAAAGCAGCATCTCAGTGCAGTCTCATCTGATTTTTATGGCTCTAACTTAAAGTGTATTTTGATATTGTCTGGCACTGATGGTTGTTGTACAGACAAAAAATATACAAATAGACAGCATTTTTCTGGTATATGCCAATAACGTCTTCACAGTGTAGCTTTATTCTGAGGGTTTTTGTAATTTTGTTGCTGATTGGAATGAATAAATGTTCATTTCTAGCTCTGACCAGTGCACACTCACATTGAGCAAGACACTTCACACGTCTTGCATGTATGACTGCGTTCTATTGACTGTGTGATCCATGGTGATGGGGGTGTTGGCACAGATTAGTCTGAAAGAAGGACAAGAAACCACACTACAGCCAGTATTGTTTAACAGTGGATGTAATGCACTATGAATCTCAGCATGAAGGTTGTTGGTGCAATTCCCGGGTCGTTTGCCATCATTTAAATGCAGTTTAATGTCTTTGTAACTACCAGACCCAGTGTCAAGGGGTCTTCTTCCTGGTATGGTAATTGTAACGTGTATCACTGGTATTTTTCATCTATTTTTTTCCCTTTTGGATGTGTAAATATACTAAAGTATGGCTTCTTTGTTTAGTGACCTTTAGATTCTTGTTATAGTATGGATGGTTTTGTTAATTTCCACCATGTGTTTCTGAGTGATGAAAAATTAGCCCTGCTGCCATAGCAACTAACAATTCAAAACAAAATATTGTGAAATGTTTTATAATGGTGGAATGTAGAAATAGTAGGTTAATACGTGTTTCATTTTGTAAATCCTTCATGCTCATTGTTGATTGAGATGTGGTTGTATTGTACATGTTGTGATGTTGTGCGAGTGGAGAATGATTCTTACAGTTGACTGAGTGTAAATATCTTTTGAATAGAGAAATGTCCTCAGAATCCCTATCAACAGGAAGTTTAATCCATTCAATACATTTACTCTTTTATTACCTCTCGAATAAGCTGTAAGGCTGTGTCATCATTGGCAGGGCCGGCTCTAGCCTTCAAGGGGCCCTAAGCTGAATTTGCCATTGGGGCCCTCATCACTTCAGTGCCAGATATTCATATTTGACTAAATTAAGACATAATTTTAACTAGTTGTAAAAAGACTGAAAATTCTAGAGGCTCACAACAGAAATAAAAGCATAAAAACATGTAAGGAGTGGGGGTCTGCCAGTGAAATGTTTAAATTCTGGACATATTTTGTAATAATTATTATTGACAAGACTGAATACTGCAGGTTCAGAGCTTTTTAAATAACATGTCCATATTGGTGAAAGTGTGGCCGTGGTAAAAGTAACACAACAGTCACTGTTATGCTAACAGTGGTTCGTTAGCAGTTAACTCGTTAGCACTGTGCTCATTAGCAGTTAGCGCGGAGGAGCACAGTCTGCAAAGACGGAGTGTAAATATTAAAGCCAGCAGCTTATCTAAATAAATTATAATGAAATTTTACCTAACTACAGTGATTTTTAGACCCCCTCTATAAATAGACACCCTCTAAAAATTCTAAGATGAAAAAGTAGGCTATACTATAAGAATCCTATGAAATTAATTAGTCATCACTAGAATCAGACATCTGTATAAATAATGTCCTGTATCGATACTCAAAATGAAGTACTTGTTTAGCAAAAAGTGGAAATCGGTTCATCCTTATAGGAGCATTCACAACATTCAGGAGTCGTTCACAGGTTGTTCTTTCGTTCAGCAAATGTAACACAGGTTTCTGCCATAATCAACTTGAGTAGTGCCCTGTTTCAGCTACACTCACATCATCTGATGTTTAGAGACAAAAGGACAAGCCACAACCAAAAACAAGAAAAGTGTAATAAACAGACTCACCTGCTGTCTTCTGTCCCTCTGAGGTGTGTCCAGTCTGCACAACTATACACGTCCAGCCTCACTGTTTTATCTGCAGGTCCAATGGTGTAAAATGGGACATATTTGAAGTCCTCTTGTTCCAAAGTTAACTAATCTTTTAGTCTGTAAAACACCCATTCAAATGTATCTCTGCCGCCTCAGCGCACCCAGAGTGCACCTGGAGGGAGGGGTCCTTCACTCAGGTGTAAACACGTAGCTGTCCACACCACTGCCTGATTAAAAACAAATGTAGGCAGCACACATTTGCCTACTGGAAATAAAACGCATCTAATCGTTTTAGAGGGATATTTAGACTTGTATAAACATCCGAGCGCTGTTTAGTTTATAATTAATTTAGAATAATACCAATAATTATTTTCAATATAAATATCTCGGCTCTTGGGGGCCCTCTGGTGGCCTCGGGGCCCTAAGCAGTTGCTTAGCCGGCCATGATCATCGGAATGTTTAGGCGTGTGAAAATGGCGTCTTTAAAAATAGTCCTGGCACCGCCTCTGTGTGTGTGTGGACTTGTTACTGTCAGTATAGAACAATGGGTCACTGCAGAGGATGAAAACACCGGCGCCTCATGTTGACCTGTTTATCACTTAGGAAGCAGCGCTCTCCTCAGGTTGGCTCAGCATGGGCCAAAAAACTCACTCCAAATCAGCCCCACCTCACGCTGTTCGCTTCCTCCAGTAGCTAGTGCAGGCCAGGATTCAGAGGTATAATATGGTGGTCTTCAAATATAGAAAATAGTAAACAAAAATATATATGTTTTAAATTTCTTAGATGTCTATTATTCAAAATGTTAAAAATCCACCTTGAATAATTCTTTTCAATCTACTTTGTTGTTTTGGCATGGGCTCCTTTTGGGGAAATAGCCTACCTGATGTATGTCAGTCAGTTGAACATATTCAAGTAGGGATGTACTGATTCAGCTCTTTCAGTTCAGATACCGATTTTGATATTATAGCTTAAAGTACGGATCCAAATCCTGAAACTGAAATTGATCCGAATGTTTTATGTAGCTTTTTCTTTATCGCTGAAGTAACTGCAGAACAACTTTGTATAAATAAAAATTCAACCATTCTGAGACTTTCTGCGCTGTCTTCTTATTTCATCAATTTATATGTTCAGTCAAGATATCGGCTGAACCAATATTTAGAATCCAATATCCAGTGCCTTCCATAAGGGTGGGCAAGGTGAAGAATAAAAAATTCCTATACATTTTTTTAGAACTTGAATCACAATGTTGTTTTTATAGAAATGAATTCAGTATCGTGAAGTGTCTTGCCCAAGGACACAACAATATGCACTGATCTGAGTGAGATAAGTATAAATAACGATGATTATATGAATTTTCCTATGTATTTATGTCATTTCTGTTTTAAAATTCACGCAGAGAGCCCTGGAGGTACCTTTTTATCAAGACACCCCAACAATTTATCTGTATTTTTGAGTCGATACCCTCAGTGTGGTACTATACATTAACAGCAAGAAGCCAAGCCCGGTGGACGCGTGCCTCCTTGGAGAGTTCAGTGTTGTGGCTGTAGCTCCATTTGCGGAGGTCTGTGTTTGACGCGCGCTGCGGAGGGGGTACGAGGGGGTGGGAGGGGTGGGGGCCCTTTAATGGATCTGACAAGCTCACAGTCATGCACCGCGAGCGACGTGACCGAAGCCCCTCACTACACACCTGATCACAAATTTAGCCCAGAACAAAGAAGTAACACAGCGCACACATACAGCTTATAGGAGACGCCCGCCCCCCTCCTGTCGCTACGGCGATACACGCAGGGGAGGGGAGCTGGGAGTTAGATTTACTCTTGTATTTCAATCATATGTATTTTGCTTGGGGTTGGCGCATAATGTTTGAGTACACTGCGAAAAAATACTTGAATTCTGAGTAGTTTTGACAAGTATACGTTTGTTTCCTTGATGGACCTAGATTATGTTAGTTGTTTTCAATTATAAACGATCATATGATAATAATAATAATAATGTAGGTCATATAATCAGATCTGGGCTGCATTACGCACATGTTTTAAAAAGTGTTGGTATGCTGTTAAAGGTCCTATATTGCACTAAATTGACTCTTGTGAGCTTTAAGCCATGTTAGAATGCTGTTACCTCATCAAAAATGTACTGGGAGTGGTGTTTTGTTTCATTCACGTGTGTTTAAGTTATTAGTCTGTCTAAATCTCTAAAGCTGAAAATGCTCAGTTCCTCCTTGTGATGTCATAAAGCGGTAGTTTTCAGTTAACAGCTACATTTTACCTTCTTTTCAGTAGAAACTGGTAAATCCAGGACTGAAAGTATCCCAGTGATTCTAGGGAAAATGTATGGAGTTTAAAAACACAGTTATGCACGTCCTTACCGCATCATAAAGTGGAACAAAGTGTTTTCTGCTTGAGAGAAGAACTAATTAAGCAGTATCTGTGTGTTAAACATGTGTGAATGAAACAAAACTGTGGGCAGGGCTGGCCCAGCCTATAAACAGACTAAGCAGCTGCTTAGGGCCCCACGGCCAGCAGGGGGCCCCCAAGAGCCCTTACATTTATATTGAAAATAATATAAGATATGAAATTTTATTGGACTAGGGCTTGTGTGTTTACAGCAGCCTAAATATCCTTCTCAAAGATTATATTTGTTTTATATCTATAGTAGCGAAATATCTGGTGCTGCCTACATTTGTTTTTGAACCGGGCATATGTGAGGGCAGCTATGTGGTTACGCAAGGACCCTGTCAGCAAGAACACTGTCGCCAACTGGAACACATAAAAATCCACCAGAAACTTGTCTAGAATTTCAAAAATCTTGTCCCTTCCTTATATGTTTGTCTGTTGTTCTTGTGACTATATTAGTTGTGACATTTTGGATGTTTTCAGTCTGATGTTGGTCATATAAACACAAATACAACTGGTCAAGGTGATGAGAGCAGAGTCATGTGTCAAATGTGAATCACCAATCGCTGTCGGGGGCCCCAGAGACAAATTCAGCCTAGGGCCCCCTGAAAGCTAGGGCCGGCCCTGACTATGGGTATGTTTTTTTGATGAGGAAACAACATTATAACATAGATAAGAAAATTTAACAATATGAGCCCTTTTAAATGAGCCGAGATCATTTAAATTTTTCCCACAACAGGGAAATTTCCAGTGTTGCAATGCACATTTCAAGAACAGCAAGAAAATAGAAACGGGCATTCAAGATAAAGATAAATTTAAAAAAAAAAAAAAAAAAACAAACACTGTGCAATTATAATAAAGGGCAATTTTGAGAACTTTTGAGAATTGAAAAGATTGAAAAATTGTGCTTTGATAATAAGATACCTTGAGTATAATAAGTAACACTGACAATACTGATATTTGAAAACACATTCTGGCCACTCTATCCACTGTGTTCAAAACCTACATGTTTCAAAACTATTTATCATTTACCTTAATTCAGACTATCCCATTCATGTTTTATGAGTTTTATTAAATATACTGACTTACTGCTAAATCAATGCATACTTTTACTTTATACTCAAGTAACAGTACTCCTCCAATACTTGTCTACTCTACCTACCACTCATCATGCTATTGTACTGTTTATCCAATAATGTGACCCAGCTGAGGTCCATTTAGTCATCGTCATATTGGCGGTATTGGAGGAGATAAGGTGATGGAGGAGGGACGTGGGTACAGGGTAGGTCTCGTTCATCTCAGAGGGAGCATGCTCACGTCCCACCCTCAGCCTGGGTGAGGGGGGGGCTCTCACTGGGGGGCGCTGTTATGACACACAGTACAATTGGGTCCATGTAATGAGACTGATGAAGCAGTGGACAGACCCAGACTCCTCTCCACGAAATTTAATCTGAGGAACAGTGCTACACTTTGGCTGTTGGGACACGTTGGTTTATTTACTGATCAAATGCAGTTATGTAACGGTGAAGAAAAGACATTACTAGCAGCGTTGTTTACATGATATGGTCTGTAATGGTTTGACAAAGGCTGCTGGCACATTACTGTCTTATATATTGTCCTTCACGTCAAAAAAAAATAAATATGAAAATCTTGTTATATGTATTTACCGATATACAAAGATGGCAATAAGTCAATTTTCTGTAACGGTGCCTTTTAAAATAATTGATTAAAAACATAAACGAAAAGGTAATTGTAACATTCAGATCAGAACAAGAGTAAACACAAGTTGCATTAGTGAATAGATTAGACCAAACATGCCAAACTCAGGCCCCTGGGCCAAATTTGGCCCTTGATATAAATATATTTGGCCCGCAAGATCATATCAAATATGTATTAGAGCTGACCTGTCAGCTGTCGCACCAGTATAGCGCATGTACCTCTTGTACTATGAATCCCAGAATGCTTTGCAAATGTGTTGGCACCGGCCTCATCACTTCTATTGACACTAGAATCTGCTACCTGTCGCCTCAAATTTAATCCAACCTCTCTGAAAAACATGCAGATGTTGTTGAAATTTTTCAATAAATATTTAGTTTTGGCTTAGTCACAGTTTTTAATTCTGGCCCTTTGTGAATTTGAGTTTGACACCCCTGATTAGATTGAATAATTAGTAATATTATTAATTGTACTTTTTTTTTATCTTTATTGGGTCAATTCGAGGTCACACACAAGCTAACATTGTATTCATCTTTGTAAAGGCAGTTCTAGCACAACGCAACTTCTCTTGGAGGCTCCACCGCATGTTTCTAGATGTTATTTCTTGCCTGGAATGTTCCACAGTATGGCATTAAACTTTTCTATCCCCATGGAGACAAGCAGCTGATGCCACCAGCTCAAGTTACTGGTCAGATCTGTGCAAAAAAAGTTTTCAATTTAGTAATAAAAATACCTGTAATTGAAAACAAGAGATAAGTTTGATGCTATTACAGGTATTCTAGCTTTAACATCACCGTGGAGACAATCATGTGGTGAACCTTCAACCAGAAAAGTTACATAGTGCACTTTTAATCATATCAGATACAGTAAGTGGTTTGTATATTGAAGGTAAATGTCTTTATAGATACATGTCAATATATTTACAACATTATTTTATATAGGCTTTATATGGGCAAAATAGGACATATTTTTAAGACCTTTCATACTTTTATATTTTCATACCTTTATATTTTACTAAAGAATGAATGACAAATGCCTAAATGCGGCCGCTCCAGGTTGATCATGTTGGTAACACTCCCTCACATCTGTCCACTCTCCTCACTAATCATTTCAATTAGGGACCATCTACGTTCTCAATTTGCACATGTTGAAACACCCTCAAAGCCATCATGAAATTATCATTTAGGTGAGAGCAGGTGGAAGGAGGACATAAATGAGATCCAAATCGCCTCAACAGGAGTAAAAATGAATCTAACCTGGTGATGTGAGGGGCCTGGCCAGACCACTCCAATGGCAAATATATATATACCATTGAAAGGTGTAGAGATGTAACTTTCACATATGTGAATAGGACAGGTTGTTTAATGGGGTGAATGTGTCACTGAAAGAAGGACACATTTGTATTAATATTTCAGGCATTTACTATTGAAAATGAAGGACTGCAGTACTAAAGGATCTGCTATGTTGACTTCTCTGCTTTAAAACTCTCATATAGTGCCTACGAGTTAGATCGCGACCATAGACTGTATAAAGAAGTGGAGTAAGGGAGTGTGACGTCACCCATAGTGTTCAGCTCCAGTCAAATGAATCTCATTGGGGTTAGCAGTTATAGAGGTGAATTTGGAGTTCCATATTTGGAATTCCGACTGCGAGTATCATAGCAACCAAAGAGCCAATCAGGAGCGAGGCTGTTAAACATAATGCTGCTTTTCATCCGCATCGCTGGTTTAGCTGGGAGCGGGCGCTTAGCAACAGTGTCAATCAAACCTGTTGCTAACGGTAGTGGGAGCGACCTCGGGGAAAGACGGTGCCTGATTTGTCTGGTATTAATGTTCATATCTTAATTTTCGGGCAGAATAGAGAAATAAAAATACCAGGATTATGCAGAGTGGGTCAATACGAACATTTTAAAACCAAAATGATGAGCCTGACAGCAGCAGTTACAGAGCGAGGGGCGACGGTTTTTTCAACTAAAAGTTGATCGGAACCAGAGTCGAAGGAGCCGGAAGTGCGTCTATGCTCACTTCCTATTTGGAACACAGCTAGCACGTTAGCTATGTCCATTTACATATACAGTCTATGGTCGCAACACAAATGCAGCACACTTGCTTTAGCGTTGTGAGATCAAATATCAGCTTGGCGAATGTCTCTCCCCACTCTCTCTCTCTCATTTCATGCTGCTTAATATCTCACACTAGCATTCCTACGATACAGTCAAAAGAAACGTGTGTGAATGTGTTCCTCAGTTGTAACTTGCCGATGTAATTTGGATGAAATGTTGCTTATTGATGACATACATAGAGAGATTGCTTTTTTTGAACTAATCGCTACTTCCTGTATTTCCTACTTTTTTTTCCTTTTACAAACTGGCACTTGATTAATGTAAAACTATGATAAATAATTAGCACAAGTATTATTCCACCAAATGAAGTCATAATAATCAGAAACATGAAACCCTGTCATACGCACTTTTAAGTTTTGCCGTATTTATGTTACTAGAGATGGGATATAATCGTTCATTGCAATTATTTTGGCCACGATAACCGTGACGGCAGATTTCAAACGTTACGCTGCTCCTTCATCGACTGGAGAAATCATTCACGCTCTGCCAGACGAGAATTACTTTTTAAGCAAGTGCAGCGTTGTCCTTGAAACTTACATAGCTGTAACCCAAAAGCATGCCAGTCGAGACACATCGGTCAAGACATCAGTCAAGTCCCATCAACTTTGAAAAGAACATCTCGGCAAGAATTTGAAAGTCTAGATTCCTATTCGCAAATTTTGAACAAAAAAAATCCATCCTTGTATTTATTTCTTTTTAAATGACAGCTTTAACCCACAATGCTTGTTGTTCTTATACGGGTTGACATTTCCAGCTCTCGTCTGCACTGCCACCACTGTAAAGCTTAACATGTACACATTCTTTACACTCGAGTTATGAAGGACACTGATAAATATGTGTTGGCTTTTCTGATATAATTACTCAAAGACGTTGTTGAGGCGGGTCACAGAAATGGATTATGGTATGTGCGTGACCTCTGCGTCGTCGTTGGCGTGTTTTTGGAGCTTTTGTCAAGTGCGCGAATCCACCTTTGCCACGTTTTTTCTTCGTTAAATTGGAAGCTAATTACATTTCTTAGCAGTGGGAAATTAAGTCTTCTGGCTGCGTCGCCTGTGAATATTATAGGTAATTACAGTGTCATCGCTATCGCCTTGAGCGTTCTCTTCTGACTGCTGGCTGAATAAAACCACCCGGCGTGCGCATTTTACCAGCGACGCTACTCCAGGTTAAAATAGGGAGCGTTTGATTTCCGTGTCTCCGTTGGCCTGCGGAGTGGAAGGTGTGAAGGGAAGAGCATTTAATGAGAATCACAAAGATGCTTTTCGAAATGTCGTCAGAGGTCAAAGTCGCGCAGCTAGATAGCGTAGCCATCCTTCGCCCGCGTAACGTTCAGAAAAACCCTTTGAATAAATAAACATTTGACCCTTTTTGAGTTTTCCACGCACACTCTAACCTTGTCTTATGATGTTTTTGAACAGTTATTTCCAAGTCCGCCAGCTAGCGAGACGTGCTCATTTGAACTCTGTGAAAGAAATGTGTGTATTAGCGCTGGTTCTCTGTAAAGCAGCGCTGACACTATTAGCATAATATAGGGCTGGCTCATGTGCTTTTTAAGGGATGGCACATTGGAGGTTGTGTTTTTCCCCCTCTTGGTTTGTTGGTGCTTTCAGGCAGAATTTGCAGAGGTGCTCCAGGTCAGGTCTAAAATCTGTCTAACTCTACTTTGCACAAATAAATAACATTCAGAACTACACTTAGGATGTGGAGGCTTCACTTAGCTTGTTAAAAACAGCTTGTTTTTGTGCACTGAAGCTAAGGCAATTTGATCTTTTCATGTCAGACTAATATGAACAATTTTGTGTTTCGAAGTAGTTTTTGCTTTCAATTGGAATGCTCACGATTAGGATTCCTGCCAAATATTTGCACTTGAAAAATATATTTAATGAAACACCTATATTTGGATTAAACCAGAAAAGAATAATATTGCAAGATTTTTCCCACCTTTACAGTAAGTGTATGTACCCTGCGCTTTTACAGTTTTAAAAAGGTACCCACTCACATTTGCATCTCGATTGCCAGTGCCTAAACCTGCAGATAGAGACACATACAAGCTGTTCTCATTATCATTATATGAACAGGCCACGTCTCGTGTGAAAGCTCAGCCTCCAGAATTCCCTCACTGAGCTGCAAAGGCTGCACTAGCACTGATTTATGATTGGCTTCAGGTTCTGGGGTTTAAGTAGTGACCACTCAGATTGAAGAGAGGTATTTCAGGTTTAAACCAACTGGATTTCAGCATTGAAACTGGCAACTCAAATGAGACCCTGTGTCTAATTCTGCTTTTTAATTGGATGATTGTGTTCAGAGCCAAATGGGACAACATGTCCAGTGTTTTTTGTAATTTACAATAAATCACCATTAGAATTTTTATTGATAAAAACTATCTTTGATTTAAACAGGTTTACCCAGTATCTAAGGACAGATATGTGACATTTTATCATTTAAAATCTAAATCTTACATTAACTTCCTTTAAAGGTGCACTATGTAACATTTCGCCATATCTCCATGGAGATCTTGCTTTACCTGGATTGTATCTAATCTATTGAGACGAGTTGGGGCAGCACTAGGCTGCACTACCTTGCATACAGAAAGAACTTGATTAGTACTTGTGTATGGAGTGAACTATAAGAATGTGGTTAGTGTATGTGATCAAAATTAGCTGAAAGATAAACTGAGGTAAAAGTTTAAAAAAAAATACATTTTCAGGAACCACCATGAACTGTGAATATGAAGTACATCACATGGCATGAAAACATCAAATATTGTCCATATACTCGTTCAGTAATTCTAATTCAGTAATTCTAAAACTTAGCCCTTTCATCTCCCCTTTTGTCTCTGCAGCAATGGTACACCACCTCTATGAAGTCCATCTGTGTGTGGCTGACTGACCGCCTGGACCTGCAGCTTCACATGTACCAGCTCAAAACCCTCATCAAAATCGTCAAGGTAACACGCTATTATAAATAGTCTTTGTGTTTTGAAATGGGTGAAGGGGAACTCAGGCCTCACGATGTTGTATACTGTGAAGTTAATTAAAATTGATTTTGGTGAGAGTTTTATAACTATAACACACTTAAAGGCACTTCTGTCTTACTCAGTTTTGGGAATCTTACTTCAAAAATGTAATTAGTTATAGTTACAAGTTACTTCTCCCAAAAAGTAACCGAGTTACCATCTCAGTTACTTTTTGGGAGAAGTAACTTGTTACTAGGCAAAGTAACTATGCCGTTACTTACTATGTTAAAACAATAAAAACACAACATGTGAACCTTTAACATTTATTTCACTTTAACACATTGTAATTATATTGCATTTGTTTAAAGTGATCCATATCTGACACCAGCCTGGACACTTTAGTCACATTTAAAACATATGTCCATATCAAATATGTGGCAGTAGTTTGTGTAAAGTTGGAGGAGGCGCCATGCGTCAGGGCGTCACGTTTCTGATCAGCTGTCACTGCACTTGTGACAGGACATCATTTCCCATCATGCATTAAGCGTTTGTAGTCCATGCAGGCGGCCGCAGTCGGTGGAGAGCTGCTGCGCTCGCCTTGCTCAAAAATTGCGGCCGTGTCCCAGTTCGCCAAATGTACTGTTCGAAGTGCGGGTCGAAGTACCGCCCGACTTAAATGCCCCGTTCGAGCAGAGCATTTAAGGGCACTTTGGTTAATTGAGACACGGCCTGCGTCGGCCTCGCTCTCACGAGATTATCTGCGCCCACCTCGCTCATCTCAAACAAGCCTCTCACCCCGAGCCTCTTTCACCAAAGAAACACAACAGCACTGTGTCCCTTCTATGAGAGACTTCTCTGATGAATCCCAACACTGGTCTTACTACTATGACTTATGTGAAGGAGGTGTCAAGAATTTTGTTATGAAGATTGTGAAACTATAACAATGGAAATGCAAACACACAAACGTTCTCAATAACTTCCACTTCTGTTAATAATACTACATTTGTATAGCACCATTTCAACTTTAGCAAGCTTCTCAAGGCTCTACGCTGAAGTACGCTGAAATTGTCAAAAGAATTCGAAAATCAGATACTAATCGATATTAAAACTAGCATAGAAACTAGTTATTCATTTGAACAAGTATTGAAAAGTCACATTCATTGGACAGAAATGAACCTTTCCTGTACAGCTTTAGAATGACCTTGAGCTGTCGATAAGACCACATGGAACATACCTGGACGACTGATTACACAGATATAAGGCCACATGGTAATATAAAAGAAAGTACTATGATTTAATGTTGAAAATGACTTTATATTGTTTAAAGCAGGAGTGTCCAAACTATGGCCCGGGGCCTAAATGCGGCCCGGACCAATTTGTATTAGCCCTCAGGCCTTCAGGTGAACTGGCCCAATTGATCATAATCAGCAAATTAGAGTAATCCTACCAGGATCACCTAAATAACATCACAATGCATTGTCAAACAGACCAAATGTTAATATTTCAAGCCTTATTTAAAGTATGAAGTCAAAACTATGTTAAATACACCCATCTGAATGATCCACTGTATTGATCACTGGCCCTCTGTGTCGAGTATTTTTCAAGATATGGCCCTCGGTGAAAAGAGTTTGGGCGCCCCTGCTCTAAAGAAATTGTGTTTTTATCATCATTGTGGTTTCAGAATCGATATTGAGTATCGAGTCTATTTCTTAGTATCCTAACACTATACTCACTATTTTTTTACTCCAAACCTGGTGGTGGTATAAGCTATAGCCACAGCTGCCCTGGGAGTCGACTGACATAAGCAAGGCTGCCAATTTGTACACACAACATTCATACTAGGCAAGGTGAGTGAAGTGTGTTGCCCAAGGACACAATGACGGTATGCACTAGCCATAGCTGAAACTGAACACTGGCTTTAGACTAGATGGTGGTACTTGGATAGCTCATCAGTTTGTGGATTTGCCTAATTTACAGTTTATTGTATCAAATTTTTGTTCTCCTTTTGGCAGTTTCAGTAGTTTTAGAACTACAGTGGAACCTGGTTTAGCCCTAGATTAGACCTGAAATCGTCCTGTTATATACCTCATTTAGATCTGGTGGTACTCTGAAAGCCAAGTCTTTTCTTTGTTATATAGCTCACTACTACTACCACCACTATTTCTACATACATCTCGAACTCCATTAACACTACTGCCTATTGTCCATGAAAATAAAAATGGAGAAATAAAAAATATACTATCATCTTACCAAATTTTCCACAGAATTACTTTTATTTGGTAGAAGCGGCAAAGCTGGAAAAAAAAAAAAAAAGTTATTGCAGCGCATTGAGCGGTTAAAAGCTAACATTGAAGATTGGATTAAAAAAAAGCGTTGAGTGTCCTTCAGAGCGCTGCTTCCCTCACGGCTGCCCACAGCTTTTGTCTTCTCATACTTTTCTAATGGGAGATTTCACGTGAAAACGCCAAGATAAGGACTAGAAATGATTTTGCTTTCTGTTTGGTTTATTTATTGACTTTCTTGACTTTGTTCTGTCTTGCACAACACCGTCAAAGTAAGCGTATGTCTTTTCAGGCGCTGCTACTTGGGGTTAGCAAAGTATCGAAAATCAGATACTAATAGTATATAGACTAGTGTACGCCCATGGACCACTATGGAACCTACTTTGAGAAGAAAGTACTATGATTTAATATTGAAAACTACATTCAACTGTCTAAATAAAGAGTGTTTTTATTCTCCTCGTAGTATCAGAGTCTGTATTGACTATCAAATCTATTCCTTAGGATCAAAACTGAGTTTGAAATATCGCGACGACACTAATACTACTTCATATAAAGACATGATGAAATATACGTTGACAGTAAACGGTACACTGTGTAACTTTGCTGATAAAGGGTTTGCCTTGTCTCCATGGAGATGTTATTGACATGCTTGGAATGTTCTACAGTGGCATTGAGAATATCTCAGCAGCAGCCCAAGTTTTACAGGTCAGATTTGTGGACGGATGAAAGGGATTTTAGTGTTTTTGTAGTGACAGGAATACTTGGAATTTAAGAAATGCAAGAGATACATTTAATGCCAAATCATGGAACCTTCCACACAAAGCAATCACATCTCTAAAGAAACAAGCCTGTAGCAGACCTCCCACCAGAAAGGTTACATAATGCACCCAAAAAAAATAAATAAAATACTATTTATAGTTTATAACTCTGGAGAACCCACTGGGTCAAATTTGGCCGCAGTTAATTGCTGCTACCCAAAATGAACAAACAAACAAAAAAAAAAAAAGTCAAATTTTAATTAAAAAACTTCAAAAAACCCAGAGTGCCACTTCTGACCCCTACATAGAGACACCTAGTGGATGAATATTGAACTAAAATGAGTCAGAGTGGTAGTGACAAGATGGCTGACCTGTTGAGCTGGAAAACTACCCAAACAAAATCGTCTTCTCAGCAAACCAGCGGTTAGTAAAATGGTGGGGTTTTTTTGTTAAACTTTTTAGTAATAGCTTGCAGAATGTCTAGAGGTACGTTTTATATTCTTTTTGGATAAATTGGCGAGCCCAGTGGGTCAAATTTGGCCCTGATCCTAGGGAATAAAGGGTTAAAATTGAAAAAGCTGAAAATTGAAAAAGCGGCCAAAAGGCAAAGGCAGTTTATATAAAGCTCCTTTTACACTGCGTTGACAACCATCTAGACACAACATAATAAAACCAATCTACCAGTACAAATATTATGTATAATGACAAAGAAACAACTGTGTGGGGGTCACACAGTAATTTCCCATAAAGTGCCTGATTGAACAATAAAAGGTGACCCTGGCAGTTGCTTCTGTATTGAGTTATTATCAGAGAAAATGCTTTTTAAAATGCATAGATTATATTGTATAGTCTCAATGTATATGTCATTTAGCTGTTTTTACCATACAATGCTTGATGTAAAGAACATTCATCTTCACTAAAATTAATTAAAACTGGGTGCACTCGCTTTTAACTGCCACCCCAATTTCCATTTTTTTCTTCAATAGCTTTCTAATGCCATTTTAACTTGAAACCGCCAAGACAAGGAATGATAATAGTGGAGGCTTCCTGACTGACATGTGAAAAGAAAATAGTGTCCTTGAAGCTCAATTTTCCCGCTTTTGTGCCTCGGAACGTGAACGCCACACTGCATTCCTAGCATTCCCTCCCTCTCTCTCTATCTATCATACCTCTTTTTTGTTTTTCCATATTTATTTATTTTTATGTATGTATTTTTACAGAAGAGCTACCGGGACTTCCGACTACAGGGCGTACTGGACGGGACGCTCAACAACAAGAGCTACGAGACCATCTATAACCGCCTGACGGTTGAGGAGGCTACGGCGGCGGTGAAGGCCGGAGATGGGCTGCAGGGAATCAGTATGAGAGACAGTGATGAAGAGGACGAATGAAGACCCAAAAGACACTGTATTGTAGATATTGGATTGTCAGATATATATATACGGTTTAGAAGTCAAATAAAGTTAACAGAGGGGCAGCTAAAACTTGTTCACACCAGGTTAAACAAAATGGTCTGGATATGTAGTAGTGGTTAGCGTCTTAAGGCTGTAGAAATGGTTAAAGGGCCGGTGTACAGCTGAAGTGTCCCCACCAAAGGCCCATAGTTGATGATATTAACTGACATCACCAGAGAGAAGATACATTTACGGTAGTTTATCTCTTTTCTGGTGGGGGTATGCCATCAGCGTGTCACCATGGAGATGCTATTGCTTTTTCTTGTAATGTTCCATAGTATGGCATTAAATTTATCTGTCTCGAATTTGTTACATTACAGGTATTTTTGTTTGCGCTTTGGTTTGCTTAAAAATACTTTCATGCATTGCAAATGGTAAAAAGGTCACCTCTCCACAGATCTCACCAGTAACTTGGCCTTGTGGGACATTCTAGGCCAGGAGTGTCCAAACTACGGCCTGCGGGCTAAATGCGGCCCTCAGACCAGTTTTTATTGGCCCTCGGGCCTCCTGCTGAACCAGCCCAATTAATCATTAGCAGTTCTAACAGCAAATTAAACTATTTCTACCACTATATCCTCAAACATCACATTGCAGTGTGATACAGACATAAAATGAATGTTTCAAGTCTTATTAATACACAGCGACTCTGTCAAAGCTGTGTATAAAGCTCCACACTGTATTGATCACAGGTCTGTGGTCCTCCGCTTCGAATATGTTTTGAGATGTGGCCCTCGATTAAAAAAAAGTTTGGGCACTTCTGTTCAAGGCAAAGCAATAAAATCTCCCTGCTCTAGAAAAGTTACATAGTGCACCTTTAATTTGTGTCTGTAATTTATGTCCGAGTGACAAAATATTCAGATTTTACTTTTAATTTGAATATAGCCATACTTGTTCATATCCTGTTTGATGCAAAGATGCACTGTATCTTTCTGAAAACTCCACAAATTGGCATAAAACTTGGCAGTATCCATGGAGACAGGCAGGTGATGCATGTTCTGGCAATAAAAACACCTGTAATATAATACATTTAAACCATACGGTGGAACATTCTAGGCAAAGACCTTCCCCCAGAAAAGTTACATAGTGCATCTTTAAAAGAATTACGTTAAAAGCCAGAAAGATAAGTCATAGGTCTATAGAATAATCTACAGAACAGCATGGAGACTATGTATGTGTTAAACAGGATGTGCCTGAACTATAGATTATCATTTTTGCAGTAAGACAGGTTGTGTGAATGAAGACGAGTCCCCAGTAAAGTAGAATTTTGAATCTGTATTTTTATATTATCAGTATTAGGTAGTGAATATTAACCAGTAGATGCCAAAGCTGCAGTTTGTGCGGTCAGAGAGACAAAGAACCTTCTCATTCAAAATCAAAAATGAAGTTCTTGCCTTTTATATAATTACGTAGGTTGTGATAAAATATGTTGCGTTTTCAGTTATCCCTTTAGTTTAACCTGAGCTGGAGACAGGTCAGATTTCAAAATTTGCTGTTTAACCGTCAGATTGCAGAGTTGGTTAATATCTCTGTAATTACTGGGCCCATCCAAATGAAACAAAAGGTTTTCACTGTTGATTCAGAAAGCAGTGTAATTATGTGACCCCAAATATGGACTCTAAGCCATAAGATTAATATGGCGACTAATCCCTAACAAATAATGATCAGGTTCAACATGTCGCTCATAAGTTTGGAATTGAATTTCCCATAAAGTTAGATATTGGCCCCTGTTCTCCATCTGAAATCATGACCTCGAACCTAGAGCATGAACACAATAAAACAGGATCACCAGTTTTGCGCTTGATCGTAACTAGATTTTACAAAGATTCTGAGTTTAAAAATGTCAAGACGAGACAATTTACAGCACTGATTAACTGGACAGGAGACTTTTCCAGGCTTAACTCAGTCTCACAACACTGACATTGTACATAGTGTTAATAAAAATACTGAAATGCCTGAATGTACTTAAAGCAGGTAAGGGAGGCGGGGCTTGGACACCTGTTGTGAATGCCCCGCCCCCTCCGTGCGCAGCCATACAGAGTGATGTCACTGTACAGTTAGCGGTCCGTTCTTAGCGTTAGTTGTAGCTTGTTTTGGTCGGTGTGGCCTCAACATGTTCTGAAACGCAGCAGCAAAAAGACTGTTTTTGTCAGACTGGATTTTGAACGACCTCACTGTCTGTTAATTATAGCTGCATTTTGTTTTAACTATTGAAAATAAATGTGTTTTATTGTAGATGTTCAAAGTGTTTAAAATGGGATTCCCTCACCAAGAGACCTAAACAAATTCAACCTTTATTTTTCTGTTACATCAGATTATTTAACCTCCTTAGCGTCATAACTTCACTATTTTACATAATGCAGCTATTTGTTCATAAGCAAATAAAATCTAAATTCCAAGTTAAGTTTCTCAGTAACTCCTGTCTGTTATTTGATTAACGGATCAAAATGGTTCATTCCTGACAAAAGGGTGGCAGGGATTTCTTAATTAAAGCTACAGTAAGTTGTTTTTTTTTTTTGTTTGCTTTGTTTCGTTTTTATTGGCAAAAAACAGACTAAAATAAAGCCATATTTGTTTGTTTTTTCCATTTTAGTTTACTGCACTGGAAAATGTCTCCACAAGACCTTCTCCTGGTTGTTTCCATGGAAATGTTGGTCCTTTGGATATAATCTTTCGCAGTGTGGGATAAAACATATGTATATCCGTGAAGAATGTTTCGGAGTATGGTTTTAACTTTGTATTTATGGAATCATGAGGCGACGTGCCGTTTCCAGAAAGTTCAATATCGCTATAATCAAATACTCATTTATATTGTTTATTCATTTAGCAATAACATCAAAATCATTTACTCTGATTAATTCAATAGCCATGAATGAAATATAAAATATACATATGAAACAAAACTAAAGTTGCTTTCATTGTTTTAAAATACATTTTTTTCTTTATTCGAATTGTGAAATGATTGTTATATATTTCACAGGCAGATGTGAATCCATACATCTGATAAACCGTGATTTTGACATTAGGTTTTGATCATTATTGATGGAAATCCTCTTCAAACGCTGACCTTTCTGAGTAGTGATACTTTGATGGCGTCTAAACATGTAGCTTTACCTGTTTAAGTCAAGGTCAAAAGTAGAAAATGGAAATGCCTGAAGTGTTTGACTGTGTTGTGACTTTGAGCTGTATGTGTAAGGCCTGTGTGTGTGTGTAAGGCCTGTGTGTGTGTGTGTGTAAGGCCTGTGTGTGTGTGTGTGTGTGTGTGTGTGTGTGTGTGTGTGTGTGTGTGTGTGTAAGGCCTGTGTATGTGTGTAAGGCCTGTGTGTGTGTGTGTGTGTAGTGTGTGTGTGTAAGGCCTGTGTGGTGTATGTGTACGGCCTGTGTGTGTGTGTGTGTGTGTGTGTGTGTGTGTGTGTGTGTGTAAGGCCTGTGTGTGTAAGGCGTGTGTGTGTGTGTGTGTGTGTGTGTGTGTGTGTGTGTGTGTGTGTGTGTGTGTGTGTGTGTGTGTGTGTGTGTGTGTGTGTGTGTAAGGCCGGTGTATGTGTAAGGCCTGTGTGTGTGTGTAAAGCCTGTGTGTGTGTGTAAGGCCTGTGGGACGTCCCGTGTGAATGGTACATGGGTGCTGCTGATGTTTGTCTCCTTGTGGTGTCAGTGCAGTTCAAAGGCCTAACGGACAAAAGTGACATGTTCATATTGTCTCCTTGTGCGCCTGCGCGAGGCAGGTGGATGTAAGTGTCAAAAATAAAGTGTTTTTAAACCACAGACTTCTGTGCGTATTTATTTAATCCCAGATGAAACATTAAACACATTTTGGATTAACTCCACTAGACAACTGGACCACTAATTGTGTGATTTCATTTTGAAATGTCCTAAAGCCGCCTATAGGCCTGTAGCCTGATTGTAACAATAGAGCCATATAAGTTTTTACACAGACTAAACTAAAATAACTTTGCCTTGATATAGTAAACATTTTTCTATTAGGCCTATTTCTAATGATGCAAAAAATCGCGCTTTACACAAGTCTAGGCCTATAGGCAGCTAAAACAATCCAATGAAAGGCCTTTGGCCTTCTGTCTGAGCTGTGTCCTCTTAAAACACCAGCTACACAACTGCACCAAATTATATAGACTAACTTATAGTGCACTAAAGGATCCAGCTTATTTTTGGCCAATGGCGACAAATAAAGAAAACACGAAACAACAGGGCTCCTAGCGCACCACAGCGCAACTATCAGACCTAAATGACAAAGTTCTTGTTTGACTAGTGAGAATAAAAAGAATGAAGGTCTGTAAAGAAACCCGGTCCTGACACGCGCTCATAAATGTAATCGGGTCTCCTGAGCAGTGGCACAGTGGCTACGGACCAAACCCAGTCACCGCGCGATCAGAACAAACCCCACAACAGTCCTGTTCTGGACTGGGATGTCACGTTTGTCCATTTACTTTGTCCGTTCAGTTTTGGAGATCCCCGTTATTTTGCACAAGGTGCGACTGTAGTGCGTAAATCTAATATAAAGGTTTGGAAGTAAGAGGATGTGAGTTGAGAAGGAGAAAACATAAACGGAGATAGTCTCGTGTGTCTGGGTATTGAGCACGCTATTGACTTGAGTCTTTGCTTTTGTGTAGTGAGTTTGATGCAGTCAAACAGTCGCTGTTGATTAAACGGAGCGGAAACGGCGCATCTTTAACGAGCATCGATCCTTGTGCTCAGAGTTCACCGGAGCCCAGCTCTGCTCCTCTCCCACAGTGTCCTCGGCAGTGTCTGTGCGCCACTTTGTGTGGCACAGCTCTCTCCAAAGCGCAGGAGCCACAGAGCAGAGCGCGACGAGCCGCGTAAAGACCAGGCTGGATCGATGGTCTCAGCTTCCGTCCGAGTCCGGGCTCAGGGCTCAGCACCACGCGCGTGCACGGAGCGTGCGCGGTGACAGCTCTGACTGCGCGTGACCCCAGCCGCTGCGAGTCTCGCGTGTCCATTAAAAGCTTGATGTCATGCGCAGCCACAAGAGAGAGACTTGTGGCGCGCACCTTTAGTTGAGCGGAGTCCCGCCTCGGAGCACCTCCTGCTTCTGCCGCGGAGCGCGCCATCGACGAACCACAGCTGAGCAAATTACCGCGTGCAGCTCCGCTCGGCTCCCCACGCCGTGTATCGACTCCACGAGCCTCATCAGCGCCAATCACGGCCAGAGTCTGAGAGCAGTGGATGCGGACCTGATGGACGCACCTCTTCGCCGCCCCGCGGGGCTCCCCATGGGCCCTGGGAGCCAGCCCGTGGCCCCCGCCCCGCTGAGTCCAGGTAGCGGTAGTAAACCACTGGCTTTCTCCATCGAGCGGATCATGGCGAGGCCCGAGCCTCGACCATTGGCACTGCCGGGCTGGCTGCAGCCTCCTGCGGGGGTCGTCCCGCTGCTGCCGCTGGGCTACGAACCTCAGCGCCTCATACTGGACTCGGGCCCGGAGTTGCTGGGACTAGGACTTGGCTACCGCAGTCCGGAGTCGGACCAGAGCCCGGCTCAAGGCCACTATAAACTTTTCCGGCCGCGCGTCGTGACGCAGGGCTCGTTCCCGGCCGTGGGCACGGTGTATCTGAACTGTGGAGACAGCAGCGCGTGTCCACCACCCACCGGACTCCTAAATTTGCACGTGCCCATGGCCTCGTACCTGCTGTCCGCTCGACACAAGGCTCTGCTCACGGACAAAGCGCCCACGGAGCGTTTCTCAGCAGCTCAGTCCCACGGACACATGCAGCACTACGTGAAGGAGCGGGAGCACATCCTCGCGGACAGCATCTTCAAAGGCTCCACGGCCTCCAGACTCAGCAGCTCGTGCGCTGGAAACAAGCCCAAAGTGTTCACGTGCGAGGTGTGCGGGAAGGTAAGACACGTGCCCTGGACACACCGTGTGGGTTTGATTTTCTGAAGCTTTCACGTCTTTCAGCACAGGCCTCTTCAGGAAATAAAAGTCATTTAACTGACTAAAGGCTTTTTAAAATACATAGATAAAATCAACATTTCATGTGAAAATTGAAAAATGTTTATTTTATTTTTAATTTTTTAGCCTGTTATTTAGATCTAGGCCATATACTTACTCAACATTAATTATTTTTTTCTTCCAGCCTAAAATGCTTTTATGATAAACGAATGCACATGATTCTGAATCGGCTCTCTGCATGTGTGAGGCCAAAGGCTCATTATTACTCTGACAGAGCAGCTTAATTACTTTGGACTGAACTCCTGACCAGTGAGATATATTTTTTTTATGTGGACAAACTGTCGATAGATTCGCTCAAACTCTAGTCCAGAGCGACTCTGTGGCGTTACATTTCTGTTGTGTCGGCTCCATTTGGCACTTGACAAACGCGGGCGCGCGTCCAGAAAACGCCATTAACATTGTCTATTTTCTATTGAATACCAGCGCTTCGAGGCAAGTGTTACAGCTCATTACGGCTGCTCCACAGAAGAGTTTAGATTATAAACAGGCCGAGGAATCTGGACTGAGTGGGCTTCACATTGTCATAGTTGATCTGAGGGCGGGCCTGCTGCTGGTCTGCGCGGGTCTGTGTCTGGTTAATGTTGTAGTTTCAGTCCACAGACTATAGCGCATTTAGATCCTCGGTTTAATGTCATATTAATAATGTTGCTGTGTGGTTTTGGTACAGGTGTTTAACGCGCACTATAATCTGACTCGGCACATGCCCGTGCACACCGGCGCGCGCCCCTTCGTGTGTAAAGTGTGCGGGAAAGGCTTCAGACAGGCGAGCACGCTCTGCCGCCACAAGATCATCCACACTCAGGTACACGCGCTTTTCTGCTTATTCTGTTTGTTTTACCTCTAAATGTGCACAGAATGCAACAAAAGTATAATAATAATAATAATACTAATACTAATACTAATACTAATAATAATAATAATAATAATAATAATAATTGACAATAATAATGACAATAATAATAATGATGATGATAATAATAAAGGAGAAAATTACTCAAGTTTGAATACCTTTTCAAATGTTATTTTTTAATTGAAGATCCTGTTTTATTTGACAATTCTACATGTTTTAAATCAACGTGAATTACGTCAGAATGAATAAAAACACCACGCAAACTGCTCAACAAAAAAAAAGAAAAAAGAAATATCCTAATTGTTTATTATTATTTGTCATATTTTTAGTGTACTATCTCTTACATATAGGCATATTTTTTTCAGTTAAAAATAGGGAGTTAGAAGCTTTGTCACTGTGTCATGGCAACTATGTCAAATCATTGTTTTTAAACGCTCTATTTAAAACCACTTTCTTTCTTTTCGTGTTGGTGTCAAGCCATTCTGCTTTATTAGACTAATGTAAATGTGTGTGATTGTGCAGGAAAAGCCTCACAAATGTAACCAGTGCGGGAAGGCGTTCAACCGCAGCTCGACGCTCAACACGCACACGCGGATCCACGCGGGATACAAGCCGTTCGTCTGCGAGTTCTGTGGCAAAGGCTTCCACCAGAAAGGTAAAGACCAAACACCACACATTTACATATATATATGTATAACACAACACGTATTCCACAGGACGATTGTGAGGCAAACACATTTTCAGACAGTGTCGTGTGTGCGTAAAATGACGCGCGGTGAACCAAGTGCCACTTTTACGCGCGATAATATAATGCATGTAACAGGCCTATAATCATTTCAAATTGTATTTAAACTCGAGCAATATCCATGTTAATACAGTATGTTATAAAGTATTCTGTAGATTTATAGAAAAGAGTAGAATGAGCCAACTGGGCCTATTTAAGATGGACTTGACGTGTCATTTTGTAAACGATGTTTGATAAAATAAAACGTTTTAAAGTTAAAAAAAAAAAAAAAAAAGTCAAAGATAAATCTGTGTTTTAAGAGCTACTGCTTAAAATAATTTATACCTATTTAAATGTGAAACAATATTTTACTGTATATGGATTTCTATTTTAAATTGTTGTGGACCTTCATTATTTCCGTGCACTTAAATGACTAGGATATGCATTCTTTTATCTATTTATTCAGCCAGAAACAGTTGCTTTTCTTACTGATTTTTTTTTTAAATCTATCAATTATAAGTGTTGAAAATACTCCACCACTTCTGCGAGCATATGTCCAATTTAGGTAGAACTCGGTGTAGCATATGGCACATTTGTCCCCCTCTCTCCCCGCTCTGACGTCTTCTCCCCTCCTCTCCTCCTCCTCCGCAGGCAACTACAAGAACCACAAGCTAACGCACAGCGGGGAGAAGCAGTTCAAATGCTCCATCTGCAGCAAAGCCTTTCACCAAGTCTACAACCTCACCTTCCACATGCACACGCACAACGACAAGAAGCCCTTCACCTGCCCCACCTGCGGCAAGGGCTTCTGCAGGAACTTTGACCTCAAGAAACACGTCCGCAAACTGCACGACCCGGCCGGGGGACAGTCACCGACGCAGCCCTGAGCACCTGTCAGCACCTGTCCGCTCCCGTCCTCATGCATCAAACGAACTGACCTCTCAACTCTGTGCACTTCAGAAAATAAAAAAGGAATTATCACGTGTTAAGTGACCTACACGTCCCCTTAGATTATACAGGGGAATGCTGTCAAGCAGAAAGATGTTGGCTGTAAATTTTCTGATATTGACAGAAAAAAAATATTCACAAGTTGTTTTGAAAAGCTTATAGTTATTTCAGAAAGGGAAATAAGCAAATCTGCAGTAGTGAAAGTGTGAAAATGTACTGACCAATTCTACAAATGACTTAAACTGTTGCAGAATTAATTTTCTTCAAAACACAAGTCACAGATGATGATTTGTAATTTGGCTGTTGGGTGTAAACTTAGACATAAAAAAAGTTTATATTTATTTCCAAAAGAAGAAGCAAATAAGCCAGTCTGCATTAGCGGCAGTGTTTGTTTAAAATCTTTTCAGTAATTCTACAAATTATTTCAAAATGATTACGACGAACAAGTAATTTCCTTCAAAAAAAAAAAGTCAGAGATGTTAAGGATTATTTGTAATTTGGCTGTTTGGTGCAAGAGTTTAAGATATTTTTAAAAACTCATATTTATTCCCAAAAGGAGAAACAAATAAACCAGTCTACATTAGTGACAGTGTTGTCTAATGCGCTGAAAAATCTATTTGTAATTCCATAAATTATTTTTTAAAAAGATAAAACTACTTTTTTTTTTTTTTTTCATTAATGATTCTTCGCAATTTGGCTGCAATTTGCTTTTAAATAATTCCGTATAAATGATTTTATAATAATTTATTTTGCACACACTGACTCTTACTATATATGTGAACAATTCAAATCCAGTGGTTTGTCAGGAATGGGGAGTATTTTTCCCCTGGGTTTTATCTTGCAGGGTTGTTGCTGCTCATTTGCATTTGTTTAATTTTATGACTGAAACATTAGAAATTTAATATAAGAAAATGGACTCATGAGATCAGTATTTTCGCCAAATGATGTTGTTTATCCTTTTCGTATCCCTTGACAGTGTTTATGATGATCCTTGCTGTAAATTCCTGTATTATCCCAAAAAATAATAGTTTGGCAGATATTTAAAGTGGATTCCAACCCTTTGTATAAATCTCCTTTGTTCCCCCAAAACGGGCCATTTTGGGGGTAAACTGGCCCTTACTCCTCCGGTCGACTCTTAGGCCCAAAACCTGACCTCCATCTTGAACTTGACCCTACCCAAAAAAGCCATCGGGACACTTCCTGGACCTCTCAATGCCCCCTTCACACTCCGACCTTTGAACTTTTATCTCTTTCCTAGAAGCCGGCGACGTCCACTGGTCTGAACTTTGACCCCTGTCTGCTTTCAGTGGATTGTATTGGGATGGCGGCTGGACACTGGTCTGAGAAAAGAGAGAAACATATGTGGACTAATGTTGAACAGAGTTTATTGTGATTTATGCCAACAGATTAAACACAAGCTGCTGAGTTAACTCTAATGTCACAGTTATTCTTTGGTGGTTTAGGCCTATACAAGAAGGCCCCAAAATCCAACGTGCATAAAAAAATTTGATTTATATAAACACGGAATTCACAAATAAAAAATAAAATACCTGACTTAGTTTAGATAACACTTCATAGTAACTGTAGCCTAAAGGATGAACAATGACCTGATTCATAATGAACAAATAGATAAATAGTAAGATTCACACTTAGAAACGGCTTAATGAAAGGGTTAGGAGTTAGGCTTAGTTAATTAAGCCTGAATAATTCTTGATAAACAATTTGTCCATTATGAAATTATTTCTTTGCTCATATTATAAAATGCTATTTAATGCAATAATATATCTTATTAAGATCATTTGTATAGCACTAATTATAGGCTTCAGTTTCAGTGTAATTGGGATGTTATTTAAAAAAGGCAATGTTTTCACCGAGGGCCATATTTTGAAAAAATATTCAATACGACAATACAGTGGATAATTCAGATGGTGTATTTAACACAGTTTTGACTTCATACTTTAAATAAGACTTGAAATATTAATATTAGGTCTGTATGACAATGAAATGTGATGCTATTTAGATTATATTGATAGAATTACTCAAATTTGCTGTAAAAAGTACTGATTATGATCATTTGGGCCAGTTCAACTGAAGGCCTGAGGGCCAATAAAAATTGGTCTGAGGGCCGCATTTGGTCCCCGGACCATAGTTTGGACACCCCTGGGTTAGGCTTTTTATTCACTGTCACATGGCAAAGAATTCACTAGTTGTCCATTGAGTCATCATCTGGATCATCACATTATTTTAGCTGACTCCTAAATTGTCCCAGATGATATGGGTGGCCGCCTGTCCCTTGGTTGTCCTACGCCTGTCCCTCTTCCCACGTATATAGAAAATGCCACACTTTGTCACTGATGCCACATAATTTTAAAAAGTGATACAAACATTATCTTAGTATCTTTGAGCTTAAATTTCTTCCATAACGCCACATTATTTTTGTACTTCAGATGGCCACTCTACCTGATGGCTAAAAATAATCAGCCAAATTGGAGATACCACCACAGACCCATCTCCATCCTCGCGCGTAATGCATCTTCAGCACGTTTCCCAGCATCCTCCACTGCGCATGCGCCAAACTTCCTCCGCTAAAGGTAAACAACCGGAGGGAACTTGTTAAAGACACGTGTAAGCAGCATGCTCTTATTTTGCCACAATTTTATCACTTAAAACACTCTCGTCTGATCATGTTAGACCAAAAGAGTTACATTTTGTTGACCTTTTAAGTTTGTATCACGTAGCAGTCTACCAAATCAAACTCACCTCCCAGATTCTTTCAGCCGAAGACGGATGCAGAAAGCATGTGCCTTCAAAATAAGCGTAGCACCTGTTAATTGCTTGGGAAATATACATTATTGTAAAGCACTAAAGAGAAAATAAAAATATTAACGCTTTAAATAGTTGTTAGAACTTTTTAGCTATTAAAATATCAACAGAAAATCTTATAAGAAGTTCGTTTGGTTTTATTTTGAAGAGCTATCCCGGAAGTTTCGTGGTTAAGCATCTTTACTGCGCACTGCACGCCTCAGCTCACCTCAGGCTCGGTTCAGGGTGACTCTACTCTGTTTTTGTCCGTGAACTGTGCTCACTTTTACCTCCTCGGGGGTAGCTAAGGTCAACACACAGCGGTCACAAGGTGGGTCCACTCGCTATCAACGTAGTTTTAATTGTTTTTACGCCTTCCATTTGCGTGCGTCTTTAAATAGTTTGGCACAGTAGCCCGGAACTGTTCCATGTGCTTGGGGACAGAGGGGGTACCATGGATCTATTATAGTGCCATGGGGGGTTACAGTAACAATTTAGAACGTTCAATAAGCTATTTTAGCTGGCTGCTGCAGTTTGGGCCTCAGGTGTCATTGCTTTTGAAATGACTCTACGCACTTTGCAGTTATAATCAACCCAATGTAAATGTTTTCAGTTTTGCAGTGAGTAAAGTAAATGATCTCATGTTTCGCAACTCCTGTGCGTCTGTTTGCCATGTAGCAGCTTCTTTCCAAACAGTATTGGCGTCATGTGCTTTAGTTGCTGTACTAGTTTGCCTCTTAAAACTCACTTAAATCATTCATAGCCTCAAGGGACCACTAGTTTCGTCTCACCCTTGCCTTATTCAAATGCATGGGCTCATCCCCTCCCGTTTGTTGTTATTCCGATGTGAAGGCCATAGACAACAATGGCAAGCTCACTATCTCTTTCTTATTATGACTGATTCACTGCCAGTGTCCAAAACAGGAATGGCATTGTTTAGTCTTTTTATATGTTTTGCCTCCTCTGGTAGAACTGTGATGATTTCTGATGGCACCACTAGAAAAATAATAAGGGTATAGCTATTGAAACCAGTGTTTAACCAGGGGTGTCCAAACTATGGCGAGCGGGCCAAATGCGGCCCTGAGGCCAGTTTTTAGTGGCCTCAGGCCTCCTGCTGAACCGGCCCAATTTGATCATAAGCAGTACTTTTAACAGTAAATTAAACTAGTTCTACCACTATATCCTCAAACATCACATTGCAGTGTGATACAGACATAAAATTAATGTGTTTCAAGCCTTATTAATACACAGCAGCTCTGTCAAAGCTGTGTATAAAGCACCGCACTGCATTGATCATGAGTCTGTGGCCGCTTCGAATATGTTTTGAGATGTGGCTCTCGAAAAAGTTTGGTCACCTCTGTGTTAAACTATCCAAGGATTTGTATTGTCATGGTAATTTCAGTCTGTTTACTCTCCAAAGGTGCTGGTTATGCCTGCTGGCTCCTTTTGTAATTATTTGCCATATCTCCACCTCCCACACCTAGGAGAAAATATTTGTAGCCTTGGCTTGGAAGGGCGTTAAAAGTTAAACCAAATTTACCGAAACAGAGGTTATAAAACTATGCCCTCTCAGCTTGTAACTAGTTGTTGTCAGATACATATTTTTTCTTTTCAACAAGGCTTGACATGAACTTGTTTGCTTAATGTGCCTGGCAAGACTTTAAATCTTTCAATATTTACAAATGTGGGAGTTGAATAGAACCCAAATGTGTTAACTTTGTAGTATTTAGGTGTATAATTGGTGATAAAACGTGAACATCTGGCTTTAAGCTACAATGTCAAGTAAAATGTAAAAATGTATGTTTGGGAAGAAATTCAATACAACTGAAATATGGCTTCTGATATAGTAGAGTTTGAGGGACTATGTATATGAACGGAGCCCAAGGTCTTAAATGTAGTAGTTATAATGTTGCATTAGGGTTTGTTGTCTCCATTGTCTGAATTCTGTTTCAGAATAGTCACTTTCACTATCGGAGGACTGGCTGTACAGCCTTATGTTATATATCTATGGACTGAATCTTGTCTATGTGTGCCATATTGTTTGTACAGTTCACTTTGTTTCAGGTTTATCTCTTGTTTTCACACAGCGCTCTCCCAAAAGCAAACTCCACCTGCCCTTTGACCTCTTGAGTCATTTTTGGCAGGTTAAAAGAACACGTTCACACAACTTTGGCTCACCCCATGAATTCAGGTCCGTTATGAGTGAAAATTTAGATCAGCAATTCTCAAACTTAAAATTTTAAGTATATACAAAATATATGAGGTACCAGTTCAGATTTTTTAAATTGAAAATGGTACTGAATCAAGACAAGGCTTCGACTTGACTGTACAGTATTGAGCTCAATAAAAATGAACCCAACCACATGCTTTTTCCGACAGAGGATTAGCATTAAAAAATAAAAAAATCTACTGCCCAAGCATATCACGTATTTAGACATGACTAAATCTTGATCTCAATTAAAAAGTGATTAATTGTTCAGCCCTAAAATAAAGAGTTCTCCTGACCTTCTATAAATGTCATCTTTGCTTGTGCCACTGTAGAATTGCTGCCCAATATTTGGGCAGCAATTCTACCAGGAATATATATCTGTAATGTCATTACAGTGTGTTACTGTTGTAAACCTTTTATCTAATTTCCACCTCTACTCGCATGTTTTACTGTCACTTTATGATAGTGTGATAGTTGACATGGTGTAACCTTTGTCAACAACCTTCAGTTTTACTGTGTATTCTCTTGTTTTTATTTCTGCATGCTCGATTCCAGTGGCGCGTGGCTGTACGTTTCTGTCCTGAGCAGGGAAAGGTTTCGGCCATGTTGGGGGCACTGCGTCACCGAGGCCGTGGGATGTGGTGCTGTCTTGCGGTTCAGCGGCGGTACGAGCACCACAGAGCAGTGATCGCCATCCGCCGAGAGGACATCAACCCCTGGGAGAGGAGAGCCCCACTGGCCCCCCGACACGTGAAGGAGCTCACCCACGCAGGAGTCAAAGTTCTGGTGCAGCCCTCCAACCGCAGAGCTATACATGAGAAAGTGAGACAGCAGTGTTGTTGACTTGTTGTGCCTCTTGTTGAATCTACATTATACTTAAACAAAATATAGAAAATACAGGTTTCACATTTATAGTTGTACACATGGCCTATTATGATTAATTCTCCCCAATATTCCTGAAATATTTAACCACTACACGTATGTACGGCCATGATGATTACATTGGCCAGTTTTACATTGTTTCTGAAATATTGTGCTTACTGGTGCATTCACTTGCAGAGAAAAGCATAAAAGCATTTTTCAAAACGAGTTGCCACTGTCTTGAACCTATAAATACGTTCTATCTTGGGTCCATATCAAATTTAGAGGTACAGTATGTAACTTTCTGGAGGTGACACGATGCCATGGAACTAGAATATTTTTCACTGCAACACCACTATAATGTAAAAAAATACATACTTATATTTTATGTCTATTTATAAATCATGGAACCTACTGTGGTTTAAATAAATACTGGTAGTGTATTGGCTTATGTGATAATGTTCATTGAAGGGTAAGACGAGGTTTTAGGTTGTTAGAAAATTACCATACAGTTTTGCAATGAAGAAAACGGGCTGAGCAAAATTGCTTGTAACTTGATGTAGAATAACTAGCAAAAATGTTTTTGAGAAGAGCATATGCCTAAATGTCACTATTAAAGCCACTCACCTGCATAAAATACAGAGGAAATTAGACAATTAGGAAGATACAGTGTCATGAAAAAGTTTTTGCCCCTTACAGATTTTGTACTTTTTCTGCACCTTTATCTGATATTTAAGTTTGATTGATCTGAAATGGCTAAGAGTGACAAAGATGACTCACAAGTTAGCAAAAATACAATGCTGATTTTATTAAGGGAAAAAAGCCATCTGAACCTACATGGCCCATGTGAAAAAGTAATTGCCCCCTAAGCCTAACAACTGGTTGAACCACCCTTGGCAGCAACAACTGCAGTCAAGCTTTTGCGATAAGTAGCAGTGAGTCTTTCACATCACTGTGGAGGAGTTTTGGCCCACTCTTTTTTGCTAAATTATTTTCAATCAGCCACATTGGAGGATTTCCGAGCATGAACTGCCCTTTTAAGGTCATGCCACAGCATCTCTATTGGTTTCAGGTCTGAACTTTGACCAGACCACTCCAAAACCTGCATTTTTTTTTAAGACATTCAGAAGTGGACTTGCTGGTGTGCTTTGGATTATTGTCCTGCTGCAGAACCCAAGTGTGCTTGAGGTCACAAACTGATGGCCGGACATTCTCCTTCTGGATTTGTTGGTAGAGAGCAGAGTTCATGGTTCCTTCAATCGCAGCCAGTTGTCCAGGTCCTGAAATGGCAAAGAATCCCCAAACCATGACACTACCACCACCATGTTTCACTGTTGGGATCATGTTCTTTTTATCAAGTGCTGTGTTCATTTTATGCCAGATGTAATGGGATGCACTCCTTCCAAAAACTTCAACTTTTGTTTCATATGTCCACAGAATATTTTCCCAAAAGCATTGAGGATCATCAAGATGTTTTTTGGCTAAGTGAGATGAGCCTTTATATTCTTTTTTTTTTTTTTATCAGCAGTGGCTTTTGCCTTGGAGCTCTGCCATGCCTGCCATTTTGTCTAGTCTCTTGTGGTTGAGTCATGAACACTGACCTTTACTGAGGCAAGTGAGGCCTGCAGTTGTTTAGATGTTGCTCTGGGTTCCTTTGTGACCTCTTGGATCAGTCGTTGCTGTGCTCTTGGGGTAATTTTTCGTCAGCAACTCCTGGGAAGGTTCACCACTGTACCATGTTTTCTCCATTTGTGGATAATGGCTCTCACTGTGGTTCGCTGGAGTCCCAAAGATTTAGAAATGGCTTTATAACCTTTTCCAGACTGAGACATGTCAATTACTTTTCTTTTTATCTGCTTCTGAATTTCTTTGGATCGCGGTATGATGTCCTTGGTTCAATATGGCCGACTTCACTTTGTCAGACTTGGTCTATTTAAGTGATCTTTTGATTTGAAAAGTGACAGCAATCTGGCCTGGGTGTGGCTATGATAATGGAATCTGCTTTCCAAAATAATATTAATTACTAATGATGAGGTAACTGTGATTAATCAGTTACCTTATCATTTAACAAAGAGGGCAATTACTTTTTCACACAGAATCATGTAGGTTTAAATTGTATTTTTCTCTTAACAAATAAAATCATCACAGAAACATTTTATGTTTACTTGGGTTATTTTTGCTTAACATTTAAATTTGTTTGACGATCTGAAACAGTTAAGTGTGTCACACATGCAAAAAAAAGTAAGAAATCAGGAAGGGGGAAAATACTTTTTCACAGCACTGTAAATGATCAAGTCTGAAAGCAGTGTGTCAATCTGCTACCTGTATAATAATATAAAAAGTAATTCAGCTCCAATAACCATTGCTGTTTCATGCAAAAAAAAAAAAAGTCTTAGTAGTTTCTACTTTGAAATAACGTGACAAAATAAAACATGTTGAAATAATGTACAGTGCATCACAGTGTATAGTTATTATTCATAGATTTGCAAATTTTCTGGAAATGCTTAAATCTAAGAATGAGCCACAAAATGTTAAAATACATAACACAGATTTATGCCTCCCATACCAATAACTATATATCATTACTTCTCACAGGCAATTGTCAATCCTTGAAATTATTTTAAAAAATTTGTCTCATTGCAGTACTATGCAAAGGCAGGAGCTATTATTCAGGAGGATATTTCTGAAGCCTCTCTCATAGTCGGAGTGAAGAGGATGCCAGAGGATCTGGTGATGCCCAAGAAGACGTACGCATTTTTCTCCCACACCATCAAAGCTCAGGAGCCCAACATGGGACTCTTAGAGGATCTGTTAAAAAAGGTATGAATTGCACTAGTGGAAAAGTGACCTCCACATAGCGGCAGTAAGTGTATGAGTAATTTAAACTCTTAATGCAAGTCATTCTTTGATCACCCAAAACTTAAAAAATACAATCTCCCTATAAATAATTTACAAAAGTTATGTTGCAGATAATATTTTGTGGTGTTATCAAGGAATTTGCTCTTTGTGGAAAGGGGAGTTATACCACTCTATTTAGCCAATTTGTTATCAGTTACTGCATGCATGACCAAAATAATCTCTTGTGCTGGCTGTTTACAAGAACACAGGCATGAAGCTTTAGGCTGTCTTGTTTCATGCTAGGCTTTCAGATTTGTTTTCAATGTGCTCGTTTTTAGGAGGTTCGCCTGATAGACTATGAGAAGATGGTAGACCCTAATGGTTTCAGAATTGTGGCTTTCGGTCAATGGGCTGGAGTTGCAGGTATAGTAAATCTTATATAACTTTTACATTTATTTACTGTCATGTGCATAAATGCAATGACGCAGCTGTAGCCAACTGCAATGCAAACAATGTCCTTTGTATACAGTGTGACTGATAAAACTTGCTGTCACAACTGCAAAATACAAGGGAACATTTTCTAATCAACGGGTCTCATTCTTGTTTATAGGAATGATCAATATTTTGCATGGACTGGGACTGCGGTTTCTTGCTTTAGGTCACCACACTCCTTTTATGGTAAGAGTTTGAATGTAGACTTTTAAGTGGTATTTAAAACATTAGCAAAAGTTGACAGTATGTAAATAATAATCAGCAACGTATCTATGTCACAAAATCATATTAATACATCCACGCGGAGTAACACAGTTTTGGACATTACAGTACTGTTAATTATGCATTCACAGTTTCCGTAATAGCCAGGGTGGGTGAAGTGCGCTACCCTTGGTAAAAGAAAAGTCGTATCTGTCAACTGGACAAAAAAGTTGTTGGAGTGAAGAATGCTATCAATATTCTCAGAATATTGATAGTATTGTTGTAATTGATTCAATCTTCATCAAACCCCATATTCACTCTGTTAATGTCTATCATTCAAAAGCCCCTTTTGCACATAGTTATCAGTACAAAATGACAGAACAGTGACCCCCATTCACACATGCACCGTTACCAGAACATTACACACTATCACATGCAACTGACTGTAGCAGACTAAACAGTGGTGGGAAGAGGAAGAGTTCATGAAGGAGGCAAAAAAAAAGCTGCTGCAGTCAAAATGCTCAATTCCTTTGGTTATAATTACATTGTCAATGAGCCACAAGCAACTCCCCGGAAAGTGCAGCTGGATGGTACCCAGGAAAACACTGCTCCAGTTTTTCCAAATCTGTTAAATGAGGTTACAGACAGTAACAAGTGTCTGGAAGAAGCAACAGGAGATGCTTGTCCACAGATCCAGTCTCCAACACTGGACCTGCAACTGACAGAAGCAGTTAAGCAGCTGCATCCAGATGTCCTTGCTATATTGGTAACAATGGGCGTGATTCAGATCAACCAAGGCACAGTCCAGTGGGGGGAACCTCAAGCACCTTCAGGTATTAGGGAGATGACAACTGAAGCAGCCCCAGTCCACCAGCAGAACAGGTAGAGGTAACATCAGAGCCCCACGTGGCATGTGACACACCCGAGGACATGGCACCTGACGCACTCCAGGAAGCCAAACCAGAGACCATTCCAGTTATTTCTTAGGATGTTACAACTAACAATCCAAACGTCTCAGAAGAGGTGCTTCAATCTCCATCCGTGGACCATCTGCAGCTACTGTCCCCGGATGTTATTCCTATGTTGGCTGAAATGAACCTGATGGTGAATAAGACCCAGGAAGCGGCACCTGAAGCAATTCAGGAAGATACACCAGGAACAGTTCAAAATGACATACTGGAGATTACAGGAGAATGTGGCTCAGAAGTTTCCCACAGTGACTTGTCTAAACAACAAGAGGTCAAGTTGTCATTGGAAAATGCTGAAATATCCCCAGAGCCTCCCGGAATTGTAGCCGATATCTTGCCAGAACACATGCCTGCAGTAATTGAATATCGGACACCAAAGAATACTGAGGACCTGCATCGCTGAACCTACAGGTACTGCCTGCCTAGCCCAGTTGGCCTTCATTGGAGTCATAAGAGAAAGCGATGGCATTATAGAGTGGTGTGAATCAAACTCAACCACCACTCATCAAGAAGAGCCTGTGGTCTGCAGCCTTCATCAGGCTCAGGCCGAAGAACCCGAGATGAGCACTACACCAGCACTAGGTGAAACTACATATGAGTCGGAGGACAACAGGGAATTGAGTCCAGTTGAAGACAACCTGCATCTAGAAGCAACTGAACTGACTAACAATGCACCTGTGCCACCCTGTGGACATAGATTGTCCTTCACCCTTACACACGCTTTTGTCAAAAAAATCTTTAAAATGGCTAGAGTGGACTGGCGTATGGCTGCAGTTGCGACCTCCTGAAAGCTGCTTATGCACCAGACACATCAGCTTTTGAAGCAGCCACTCTGACCCATCTCAATAACGCTGTGACAGCCTTCCACCACTGCCCCAAGTCCACCCTGTCACGCCTCTTCTGAGGAGGGCATTCACTTCAGGACTGTTAAGTGATTTTTCTTTTTTCTTTTCAAATAATGAATAAAAACAGTGCATCAACACAGTATAATATATTACATTTTACAGAGCCAAAACAGATGGCATTTTACATTTTGCATCAAAAGCTGGGTTGAACATTTGCATTCAATCTGAAATCTTTATGTTCTGTTGCACCACATATCCCCTATATAGTATTTTGGATATGTTATGATAGCCGTGTGAACGCTACTTTAGAAATGCATTGAAACAGCTCACATTGTTCCATAGCATTTTTCTAATATATTGTAATATATTATAGCAATATTCATTTGTGTTTGTTTTGCCAACAGCACATCGGTATGGCTCATAACTACAGAAACGTGAGCCAGGCCATCCAGGCGGTGAGGGACTGTGGCTATGAAGTCTCCATGGGACTGATGCCTAAGTCTATTGGCCCAGTGACATTCTGTTTCACAGGAACAGGAAATGTATCAAAGGTAGGGACTTGAGCAATTTGGAAATTAAGGGTGAGCGCAACAGGAAATGGAATAATACCTGCTAGTAAAACAAACTAATGAACTCTGAATAAGAATTATAAATATGTATGTGTATTCACTAGTTTTGTTGGTGTAATATATGTAAGATTAACAAAAATAAGTAAATATTAAATATACTTTGAACATAAAATACATAATTTTGTTCTTTTAGGGAGCCCAGGACATCATAAATGAGCTTCCTGTTGAGTATGTTGAGCCACTTGAGTTAAAAGATGTTTCAGAAACTGGAGGTATGCCTTTTAGCTTTGGTTTATTTTAATGTATATTAGCACTAACCAAGAGTGGAACGTAGCCAATTGCAAATTCTGACACTAGTAAATTTTTAAACATGTAATTATATTTCTAGCCACTGAGTACAGTACAAGTCCCAGCTGTCTTAATCCACGGCTGTCTCAGATGTCTCTGCTCCTCTCTCTCAACACTCATAAGAAAGACAATATGCAGATTGTAGTTTACTACAGCTTTAAACTCTTTATTTAAGTTTTTTTGTTTTTTTTAAAATAAAAGATTGATCTAAAATGACTCTAAAACTGTGTTAAAAAGTAAAGTAATACTTTAAGTAGCATATTTCATGTGCACTTTGTACAGATTTGGCAGCAGTACTTGTTCTTGTTATCAATCAAGTGTAACTGTACTTTTACTTGAGTATACATTTTCAGTACTCTTTCCACCACTGGTACGAACTAATCATATGTAATTTCTATCAGTTTGGGGCGACAGTGGCTCAGTGGTACTGAGTGTTGGTCTCCCAACCCAAAGGTCGGAGGATCGAGTCCAGCTCGGACCAAGTTCTGTCCACTGTCCTGAGGCAAGACACTTCCCCACATTGCCTAGTATGAAAGTGGTGTGTGTGTGAATGATCGGTGGTGGTCGGACCCGATGGCGCAAACTGGCAGCCTCACTTCCGTCAGTCTACCCCAGGGCAGCTGTGGCTACAATAGTAGCTTACCATCACCAAGTGTGGAGTGAACGAATAATGACTTCAGTGTAGCCGCTTTCTTCTTTGATAAAGCGCATTACAAATGTAAGGCATTATTAGTTAAGATTCATGGTACTGAGCATTTTGTTTCCTTCATAGATTTAACCAAAGTCTATGCCACTGTATTGAGTCGACATCACCACCTCATGAGGAAAAGTGACGGCATGTATGACCCCATGGAGTACGAGAATCACCCAGAACTGTACACGTCCAATTTTAGGACCAGCGTAAGCCCTCTCTTCTAACTCGCATAAATAAAGAGTGAAGTGAGTAGTTTAATTCTATTGTTTTGTGGTATAGAAAAAACATCCCGGGCCATCTGAGAACCTGTTGAATAAAGTTTATTAAACAAAATGCTCAATGGTGATGTTCCTGGTTAATCACCAGTTAGTTTACTACTTTTACCAAAAATATAGATATATATTTAAGATTTTACCAAAGTTTATAATTTTACTTCTTGGCTGAAGGTAATTCCATAAATGTTATCTAGCAACCCTAATGTTAAAAAAGGCCAAAACTCTTAACAAATAACCACTGTTACTGTCCCACCAAACCAAGGAATAATTAGAAAAACGTGAAAACCAGGTTATACACACTTTAAGAATGGCTCATGATTATTACTACAAACCTGAATCTGAATTCCTTTGCTCAACAAATCTGCATATGTATCTAAATATATATATACACAGTGACTAGTAAAAACTGGTTACCATTTGTTCAATCAATTCAATATTCACGAAAGTACAAAATTGCATCCTGGCATATGTACGTCAAACAACATAAATGTATTTACTCTTACAGGTAGCACCGTACACCACCTGCCTGATCAATGGTATTTACTGGGACCCGCACACTCCACGCCTCCTCAGACGCCTGGACGCACAGAAGTTAATTAGACCGCCCAAAAAATCACCAGTGCGCAATGACGGCTCACCGGCTCTCCCCCACAAGTAAGGCAAACTAACAAAAATATGCATAAAACACATTTGATATTTGCATTATAAGGATACTGCATGTGCCTGTTCAGCAGTTACTATGGAGACACAATGTACTCATTAGCAAACACTGTCAAAAAAGTTTTAAGATGGTCTGAAAACTCATGAAAGCCTGTGATCAATATGAGCATTCATGGTCCTGTTTAGTTGTTTGATTTTCAACATTAAAGGTGACTAACTTAAACTGTTTGATAATGCTAGCTAGCTTGTTACTGTAATTGTATGTGTGAGAGGCTTGTTTAACAGCACAAATCAGTGCACCTGTTGTAGTTGTTGATTCAATAAAAGGATGTTGTTTTTGAAATAACTTTTTTTTTGCATATCATTAGCATTTCTGTGAACAAGTACCAAAACTAACAGACACTGTCGCGTGAACCGGCTGCCTGCGCCAAACACACCTCCCCAACCTCCCTCATGGGTCCATAGGAAAACATAACTTAACAATCTCCCCTTTTTTCTTTTTAGATAAGTGCTGTAACAATAAAGCTTGTAAACATTAAAGAACAAATAAACAATAAACAACAGATGTAAAGCATTGCAAAGTTCATTTAGATTTTTAGTTTGCAAACGCCTTCATTGAGGGCTTTCAGAAGACCAAGTGCAGAAGCCCCCTTTCTGGTTAAGCATTTAGCCAACTGCTCTTTGGTGGCTGACCACACAATCTGCTGAATAGTCCCAGTGTGTCTGAGCTCCTTCATACTGCTGATCTCAAGACGCAAATTTTCCATTTTCACCCATAAGCATGATGAAGTTTCCACCCTGTGTACTGCCATCTGACAGGTTTCCCATGGAGGAGTCACTGTACACCACCAGTTTGAGGGAGCTGTTCTCTCCTAGGTGCTGAAACCTCAACATGACATTGTCTGACTTAACCTTTCTAATAAGTTTGTTAGCACAGTGCAGAGTCTGAATAGTAGCATGTTTGGTGTTAGATGCCAAGATTGATATGTCACACATAATGTCTGGTCTACTCTGCCTTGCTACCCATAGTATTTGTCCAATCTTTGATTTAAGCATGTCCATTTCATTGGCTGTCAATGCTAGTTCACGCTGTGTTGCTCTGGTGGGGTCGATAGGAATAGTCTGCAGATGCTGAATGTATGATCTTTGTTGTACTTGTATCTCACCCTCCACCGAATGAACTTCCATTCCAATATAGCTGGTCATTGTGCTCTTCCCGTCTTACCTGAAAGGCAGCTTTCAGGCTGGCTGAACTGCAAGTTGTACCAGTCTTTATGTTTTCCCTTAGCCTTCCCTGCTAATGACTTTTCCAGTACGGCTTTGGCCACTTTCATTGTCTATATATGTAATCATCTTTCATAGGAAGAAGAGGCTTGTGGTGTTTGAGACTGCCCATGACTGATTCCTGTAGTTAGCTCTGCTGCATCAGGGGGTTCATTGGTCTCAGTGGGTCAGGGTCAGGGTCTTGTGTTGCGTCTTCATCACTTTCAGTGTCATGAAGATCTGCTGCTGGTTGTGCTATAGGGTTTTCAGTAGTTTTCATTTCTGATTTTGTATCGCCTGCCTAGGTTTGAGTTTCATTCACCTTTCTTAATCTAGACTGATGTACCCGTATATAAGATCCTCCTTGTCTCACAAATACAACAGCTCCATCTTGTCCTATCACCACCCCTGGACCTTTCCACTCATTACAGTCCACCCTCTTGTGGTAGACTTTATCTCCTGTGACATACCTGTCATCAACTGGCCGTAGTTGTTTCCGAATGGCTCTCTTAAGTCTTTTGGAGCATTCTGCCTCTGTGAATGCCTTTCTCACAGCATGTAGCGTCGCGATGTGTTGAGTTACCCAGGAGCTCACACTGGTTTCCAGGGCTGGGGGGGTTTGTCAGTAAGCACGGAGGGCAAGTTTGGATTCTGACCAAACACTAGTTGGTAGGGGCTGTACCTGTGTACATTATGCATAGAGTTCTTTGCCATGAGTGCCCAATCTAGTGCTGTTCTCCAGTCACAATTGTTGTCCTTTTTAACTTTGAGCAATATTTCAGTGAGAGTTTGATTATGCCTTTCCAGAAGCCCATTGCTCCATGGGCTGTACGCTGCAGTTGTTTTGATTTCAATGTTGAACTTTTCAGTCATGTCCTTTATTTCTTCATTATTGAATTCACCACCGTTGTCACTAAGCAGTCTGCGCGGGGGACCATGAACACTGATCCAACAGTGAATAAACTGCTTGACAATCTCTTTGGGGTTTTTGGTTGTGACAATATTTCCTGCACTGAAGCAGGTAAAGTGGTCAATCACATGCAAATACCACACATTATGGTCGAGCTCATGCAAGTCAACAGCCACTGTTTCATTATAGGTTGTGGGCATCGGCAGACCAACTATTGGCCTATGTTTTGGCTTGCTGTACCTGGTACAAGTTTCACAGTTTTTTACAATGTTCTTGAAAATAATGCTGCTTTCTTTGTCTTGAGCGCCTGAACAGGTGAGTAGTTTCTGCAACCTGTCAACTGAAGCATGTCCAAACTGTCTGTGTAGTTTCCAAAGAATTCTTTTCTTCTGTACTCATATTTTCTCTAACAATGAGAATCTCCTCCTCTTCACTTGTCTCCTTTTTATCCTACCTGCTCTTGTCTCTCAAGCTCACACAGTAATGTGTAAAGTAGTAGTAAAGTTTAACAGGTTGTTTGAACATTGTCACTTTGTCATGTTCAATGTCTTACACTGCACTTGCCCTTTTTAGTGAAGCCTTGCTTAGCAACAATGGTATGTTTGCAGGGACAACCTCTGTTTCTATTTTGCCTTTTGTCTGACCTATCTTTGCTGGTAAGGTAACTTTTCTTGTGGAATGAACAGCTTTACCATCACCAAATCTGAATGGTCTTGCACTGATTTCATCTACTATTTTGTATAACTCACTTTTTGGTAGTCCACTTGTGTAATCTTCCAGCCATTTTTCTCCACACACTGTTCTTGTGCAGGCTGTGTCGATTACTGTTGACCCCAAAGCCTCCACCATAAAGATATCAGTGTCAGACAGTCTCTCATCTGAAAACAAAGTGATGTTATATTCCTCATATTCAGCCTTTTGCCCATCATCTTTTGTCACTTTAACTTGTTCTCTCTTGTTTTGCCAGTCTTAAGCCCAGTGAAATGTGCTCTGGCAAACTGCACACCTTGTTCTCCTCCCATGTTTATCAATGGGGTTTGTGCCTTGCGCCACCTTTTGGCCTTGTGGACTGTTTGTTTTGCTGTCTCTTTTACCTGTATATCTCGTGTAATAGGCACACTCATTGTCATTACTCATTTGCATCGCACTGCTGTCCTCGCGTGGTGATGTCACGTCTCCAAATATTCTTTTCAAAGCTGATTTCATATTGGCAAAGGAGACAGTGGGGCAGGCTGCTAACTGTTTACCGTATTTTCCGGACTACAGAGCGCACCTGATTAAAAGCCGCATGCTTTAATTTTAGAAAAAAAAACTTGTTCAAGCCAAACCGGATTTTAAGCCGCAGGTATATGAAAAATTAGCTCAAAAACGTTCATTTGCGAGGGACCACTAGTGCGGTTTTGCATGCTTTTTTTTACAATGTATGCAGGCGCATGTTCGGCGTCCTGATTGGCTAAAGGACGTGCTGTGTCTCCTGGACACATGTCCAGAGCGTCCGTTGCGGTCTGCGAGTGCTTTTGGATGTTTAGTTTTCCCTGTGTCTTTGTGAACACTGCAGACCATGTTGAGAGAGTGACTTTAGTCTATTTATTACATAAAACTCATTAACGGAGGTGATCAGTTCTGCGGCGTCTCTGACGCTTGAAAATGCACCGCAGAAACGCAGTGCGGCCAAGACGCGTGTCCACTGAGACTTTACATGTGAAACAACATAAAGAAGGAGCAAAATAACATGAGGACGACAGCAGAATAAGTTTTAGCAAGGACCAAAAAGGGCTGTAACCATGTGGATGGAGTCTGCTTTAGTTTGTGGATCAGTGACTGCAGGAAAAAGAACATTACGAGACATTACAGCGGCGCCAGGACGAAGAGGCGGGGACAGAGGAACTGAGAAATACACCTGCTGCCGCAAAATACATAGACAAATGACTGATTTACAATAGTTGTGAGAGTGGCTAGATTGATCATACAATTTCATTGGACCTCTGTGAACTACTCATCAGTTTTATTGGTCTACTGTTGCTGGGCAAAATGTTTTTGGCGCCATGGGGAAAAAAAAAATGTATAAGCCGCACTGCACCATAAGCCGCAGCGGTTAAAAAGTAGAAAAAGTAGCGGCCTGTCGTCCGGAAAATATGGCATCTTTTATATTGAGTCCAGCTGTATCTAGTAGATGCCTTGGACGCGCGTATAAAGAGCGTGTCAATTCAATTCAATTCAAGTTTATTTATATAGCACATTTAAAAACAACCTCAGCTGACTAAAGTGCTTCACATAAAATAACTAAACACAAAAAATACATAAACTCATGAGCTACAAACAAGCGCCAACAGGAACTTGATGATGCTAACACTGGCTAGCGTCAAGGCGGGCAAATATTTTACCGCTACAAAGTTGTGATAACTTACCAGACACACCGAGCTCCTCACCGATGGTCCTCCAGGCAAGGTACTTTTTCTCCCCGTCTCTATAGTCTGCCACCGTCACATCGTACAATAGTGGACGCTGGCAAACGGCGATCACAAGCCTGTCCTCCATTGTTCGTGTTTGTGACTCCCGCGCTTCAGAATGACGTCGCTGTGTCACTGGAGCGTGGTCTCTGATTGGTTGACGCTGCGCGTCGAACAGCAAAAAGTTCAGCTTGTTTCAACTTCTGGACGCTCAAGACGCGCCGCGCCGGTGTCAGATTCGCACCACTCTGACGCTTGAAAACGCACCACAAAAGCGCAGCGTGGCCAAGACGCGCGTCAACCATAGACTTTGAATGTGATCTCGACGCATCTAACGCATCGGTGTGAACGTACCATAACAGACGCTGTCTGAACCGGCCGCCCGCGTCAAACACAGTGCCACACCTCCCCAACCTCCCACATGGGTACATAGGAAAACATAACTTAACAGTAGTTCCAGCTAAGTCAGTTTTTTTCTGGTCAGATTGTTTAGATAAATGGCTAATAGAGCTTCTAACTGCGTGTTTACAGTTATCATCACAGCCCAGGGAATGTTGTTGACGTGAAATAATATGATATCGTTTTTTGTTGGTTTTTGGCCCATTCTGGATCACAATATTTATTTTATATTTTTGGGACAACAAAATAAATAAATGCATTTCTTATAAAATAAATAAATCAATTTATTGCCTTTTTGTTATTTTTCCTTCCTGCAAACATATTCTTAATAATCCTTTGCTGCATATATTTTTGCTTGCTTTTGGATCAGATATATCGATGCATGAGACTTTTTTTTTTTTTTTTTTTGCTGGTAATCTACCTTTTCTACATCCTTATATTTCTGCTCTTTTGTGTGACAGTGGCATTGGCTGCTGCATGTCTGTTGTTGAGCACATATCTCTACAGGTCAAAGGTCTAATCTCTTTGCCTTGAGTTGTGTTTACAGGACAAGTGCGTGGTGAGAAGGTCGCACTGATAACAAAGCCTCTCTCGTCCTTGTCCGCAGACTTTTGGCCATCTGTGACATATCGGCCGACACAGGTGGCTCCATAGAGTTCATGAACGAGTGCACCACCATCGACAAGCCCTTCTGTATGTACGACGCAGACCAGCACATCGACCATGACAGGTACTCAAGCACCCTTACACAGGCCGCTTCTGCGCAAGCTATGGAAAAATATGCTAACTAAATGTACATACATTTGATAGATAATACTATAATAAAAAAGTTGGATTCTTGCACAAGGCCAAGATTTCTTAAAGACGTTTGTGGTCTGTAGTAGGGCCGCAATGTTCGAGATTTTTAAAATACATTTTAACGAATAAGGGGTCAAATATGGTGACCAAAGGCCTCTAGATATTGAATATTTCTGAGTAAAGTGTATTATTGATGAAAATCATAAATAAGACTACAACACTGCTGATCATTTCAGAAAGGTAAAAAACAAACATGTGTGCCCTTACAACTGAAGTGTCAACAATCTAAGAGCAATAATAATAGATGGGTAATGTTTTAATAGGTAAGATGGTACCAAAAGAATGTATCCTTTTATCCATTTTATTCCAATTAGCACATTATTTTTTAGAGTCTGTATCGTCCAGTCAAAATTCTTTTAGTAGTCAACTTGTTACTCTTTGCACTCTTAGTCTGTAGGTTTTATTACACAGGACAGTCACTAGGGGAGAGACATTCAGTAAATTGACTGAGCCATGGAGGTATCTCAAGGACCAGAGTTCAACACAGAGGCCAGAAATCAATCCCCCTGAAAACGAGGATGGACCAGGGGACTTTGTGTGGAGTTTGCATGTTCTGCCTGTGTGGTCTGGCCAGCTACTCTTGACCACAATACTAACCCAAGTTTGGGAGATGGGCTCCCAAACGCTGCACTGTAGTCGCCCAATACTCCTGACAGGCTTCGTAGGTGTTAATGGTCAAATAAAGGACACACTTTTCTAGAGGCATTATAGAGTGTACCTGATGTGTAGTGTACCTTTTACACATTTATCTAGAAACAAAGACTGACACATTAACATATTCAATACATTTGAGGCTCTAATACATCTTAATAAAAGTACTACATGTGTCTCCCTGTACTTCCTCTTTATCACTGTTTGGGGTGCTCCGTTTATTGTATAGATGCACATTTATGCTGACATAAGTTCAACCCATTTTTCTAATGGTGTGCCTGTGGAGAACAATCTATGTACAATGTACTTTTTTATTATAACCAACTTTCCTCTATACAAACCTCAAATGGTTTACATTACATCCATTTGCTAAAGAGTACAATAATCTAAATCACTTGGTGTAACCACTGCTTTCACAGAGAATAATTCATAAAGCAAGTTATAATTTATGATTTTGTTATGGAGCCTTCTCATGTTTCATCTCTCTGTGTGGAATTTATCTCAGTCCAGCCTTAATTGTATTCTTTAAATTAAAACTGTAGTTTTAGTAGTTGTTGAATTATTGAAGGTGGTATATTACGCACATTTTTTATTTAATGTAATCTTGTTTCCTCACACCTGGAGTTGTCTTTTGTTTCATTCACAAATGCTTAACACAAAAATCATGCATTGTTTAGTCTTCTCTCAAACTGAAAACGGTTAGTTTCACTTTGTGATGTCATTGAGTGGTTATAAAGGAATGGTGATGGTGATAAACTCCGAACACCTGAAGCTACATCCTCGTTTCTCCGTACACTAGAAAATATTGTAGACTTTCTGTGCCAAACTCAACTGAACAGAAAGTAAAATGAAAATATAGACAGTGACTTATTAGAGTAAATAAGTTCAGCTTAGGCTAAAAATAGCTGTTGACTTTCAAATTACTTGATGGCAACTCAAGGTGGAACAGAGTGTTTTGAGCTTTGTAGACAGGTCAGTAATGCACGATTACTCAAATATGAGTAAAAAACACAACACAACTCTGGGTATGTTTTTGAGAAGGTAACAACAATCCAACATGAAAAGCTCATGGGAGTCAATTTTCTGTGATATAGAACCTTTAAACAAAAGTACTAGTTTAGTTTGTATTGTCTATTACTGTTTGTTTTGACTGCAGTGTTGAAGGAAATGGGATCCTCATGTGCTCCATCGATAACCTGCCCGCGCAGCTGCCCATTGAGGCCACGGAATACTTCGGAGACCGCCTCTTCCCCTACATTTGGGAGATGGTAAGACCTTGGGTCAGGTGAGCTTGGTTGTTTTTCTGGTGGTGGAATTATAATTTTTTTTTTTTTTTTTCAACTTGTTTTGGGAGAGCGCTGTTGTAGGTTGTTATGACATGCACATTTGAATTTTCATAATGAGTTTGATGATGTTTTCAGCTGCCTTCAGACGCCACCAGACCTTTGGAAGAAGAAGAATTCAGCCCACAAGTCCGGGACGTGAGTGTAACTTTTTAAAAATATTCAAAGTGTTACAGTTAGTTAGGTTGTTTTCACACTGCCACTAGTTAGGTCGACTTAAAAGACTAAGAGCAGTGCTTGGGCCGGTGTGAACCCAACAGTCACACTCTGGACCGCAGGAAATAGCTGCTCTGAACAAGGCCGATCCAAAAATGAAGTAAACAGAACTAAATCTAGTTCTCATTGAGGTTGCGCCACAGAGCCACTAACATATGTGAAAATGACCTTAGTTTGTTTCTTTGTGTTTTTTCCAAAGGCTGTCATCACTTCAAACGGGAAACTCACACCCAAGTTTGAATACATTGACAAGCTGCGGGAGGAAAGGTATGTTTTTAAAAACAATTTGTGTATAAAGATAACTTATAGGAAATATGTCTGCCTTACAGAAACAATACACTTGAAACTATACCTGCTAAAATTTCAAATACAATGTAAACAATCAGTTTACTTTTCCAGATGCCATAGCAGATCTTTAATAGATTTTTTAATGCAAGAGACATTGTTTTTAAAAGTAGTCGCATTTTTGCTTTGTTGCTACTTGTCTGACTCTCAATAGCCTTTAGCATAACTCATTTTCCAGTCTGCTTGTACTAATATTTCACATTTTCATTTTTTGTGCTTGAAGCTAGAGCTTTGCTAACTAACCCGAGTCTGTTCCTTGCACAGTGTTGTGGCTCTTGCTTGTCTAGTGTGCACTCTTGGCTCAGAAGCAGGACGCTCCCAGTTGTTCCTGGTAGAAACATGTTTGTTTTTTATCCAACCTTCGTCACCCCCTCCGCCTGTCTCTTCCTCTTGGGGCACTTGCTGCGTTTGTCCTGTTGGTGTTGCATGAAGTACATTGCAAAAAATGACTCTAGATTGCATGTTTTTCCGCTTTTGTGCATCAAACATTATAGACTAATATTTTCAGGATATTGGTAATGTAGATTTGGGTGATATTGACAAAAATTCATATCTTGATGACACTAATCAGACAATATGTTAGCAGTCCATCAGAAATGTGCCAATACATTCCTGGTTTTGGTTGAAGTCTTACACAAAATTGTCAAGTCGATTAAACACAGAAGTTCAGAAATATCAGTGTTGGAAGATACACTGCAAGTTTACAACCTTTTTATTGTGCAGATTTTTTTTTTTTTAATTAATATTCAATCTCCAAAATAACAATTGCGTTGTTATCAACATTTGATATACCTCTAGTGTTCTGCGTAGACAGTGTAAGTACTTTATATGATATTGTTAGGTGGAAATAATCAAAATGCCCCAAATTTTGGCCTTAAAATGTCAGTAGATCTTACAGGCTCTAGAGTTCAAAAATCTCCATAGACCTTAAAAATATTAGACAGACAGATATATCGATCTGCTGATATACCAGGCCGATATTTACCCTTTTTAGCGTATTGGATATCAGCCGTAAATCGCCATCACATGCCAAAAATAACATGTTGGTATTATTCATTTAAATGTGAAACTTGCATTAAGTAGAATCCAACAAACTATACGGAACAATGAACAATTTATACTTTAAAGTAATGTCAGAATTGGCACTGTCAAAAGTTGCACAATCCAGTAATCTTTGTGTCAGTGCCAAAACGAATGTGTTTATCCAGGGAATCCTGGCAACCAAAGCACTTTTTAATTTTTATTTTAAATTTGATCTGTTTTACATTTGGCTACTGCCTGCTCTCATTTTGACATATTACAATCAGCAAATAATCAATTGAATATAACTAAATATTATGATAATCACTAGTTGTTTTGGAGCTTAAGCTGATTCTTCTGCTTGTCTGTTTACATAAAGTGCTTAAGCAGCCCCACTGACTCCTAAAAGATCCATTCACTTCACTCTTAATGACACAACAATGGCGACTTTCCACTTATCCTTCACATTGAGGTTTAGCGCAGCTTTGGGTCTATACTTTTCCTTAACAGCTTGCTCCGAAAACCCTCGTTGATTCTTCAATTTCTATATCTTCATATTTAGGCCATCTCTAAGACTCCTCCACTCACTAATTGATCTTAAGTATCATTTTTCCAGACAAGCCATGCCACAAAATCTTTAATCCCCATGATTGAGTTGGGCTCCTTAAGAAAATGTAAACAAAAAGGGAACGTCCATTTTGTTTTTTTAATTAAGATGCAGGAGCTCGGACCTCCACCTGGTCAATGCTGCACACGCGCCTGTCTCATCCAATTAGAGGCCACTGACTCCTGGGGGATTTAAGGCGGACCGCGGGTTACTAATGCCACGGGTGACTTTATTAAGGCGGTATTGTTATGACGGTGTTAGCATAATCCTGCATGCAAAATCACAGACTTTTTAACTGAAGCCACGAGTCCGGAGGAGGGCTTGTTTTAATTAAAATATGACTCACTGGGTTTGGGCAATGGACAATGTGATTTATTTTCACTCACCAGAGGTCACATGAAAAGGGTCAGGCCAATAATATTTTACATACAATTATTTATGATCTATTTTGAAAACATAATTTGAAAAGCACATTTAAATTTTGGTTTTATTTTGACGACTGTATAACAAGCGTTAAAAATATAAACCTAATGTGTAACATGTAAGTTAATCAACACATTCATTTAATCCTCATTTAAAGCCTCACCGCATAACATTTCTCGTGGACCTGCAATCCATAAAGACAGAAAGTTAAAGCCATACTTTGGAGCATTCTCAATGGAGATGGATTTTATACAACACTGTGGAATATTCCCAGCTAAGCAATAACATCTCCATGGAGACAAGCAGGTGCATCACAAAGCCAAGTACAAGTCAGTTGTTAAGTGCAATAAAAGCACCCAGAAATGTATACTTTTTGGCTAAAATGTTACATAGTGGGGCTTTAAGTAATAGGTTTTATATTGTGTTGACGCTTTTCTTGGTGACCTCTTTTCAACTACAATGCAAATAAATTTTATTGGGGCCAAAGTCTATTGATTTGTTACATATAAACTTCATGATTATAAATTAACTATAGGTTTGTGCAGTAGCCTTCTGCACTACTTTTTGCAGAAGATACTTCACCTTTCTCTCAAGAGGTTTTGTTGTTTGATTTTAAACTGTTTGCTGTGGTGCAGGGAGAAGGCTCAGATCATGAAGAAGAGTGGGATGAAGCGCGTGCTGATGCTGGGAACAGGGTACGTGTCGGGACCCGTCGTGGAGTACTTGACCCGGGACGACAAGACACAGGTCACAGTGGGTGAGTGCTGATGTGGGGATGCTGTCTTTTTTTGCATATTTGCAGATGTTTTTGTAGTTTTTAGTTACTTTTGTGGGTTTGATTGGTGTGATTCAGTGCTAGTGTTTGTTTCAAGTTATCGTTTTTAAAGCTTAACTCATTGTGGCAATTCTCAAAGAGTAGTACGTGGTATAGGATTATTATTATTATGGTGTCGGGATTAGTGGGTGCCACAGTGCCACAAAAGAGACCCATCTCCAGATCTTAAGCTAGACTTGGTCAGGACCACCTTAACTGGAGGATTTTACCTGTTTAGCTTTACATGAACCTAGTACTCCTATTCATGAGGTTCACTGTCCAACATGTTGTTTGTGAAACTAATCCAGGACTGGACTTCCACATGGGTTAAAAATGTGGTGCAGTCCTGGATTTCATTTAGATTTAGAACTGTTTATAAAAAGTGACTGTAAAGGTAGAACTGGTTTTGAAGTAATGAGAATTACAAAAAAATGTCAGAATTGTGTATAATTTGTATCAGAATGGTTTCTTTTAGAATTTTTATTTGGATCAGAAATCCTGTTGTTTGTTTTTTTTGGTTACGTTCTCATTTTTGTGTCTAGCCTCTGTGATGCTGAGACAGGCTGAGGAGCTGGCAGCCAAATACCCAAACACCATCCCTGTGGTGCTGGACGTCGGCAGCCAGGAAGGACATCTGGACTCACTGATCAAAGACCACGACTTGGTCATCAGGTAGATCACTGAAGATACACCTCAAAACCGTTAGGGCTTGTGTGGGGAAAAAAAAAAGTTTTTTCAGTGACACAAGACATTGTGGAGTCAATTTTATGCTTGTAAGATGTTTTTAAAAGAAATTGTGTATGTAGTGATTAATAGGTACTTCAGTGGTAAACTCTTGCTGTGCTTTACAGCCTGCTGCCGTACACACTCCACCCTATGGTGGCTAAGCACTGCATCCAGAGGAAGAAGAACATGGTGACTGCCAGTTACCTGAGCCCCGACATGAAGGAGCTGGAGAGCAGGTGTGGAGGAGACTAATGTCATGACAAGAATTAGATTTATAATATTACTAATTTTATTTAAACTACTGTGATCTACATTTGTAAATTCCATCTTCAACCCATAAAAAGACAAAAGAAGCACAATGCAACTTTTCAAGGATCCGCCTCTTATTCATCTTATTCGATTACTTTTTTTTGTTCAACTGCATTGAAAAACATGTATTCTTACTGTGATCGAGCTTGCCTCTCCACAGATCTGACCTGTAACTTGCTCTGGTGACATGCCTCCATGGAGATAGATATGTTAAATGCCATACTGTGGAACATACCAAGCAAAACAATAACATGTCCATGGAGACAAGTAAATGGCAGACCCTTAAAAAGTTACATAGTACACCTTTTAAGCTACTTTTGTTAAACTTTGAAACTGTTAAACTCAGTCAGTCATAAAAAACTAAGCATCATTGCCAAATATACAATCCAAAATATGTTACTAGAGACCTAAATGACTTTCTATGTTAGCGCGCTGGAGGCTGGCATCACCATAGTCAATGAGATGGGACTGGACCCTGGCATAGACCACATGTTGGCCATGGAGTGCATTGACCAGGCTAATGCTGACGGGTGCACAGTGAGTCACCACACATCTGCCCTACGTGTTTTGTTTTTTTTAGCAAATATACTCTTAATTTCTTATAAAATATGATCGTTATTAGGTGGAGTCGTACATCTCATTCTGTGGTGGGCTTCCCGCTCCAGAGTGCTCAGATAATCCTCTGCGCTACAAGTTCAGCTGGAGTCCTTATGGTGTCCTCATGAACACCGTCAGCACAGCCGTCTACCTGAAGGACGGAGAGGTGAGGCCAGATCTATTCAGACTGCGAAGAGGTTTAGTACTTGGATGCCCCAAACCATACAGTAGAAAGATGGGCATTTCTACACCTTATCCAGGGACTGTCGCCTAGGTTTTTAACATAAACTTTGCATACTATCCTTGTTTGCATCGAGTACTATGCTTGTTCTAAATAAACTAAACACATTAATAAACCTTAGAATAATGTCTGTCTTGTTTCACTTGTGTTATTTGAAGAAAAACTTAAAGTATACGTCTGTGCAGGTCGTGACTATCCCGGCCGGTGGGTCTCTGATGGAGTCTGCAGCTGAGATGGATTTCTTCCCTGGGTTCAACCTGGAGGGTTACCCCAACCGGGACAGCACCAAGTATGCAGAGCCCTATGGGATCCAGAGCGCCCACACTCTGCTCAGAGGAACACTGCGCTTTAAGGTCAACATTATTTTATAACACAACACCTGGATGAAATGGCCATGTTACAATATAATGGTTAATCTTTAAAGATGCACTGTATAACCTTTTTTTCCCCACTCTTCACAACTAAAGTTACAGATTGCCATATTGTGGAACATTCCAGCAATAATATCTCCATGGAGACAATGGCAGAGAGTATGCACTTGCTTAAGTTACACAGTTCACCTTTAAAATACCAAATTATACTATTTAAACTACAGAATCATAATCTTTTCATCTATTTCAGTGTAGTCGACATGACATGACCTGTCTGTTCTGAAAAGGAATTTTAGGCATTTTTAGAGAAACTAACTCTAGAGAAAATGACAGTACGCTTTGCAAAATATAAATATTGCAAAATGAGGATTACTTGTAAAACCCTATTTAACTGTTATGATTTTTTATTCGTTTATGGTGGTCAAGGTATGATCAATTTAATAATCAATTTAATGTGTATTCTTTCCCTCAGGGTTTCTCAAATGCCATGAGTGGTTTTGTCAAACTGGGCCTGATCGACAACCAGCCCTGTCCCCTCCTTGAGCAGACGACCTCGACCACTGTGACTTGGGTAAGAAACTTTAAAGAAGACCTATGTGTCTGCTATGTAGTTATAAATGTATGACACGCGTGGATCATTATGTTATAATCTGTACATTTTAAATTGCAATATTAATTTAAAACAACTTGATAAGAGAAACGACTCCGCTGACTTCCGCGGTGCCCAGTGGGATTTGACATCACCGTAAACATCATCACAACAAAGAGTCGTGTGGCTGTCGGCCCCTCTAGCGAGAAGCGGATTATTTTTCATTTCTACCAAAATGACAATGCTACATTGCCGAATCCTACACGTATCATCGATTAAGAAAATAAAATTGAAGAACGAAGTAAGTCTAAAGCAGTGGCCGGTAGCGATGAAAACGAGGATTGATTGGCAATATGGGGTCTTGAACATGCACAAATCACTTCAAATACAACTTCGAGAGAGTAAATAAGAAGGGCAAGCAACTCTAACATTGTTAAAAGCTCTGACATGTTGAATTAGAATAGTGGTTCTGTTGAAACATCAAAACAGCAACAAAATGAAGAAAACCTAAAAAAAAAATCCACATGTTAATCCTGACTGTGCTTGTCTGTTACAGAAGGACATCCTGTGCAGACAAATGGGGCTGTCCTCATCCATGTCCCAGGAGGCTTTTGAAGACGCTGTTTATGAGCGCATTGGGAGAGACCGCTTCAGGATGGACACACTCAGATGGTATGTACACAGCTTACAGATCCCATTTTCATGTTGTATTTGGAAATTACTTAAAACACAACTTCTTCTTTCTGATCATTTCGTTGCTGTTTTTTGTTAAGGGTGACCCCAATAAACCAACACTCAAGTTCTTACACTAAATGACAACACTATCGCAACCAGCCAGAGTAATGGTCTACCCCTCCATGCATTTCTTGTCTTGTTTATGTTATAATAACAGCTTGAGCAAATTGTTCATTTTAAATAGCAATATTCATCTAAAATAACTTGATAAAAGAAAGAACTTTCCTGAAAACAGCACTGCTCACCTTGAAAATATGCGATTTTCTCAAGCATGCACAACTTTGGAAGGGTAAATCTGCGTGATCTATAAGTCTGTACTTGTACAGTTCAGACTTTTCACAGATGACCAAATATCCCTCCTTTTTCCTCACCTCAAACTTTCCTCTCGACACCTCTACCCAGTATAACTATAACCGCTACAACTATAAAAAAGACTTACCAATCCAATCTATCTGTGACACCTCCAGCTTTCCACCGCCTCTCCTCCGCTCCGTATGCCTTGATGTTTGGCACTCTCCAAAGTCACTTTTTGCTTTGCGCCCGGGTTTGGGAGCAAGGCCGAGTGCTCCACAGCGCCCCCTCCATAATCACGCCTGCTCAAGTGGTGTAGCGCGCTCACTCTCTATTCTAAATCAACTTTTCCAAGAGTCTCTTCAGCCCAAGGCCCTGAGCGGCCATTGTTCAGTGTGAGGCGGAGGGGAGGGGAGCGCTGGCATTGACAAGTGAAAATGTAAAAGTGAACTGTTGGCAGTATTCCATCAGTGCTGCTAAGAGGGTAGAAAGCCAACACGTTTCAAGCAGAAGTGAATGGCTTGTTGTTCATTTATTCAATGCACCAGCAAAGCAGCGACAAAGAGAAACTGCTCATCTCTCTTAGACGGAGCCAAGGATGTGTGGGCAGACATGACGATGTGGGGTTAAAGCTGTGATTTTCCCTGCAGAGCTTTTGAATGGACTTCATGAAGGTTACTCCATTGTGAACGCCCTTTTCCGTGTGGTTTTCTGTGGCAGGTTTGGGATGCTGAGCGACGAAGTGGTGCCTCATGCAGACAGTGTGCTTGGAGCTTTAACCAAACATCTAGAAGCAAAGCTCTCCTTTGGTAAGGCTGTTTAGGTCTGTCATGATACGAAAACAAACTAAATAGACACATATTTAAAGAGGGCATATCCAATATCTGTATTTAGGTTTTCACCTACCCCTTATCCCTGCTGAGATCTCTGTATTTATTTGACTTACTCAAAAAAATTGGGGAAAGTTTACAGGCTGTACATGTAAGGTTCAAAATTGTCACACAAAAAAAAACATGTAATTGAAAATATACTGCTAGCTACAGTGAAATTTCACTATGAAGAGGTAGGGCCTAGCAATTCTGCAGTTTTGAACAGGAAGTCATTGGACCTTTCTTCTATAAAACCATTTTAGATCAATATTCAGGTCAGTTTAAATTAATGCTGAAAGGTTTGGAAATGAGATCTATGGTTTGTGACAGTTTTAAAGTAACACATTCTTGTCCATCTATCCATTTTCTTCCATTTATTCGTGGCGAGGTTGTGGGGGCAGAAGTCTAAGCAGGTTCTCCCAGGTTTCCCTTCACCTCAGACACTTCCTCCAGCTCCGCCAGTGAGACCCCTAAGTGGTTCCTAGGCCAAGCAAGAGACATAGTCCCTCCAGCATATCCTGGGTCTTTCCTGGGACCTCCTCCTGGTGGGACATGCCTGAAACACCTCCCCAGGGACACATCCTCTCCTATCTCTGTGTATTTCTTATGCAGAGAGATGGCATTCTGGTCATCACTCCCTCCATCGTGTCTTAAGCCAAACACACATATTGTACACACATATAGCACACGTATTGAAGAAGTGTGTATTCTGGATCCCAGACAAAACAAAATGTATAATAACATATGTTATAGTTTAATACTAATATGCCCTCATTATTGGAAGATCACACAGATCTGACCTGTAACTTGGCTTGGTGGCATCACCTACTTGTCTCATGTAAGAATTCATCAAATGTCTGACACAGACACACATGTGAGCACTGAAAAGAATGATTAGATAAAAAGTATTGTTAACTATACATTTGATTGTATTTTTGTCTTTATTTTTTATTGTAAACTGGGCTTTTACATCTGACCAAGAGACTATTGATTTAACCTAAATGTTTGACTGTTATAAAACTGTTCATTGTCACAGTACTAAAGAAAGTCTTGTTTGAATCTGTCCAGCCGAGGGCGAGCGTGACATGATTGTGATGAGGAACGACCTGGGCCTGAGACACCCCACAGGAGAGCTGGAGACCAAACACATCAGTCTGGTGGTGTATGGAGACCCCAACGGCTTCTCTGCCATGGCCAAGACTGTGGGCTACCCCGCTGCTATAGCTGCTCGCATGCTACTCGACGGTACCTCCCATTTTTATCAGATGTACATACATGTCAAAGTTAAGCAATGTTCAAAGCCCTGACCTGCTCAGAGGTGGAGCCTAGTTCACCCAGATATTATGCTGCACTGAGTGAGAAGAACTAGTTCTTTTCTCAGTTAGCTTTGAGTTGATAGCAGTGCTGATAGGTCATTATCCATTGCTCCGCCACACTTCCTAGCACACAAGTTATTAAGTACCACAGACTTTATTTGATCTGTGCACTGGTGACATGACAATAAAGAGCCAGGGACAGCACCCAGAGATCACCCACTTTCTGTAAAGGGCTCAGGAGAATTTAATAGTAAAAAGGTTTCAGAAGGTGGGTCTGGTAGTCTGTCCTAAAGGTCTTTTTGTAGAATTGACAGAGCTTCTTAAATAAGATTCAAAACAGCTTCATTTTGAAACCTAGTCCACATAACAACAACCATTCTATCATACTTACAATGTCTAATGTGTACATCGTTTCAGACGGCTGGGAGGGACAAACCGCTTTCCTGTTTTGCAGATTTTCTTTTTGAAAACATAATAAAAGTGGTTATTTAGTGGCAACATCCACCATTAGCCACACCATTTTTGTGCCTGGAAACAATCTGCAGAAAGTTGTGAAATCAAACTAGCCAAATATTTTATATTTTTTAGGTGAGATCCGTTCCAAAGGGCTGGTGATCCCCATGACAAAGGAGATCTATGGTCCAGCTTTGGCCCGACTCAAAGAAGAGGGAATCAACATCATCACCAAGTCCACACTCCAAGAGTAAACCTGCTCCATCTGTGAACCAGTGCAATGGTTACTCTGTTGTTTGCAAAGGATCAACAAGTACCGTATTTTCACGACCATAGGGCGCACCGGATTATAAAACGCAGTTTCAGTTACGGGTGCTTTTTCTGCATTTAACACATATAAAAGGTGCACCGTTAGCCCAAGCTAAGTCGTAACTCGCCCGGCGCTGCCTCCCAGTCTTTGTAAAACTGTGTTTTTAATCGTGGCGTCTGCTATCCATCGCTCCCACGATGTTCGCAACTTTTACCCGCGCCTTATAATCAAGAAAATACGGTAACTGCAACCTGCTGATTTTAAACATTTTATCCAAAACTTTTAATGGCTTTATGTTCAAATATCTGCATTGACACTCAAAATGCAGCGAACAGCAGATTTAAAATGACTGTAGCCTACATTTGTTTCTATCTTTAGATTTCACTCCACAGACAAATCCAAATGAAAGAGTATTAAAACACATATTTGATTTTACATGCATAGTAAATGTGATTTTGGTTACTAAATATAACATACAATTTTGCCTAAGTTGAACTATAGACTGAAAAACAATGAGCAAAGGAAACCTATGGAGTCACCAGTGATGCTAATGGCTAATGCTACAGAGTACATGTGTTTAAACGGCGTTTATGAACGGTTCATGAGGTAAAGCGCTGTCCCACTGTCTCGCAGTAGTGTACAAAAGGTTGTTAAGCAGTAGATCTGATCTTTTTGGTGTATTTACAGGATTTGTCTGTAAAGTATTTGTAAATGTACACGGTGTACATTTTTTGTATATCTTGTTGTAACTAAGACACCAAATCTTGTTGATTAATAATCATTGTTTACATTACACATAAAACAAAAGCCTTAAAGCAAACATTGTGCAATCATGAAATGGTGTTGTTACAATCATCATGACTACTGTTAATGTCTTCCCACCAAAGTCCCTGTAGACTGAACTTCAGTCCCACTGAATGAAACTATGACTATCTGCTTATTCAGTAGTTTAGAAAGTTATGCTTTTTGTTTTAAAATATTTATTTCCTTCCACCAAATGATACGTGTTGTACTTTAAGTTGCTTTATAAACGGTTTGTCCCATGTTTTAAAAGGTTTCCAAAGAAGACACTTATTTACATGTATTTTTATATACATATATTGTAAAATATTTTATATGTGTACATTGATATAGATCAATGGACAAGTCAAGTTCTCTGCACAGACTGAAAATGATCATGATCATTCACTCACCAAACCAGCTGTTGTGTGACGTGTGCATTATGTCATGAAACGGGTGATAAAATGTTTATTAAAAATGTGTCAGTTACATTTTCATTTCTGTCTTTTCCCTTTTGTTAAAAATTAATCCAGGACTACACCAGGTGTAGGTTATAACTAAACAATGACTGGCTCTCCTCCACCTTTCGGCTCCCCCACCCCTCTGTCTCCTTTCCCCTCTCTCTCCTTCACCCTCCTCTCTCTCCTCCCCCTCTATTCTCCCTCTCTCCTCTCTCCCTCTCGCCTCTCCTCCCTTCTCCCCCTCTATTCTCCCTCTCTCCTCTCCTCTCTCTCCTCCCTCTCTATTCTCCCTCTCTCCCTCTCTCCCTCTCTCTCCTCTCTCCCTCTCTCCCTCTCCTCTCCTCTCTCTCTCCTCCCCCTCTCGGTCCCGGGGCAGCCATGCAAACGAGGCCACCGCGCGAGGCCTAATTGGGCACGTAATTATGAAAAGTCAAAAATGCAAATGACGTATGGATCCGGCAGCAGGTCAAGACGATGTCTGGACACTTGGCCTAGTTTAGTGTCTGAAAAGACGCACTTGTGAGTCTTAGCGCGGATTAACACAGGAGAATGTGCGGGACTAGGACTGGAGTGGGTGGGATTATCTGTGACTCGTGCGCAGGTTGAACTGCGCTTGTCTTTTCTCTGCTCAGTTTAGTCACACGTCTATTGTCTGGGCGTCCTGACCCTGTGCCCTCTATGTCTGAAAAAAGTGTCGTTTAGGCTTGTACCAACTGAGCAGTTCACTTCACAAACTGTGGTTGGCCATTTGCAGGACACACTCATAATTTAAGTAGGCCTAACTGTAAATACACCCACAAAAGATGAATAAAGAGTAAAATGCACCTTATTATTTGTTTATTTTGTATAATTAAAACTAAAACAATGATATATGTTTGATTTAAGGTACAATTAAGCTGCACTATGTCACCTTTCTTCCACTTTTACTTTATTTAACTTGGCCAACTTGCATTTATTCAGTTACAAGAGTTTTTATTGGCCTGCTCGTCTCCATAGAGATAGAAAAGTTACTTGGAGTACCTTTTAATATGGAACTTGAATTGGAAGGTTTTACTATTTTAATCTATTAAATATATGAACTCATTTATGATCAAATCAACTACACTAGACAGAAACAGTGACACAAATAAATCACTATTTAATTTATTTTTTTTTAAAGGAGTGCTCCCCAGTCTAGTGGTGAAACAGAGGTCATGAGAGCATTGTTATAGCGGCTGGTACAATAGCTCTTCTTTACACGTCTGATGCTTCGTTAGGCTTTTTCCAGCCAGACATAAGTGTAATTGCTGAAACAAATGAGGCAGAAAACCAAGCAGTGAGGGCCCCCGAAATCTGCATAAAACCAAGATGTCCGCCACGATAATGTCCAGCTTCATTCCACTTGGGTTAGTTTAGCTGCAAACATAAGTAAATCAGACACAAAGTTCTTTCTATTTGTGCAGTCAGGCATAAGGCAAACATTTTGTGTCACGTTAGGCCTAATTAAAATTATCTTTTCTCATATCTTCAATTTGTTGATTATAACTTTGATAACTATATTTTTTATCAGTTCTTCACACTGCCACTATTTAACCCAATGTCAATTTCAATGTTTTTCGATGAGTCCCTATAAGTGCTCCTATTGTTGTCATTTTAAATAGATTTTAGTGAACATACAAGGCTTTTCTTGTAGTATTTTGTAATAAACTATCACATACATAGGTTATTTGTTCACATTTTGCTCATTGTAAACTTCAATACTGATCTAAAATTAGTAAACAATTGAAAAAGGTCCATTGATGTTTTTTATTCTACTAAGGGCCAGAGCTTGTCTAAATTACACATTTGCTGTAAGTGGACTAATAAAAAATAGATGACGTCATTTGCATTTTGGACGGGGTTTTTGGTGCTGGTGACTTAGGTAAAGATATTCTGTTTTAAAACACATCACTACTCCCTGTATTTTTGTATTTTTTTTCCACAAACTGTCACTTTGCTGATGTAAAAGTGTGATAAATATTCACCCCAGGTACTATTCATAGACTGCATATAAAGTGTGTAAGTTAGAGTGTGACGTCACCCATAGTGTTTGGCTCCAGTCAAATGAAGCTCGTCGAGATAGTACAGTAGTTGTGAATTTGGAGCCAAGCCAAATCTGGAATTCCGACCACGAGTATCATAGCAACCAAAGAGCCAATCCGGAGCGAGGCTGTTGAAGGTACCGCCCCTTCCCTACCGCACCGCTGGTTTAGAAGGGAGTGCTTAGAGATGCTGTCAATCAAATCTGTTGCTAAAACTAATGGGTGAGTGAGTGACTTCAGGGAAAGAAGGCGCCTCATTGGTCTGCTATTAATTGTCTTCATTTTAGGACTAAAATAGTCACACACACACACAAAAAAAAGCCTAATAATAAAATAAACAACAAGATCACGTAGAGCGGTTTAATATGGACATTTTAAAACTAAAACAATGAGCCTGACAGCAGAAGTTATGGAGAGCAGTGCGACAGTTTTTCAATAAAAAGTGAATTGGAGTCAATGGAGCTAGAACAGACATGGGCAAACTATGGCCTGAGGGCCACACAGGGCCCTTTGGGCTTATTACTCTGGCCCGTCAAACATGACCAAATTACATTAAAATAGGTAATGGTAAACCTTGATCAATTTACCTTTACAACAAGTTGTTGATCTTTTCGCACGTGATAAAACAGAATGAGTGAGGTTTTTTTTTTTATTTACTGAAATATAATAAATTCATTATTAACTTAATTAATGCATTTGGAAAAAACAGTTTGTACAATGAGCCTTGCATATTCATGCTTTGCTACATGTTACAGGCAGGGCCGGCCCAGCCTATAACAGACTAAGCAGCTCCTTAGAGCCCCGAGGCCACCAGAGGGCCCCCAAGAGCCCATATATTTATATTGAAAATAATCTTTGGAAAGTTTTTTTCTGAAAACTAAATGGCACTTGGGTGTTTATACTAGTCTACATATCCTTCTTAAACGATTAGATGTGTTTTATTTCCAGTAGCTAAATGTGTGCTGCCTACATTTGTTTTTAATCAGGCAGTAGTGTGGACAGCTACGTGTTTACAGGTGTGAAGGACCCCTCCCCTCCAGGTGCACTCTGAGACAGCAGAGGGACATTTGAATGAGTGTTTTACAGACTAAAATACTTTAGCTAGTGAAGTTAAGTTTATCTAAAGTACAGGACAATGCATGAAGAGCCCAGAGGAAAATCGTTTTGGGGAAAGAGGGACTTTTCAGAGAGGACTGGAAATATGCCACCATTTTACACCATTGAACCTGAGGCTGGACGTGTAAAACTGTGCAGACAGGACACACCTCAGAGGGACAGAGGACAGACAGGACACACCTCAGAGGGACAGAGGACAGCAGGTGAGTCCGTTTATTACACTGGCTGTTTTTGGTTGTGTTTGATCCTTTTGTCTCTAAACATCAGATGATGTGAGTGTAGTTAAAGTCACTGCTCCTGTGTCAGATTAACAGTTGATTATGGCAGAAACCTCTGTTACATCTGTTGAACGAAAGAACGACCTGTGAACGACTCCTGAATGTTGTGAATGCTCCTATAAGGATAAACCGATACCACTTTTTTCAAAACGAGTACGAGTACTTCATTTTGAGTACTCGATGATAAGATACCGATGACATTATTTTTACTGGTGTTTTATTAGAGGTAAATCCAATTCATTTCATATGATTTTTTTTATAGTATAGCCACTTTTTCATCTTATAATTCTTATCTTATCTCCTGAAATCACTGTGTTTTGGTGTAATTCCAATATAATTTATTGAGAGAAGCATCTGCCTTTAATATTTACCACTTCCTTTTTGGCGCTCCTCCGAGCTAACTGCTAACGAGCTAACTGCTAACGAGCTAACTGCTAACGAGCTAATTGCTAACAAGCCACTGTTAGCATAACAGTGACTGTTGTGTTACTTTTACCGCGGCCACATTTTGACCAAAATGGACATGTTATACCACTTTTGAAAGCTCTGAAGCTCTATTCAGTCGCTAAATGTGTTTAGCACGCAACTATAGTAAACACAAGCACTGCGCTGATATCCTCTGTGAACTATAAAAACTTTTTATAGTCCTAAATATTTGTATATGTCATGTGACAGTCACATTTTATCACAGCTATGCTTAATGTGCACAACGGTGAATGTGCAGCTTTATGTCCAGAGTTCACTACTCTGTGGACAGATGAGCTGTGAGTCTAAAATAAGAGGCAGCACAGTTACAGTGGTATCGGCTCTTTGTATCGGCAGACCATTGACGAGTACGAGTACTGGCACCAGATATTGGTATCCGTATCTGTGCATCCTACTCATTAAAATGCACATTTAGGCGAAATCCTAAAATCCTCTTATTCAATGTTCAGTCCAAATGATGTGATGATTATAAATCTGAGGTTATGTCCAGGCTGTTTCTCTTATGCAACACTAAACCTGGACCACTCCTTTGTACTTCTTGAGTGATATGATTCTGAAGTAAGTGTACACATTAAAATGCACCAGAATTTTTACATTTTTTTCTGGCAGACCCCCTTCCTCACACGTTTTTATACTGTTATACCTGTGGCTATTGCTGTTGTGAGCCTCTAGAATTTTCAGTCTTTTAACAACTCCTTGTGATGATGTCTTAAGGTGGTCAAATGTGAATATGTGGCACTGAAGTGGAGAGGGCCCCATTAAGGCTAGGGCTGGCCCTGGTTACTGGCCAAATCTTCAATGTAATATATATATATATATATATATATATATATATATATATATATATATATATATATATATATATATATATATATATATATATATATATATATATATATATATATATATATTATATCTCCTGGCCCGGCCCCTCTGTCAACTTTTAGAACCCATTGTGGTTTGCCCACCCCTGAGCTAGAAGCTTCTGTCATATGCTTCCAGTAAGTAAGTTATAATATAGTTAAGCAAAAAAAGTTCAAAACAACATGTTTTTTGCAATACTTTTCCATGTTTAATGCCCTATAGCTAACAGTCCAGCAGTGTTTTAGTCAGTACCCATGCATTACATTTAGTCTGTTACAAAAGTATAAAATCAAATGACGTCCTTCAGGCTAAGCAAATTCAAATGAGACGACAATATCTGAAAGCACTAGCAACGCTCAAATATAAAAATCTAAACGTATAAATAGAAATTTGGTCCATCAAGTTGATTACTATAATATTATTTACATTAGATTAATATTCTTAATAATTATTCCAGGCCCTTTTCAAACGGTCGCCTTCAATAGCTTGCGGTTGCTACGGCTGCAGTGGTATGTACAAAGAGATTCAGTGCGTTTCTATAAAAGACGCTAACAAAATATCCATTTGATGTAAAAAGATGTAAATGTTTCCCTTTTTTCCCCATGTTTGCTTTAGGCTCAGTGCCAATAAATACAAAGGTTTAAAAAGAAATGGTTAGTCCACATTTCAAATAAAAATCCAATGTTACTCTACAGTGGGTATCAAATGTGTTAGGAGGAGACAATGGAGGGTACAGAAAGGCACACGATACAAAGTCCAGCAGGTACATGGCAGTAGAGCTATGGCAGTACAAAAGGTCGGGTTATTGTAGAAGAGATCAGGCAGAACATTACGACCACTGACAGGCACAGCTGGCACATTTACTCAAGTCACTTTTTTAAACAAATTTGGTACCACTTTATAATAAATCTTAAATAACCTTAAATGGCCCATACACTATTTTCTGATCCATGTTAAAATGTTATTTCCTCCCCCTGGAGTTGTGTTCTGTGTCTTTCACACTTGTTTAATACAAAAACTCTGCATATCTCAGTCGTGGAATTTCCAATCTCTACTGTATGTAGTTATGATAAAGTGGTACCATTTAAGTAATATTACTGAACAGTACTCTTAACTTGAGAAAAAATGTTACTATTCCCAATTTAGTAAGTCTATTAATGACAAAATATTGACAGTTAAAAATTATTTGAATATCTGTGTTTGTTCGCTGGTACTTTAGATATTAGTTACTTTTTCTTAATTTTTTTTCTAATAAATAATTGATAGAAATTATTCAGTGCTAGCGTTTTCAACAAATACTTTTTCCTAAACCAATTACATTTTACTTCTACTTGAATATTATCATTGTTAAATAACTCTTAACTCTTATCTACGTGAAATGTTGTTGGCACTTGTAAATGGGAAAGTATAAAGATTGGAGGGGAGTGGAGCTAATTGTATATATCTAAAGTGTTCCAAGGATAAAACAGCTGCTGCTCATTGGGCAGTAATAGGTTGTTGGTTGCTAATGTTATGCCTGACTGGTTTACATTGGTTTGTGTATTTTCTGACAGTATATGACGCTCAGTTAAGAGTCCATTGAGTTGAATGATGTGTGTTAAACTAATGACTCCAGGCTCTCGGCGGTGCTGGCTGTTCCCACGACGATGGTCCCATTGTTGTCCGCAGAATGGAGTACTCTCTCGTCCTCTTGTTGTCCCACCACACTGAGCAGGGCCCTGTACAGGAACTGGTACTGCTCCTGTTGGGACAGAGCAACAGTATTCACATACAAGAGACAGTAAAAGAGCGATATCTGTCATAACCTATGACTACCCTGCTCTCCAGCACAGTGAGCACATACTGTGTGTGAGCTGCACTGGACAGTGCACACAAAACACCACACACTTTGTCAAGACTCCTATACTTATACTACACTATACTCCTATACTACACTATACTCTTATACTACACTATACTCCTATACTACACTATACTCCTATACTACACTATGCTCTTTTACTACACTATGCTCTTATACTACACTATGCTCTTATACTACACTATGCTCTTATACTACACTATGCTCTTATACTACACTATGCTCTTATACTACACTATGCTCTTATACTACACTATGCTCTTATACTACACTATGCTCTTATACTACACTATGCTCTTATACTACACTATGCTCTTATACTACACTATGCTCTTATACTACACTATGCTCTTATACTACACTATGCTCTATATACTATACACTTATACTACACTATGCTCTTATACTACACTATGCTCTTATACTACACTATGCCAGAGGCCAGGCCTGCAAGTCTTGTTTTAGGATTATAAGGTTTTATATAAAGTATTTATCAATATGTTTTTATTCATCCGGAATATTTAATGCACAGTATATTTTAAAGATTTCTTATTTATTTTCTTTGGCTTTTTAGTCCCATTTCAAACTATGCAGACTATAGACTGAAGTCAAATACATACAGATGATCACACTGAAGAAAAGATCTTCACATAGGTCATTAATATACTAGTTAATTACAAAGCAGTACAAAGAGAGTTCAAAAACACACAAAATAGACACATTTGTATTTATTTAGAAGATACAAATAGTAATTTGCCAAAACGTACGACATCTGTGAAGACTCCTGGTCTCATCAGGTTTGTTAGTTTGGCCACTTGAAAAACATCGACCGTCTGCTCCGCCTCCAGCTGTCGACTCAGAGACAGCAGAGCGCAGAAGGTCCCTGCTGTGGCCCCGCCCACACTAAGGAACACAAACACAACACTTAAGAGAAGGCAACACACACTATTGTCAGACTAATGTAATAATGATTACCATTCAGACATTTTAATGTAGTCTAACTGTATTCAAAATGCTCAAAAATACTGTATTCAACTCAAGCAGCCTTTCTGCTCATTCACCAGACTTTCAAACAAATACTATTGTTGCTTTCAAAGTCCCTGTTTTGCACAGTCCTACAGTAAAAATGATAATACCCCTGTCATTACATTAGCATGGATATTTCTAAACACCTAGACCATAAACTGTTCTACGTGTATATTTATCACTGATCACTGAGGCTGGTCTCTGGCCAATTAAAGCTGTAACTAGCAACAAATATAGTAGTTCTCTTGGTTTAATGGTGAATAATCTGTAATAAAATCTACATTTCTGGCTTAAAGTTATAAAATGGCTTCTTCCTCTTGACAGGGGTGAAAACATTGCTAGTAACAGGTCAAGGTTATTTTTGAGCTTTACGTAAGTTAGATCTTCAAACAGTATTTGGCGAGTAAGAGTCATTATGCCTGTATTTATGGAATAAAAGGGACCGTACATGTTAATGGTGCAGTGTGTAACTTTTCTAATGGTGGTATGTCACCTGTTTATTACACAATATGGCATTAAACATATTTATTTCCATGGTGACCTGCACGTGACACCATCAGGCCAAGTTACATGTTAGGGCTTTGGAAAAGGGGTAAGCATTTGTAACTGAATACATGTCAGATGGCCCAGCTTAATACTATATTATAAAACATTCCAGGCAAAGTATTAACATCTAAATGCAGACAAGCAAGAAATGTTCCATGATACACCTTTAAAAACAAGTAAATGCAAATACATGTACCTATAAATGTGCAATAAAGACACATCATACTAGTTTATTTATACTTTATTGATCCTGAAGGACATTTTAAAAGTATATAATATCCAAATATAAACATACTCATCGTGAATGACAGTGGGCCCTTCCTTTGAGTGCGTCTCGTCCTTCACCAGGCTGATCAGCTCAAATGTGTTACTGATGGGACTGTCCGGGTTTGGCCAGCGGGGGGCGCGGTAGTGTCTCACCTCCAGCACATAGTCATCCTGATGCAAAGTTTACAAATTACTGTTAAGTTTATACAGGTTCAGGATTATACATTAACACGACTCGCGGATACAACGCCTGCCTCTTAAAGTGTGATTAAACATCTAAACTCCGCCCACCACCACGTTTCAAATAGAGCTGCTAAACTGGGCAGTACCTAGAGAACAAAAAGGGAGAGTAGGGGAAAGGAGGAGCGGGGACCGGACGTACGAGGAGCGGTGTGATTGGTTTAACAGTTACCCACACTTCAAACTCCGCTTCTAATCTCACACATTGGGCTGCAGAACAGTCTTGCGTGATGTCACCAACTACTTGAAATTTTAGAGGCCACTAGAAGAAGCACATACTTTTTGGCCAGAAAATTCCCCCAAATAAATGACTAGGGCCTGTAGAAAATGCTATTCAAACACCATATACTCCGTTTCATAGTGAAAAAAAGTGGATTTAGTGTTGAGTTCCATTTGAAAAGAGTTTAATTACTATTCAGCGGTGCCAGCAGTTCAAACTAAAGCTCATGGTTAAAAAAAATTGATAAAATATTTTGTATTAGTACTTTTTATTTTTGTACCAAATGCCAAAGCACATTCTTAGTTTTGAAACATAATGATTGACAGTAACAATAAAAAGAATTTGAATTTGAATTTTAGATTTGATAAGCATTCCCTCATGTTATTTGTGGTTGTTAGGTCTAGTTTATTGCTGCTATCTTTCATAAAAATCAGGTTGCTGTATCAGTATATTGTCATGAGCATTTTTGGTACATTTCACAAAATGATGTGGTGACAGCACTACAGTTTTGTTGCGTATTTAGAGAACATATTGGGGTGCATATGGGACGCAGGTGGAATGAGCAGTGTTTTGTTAAATTAGGTGTATGTGTATGTAGTATAGTGGTTTACCAAGAAAACAGTTGGAAAAATGTACTTGTTCCTTTTAGTACGGCAGAATATCATGTACAATATATAAATTATGAAATATTTTGGGCCTCAATATTTATCGTGCCTACATTTTCTTCGTAATAATGGGGAGAATTTTGTCATTTTTGTTGTAATACCATAAGAGTTGAGCTGTAGAGGGGTGATTTATTTAGTATTTATTTGTTACAGCTCAGGTCTTTTAATGACACTGTATATTTTAAAATTGGTTTACTGGGATTTTCCTGCTTTGTGTCACTGGTATGAAGTACTTTCAGTATTCTCGTTTATCGTTATACTTCTCTGTAGCCATATTTGGTGCTTCAAAATGTGTTATCGTGACAGGTCTACAATACAGACTCTAAAAAACCTAAAAAAAAAATAAAATTAAAAAAATAAGACAAGGGGTATTATTAAATCAAAAAAAAAAAAAAAAAAAATCAAACTATTCATTAGATAGAAATAATAGTTTGACTTGAAATAACTGCTGATTAGTCGACTACTAAAATAATCTTTTTTGTTGCCCTAATCATGAGCCGTGTATTGTGTCATTAGCATTACTGTAAACGCTCTCACTTGTGTGGCCTCCAGTGCGTACTCCTGAAGCACCAGCATGTCCTCATTCGCCAGGCAAATGTGGTTCTCTGATTTCTGTGTGACCGTGAACGCCTCGCAGCTGATTGGCTCTCCCTTATGTGGCCAAAAGACAGAAGACTCCGCCTCCTCCTCCTTTAACAACATACAGCAATATTAAACCAATCGGAATTAAATGTTACCATTGACAACCATGTACTAAGGCAGTGTTACCCCATTGGTGATTGGCCCTGGCAGTGACACAATGACCTGAGCGTTGTGGTCCCAGATCATCCTCCAAAAGTCCTTGACTGTACCAGGCAAAGGATTCTGGGTAATGATGAATTCATTGCTGTGTCGGTAACCCTTTAGTTATAAAGAGTATCATCAGTATTGTGATTATGAAAATGTAGTGAGCAGTAAGATGGTTATAGCTCTTACAGTGATGTACGACGCATTTATGTAGTCGGATGTTTCTCCAGGCGATGTCAATAACCGAACACGAGATCTTTCAGCTGCAGAGACACAAACGCAAAACAATCAACAGAAATGTACAGTGGACTTCATAATAACATAGCGTGGCAGAGTATGGTATTTGCAAAAGTACTATCCTCCTCTCAGTGCAGTAAGTGAAATGTTTAGCTAGATGCCTCCATTTATCCAGGCCCGGGACTAATACAACTAGTTAAATCTTTACAAATAGTGGCAGTTTACAAAGATAATGATGATAATAATGTATTAGATTTATGTTGCTGCAACTTATAGAGATGGGGGCGGATAAAATTAATATTGTTAAAATGCTGATTTTTGTTGTAATACAGTGAGTTCTTGGGTCTAAACATTAATAGAAATGATCAGATTCAACATGTTTGCATTTCCCTTTTGGATATTTATAGTACAAAGTACAACGTAATCAACAGGTAATCAACACTGAAATCTGTCTCTTAATGTCATAACATTGTAGAATTTGAAAAGCACCAGCTGGACTGGGCCTTATGATCACTGCTGATATATGGAGATGTATATAGGGAAATATTGTGATGTGTACTACTATATAATCTCAGTTGCAAGGGGAGGCAACTGAGATAAGACGGGGGGAGTGGAAGCAGAACCTATAGCTATAACTTAAACAGAGCTGAACAAGGAAGTTAAAATACTATAAAATCAACTATTAAGCAGTCTTCGGTATATAGTCATTATCATAAATGTTCTCTTTTATATCATGATGTTAGGGCTTATTGCCCTGTCCTCTGCTAGTGTTATCACAATACTAAAAACCTTTATATCCAATACTTATTTCAATACCAAAATTTTAATAAAACACTTTTTTTAGACAATATAATAACAAATTCAGCACAAAACAATAATGAATGTTTCTTTTGAAAAAGGTCAATATCTTTTTAAAACTATTCAGGAAAGATAAAATTGTATCCAATTCAAGTCATTTTTTTCAGTATCGATAGTATCTGGCTTCAATACTAGTTTTGGATGAATTAGTATCTGGTTATCAATTCTTTTGACAACTCCACGACACACCGTACAAGACTGGTGTTTTGGGTACTAACTTGGTAAGATGGTGGTGCTCCGGTTTTTGCCTGCGTTGCTCTCCTTTGTGGCCGTGGTGAAGTCGCACTGCTTTGGCGAAGAATGACATAGCAGCTGCAGGGACAAGTTCAATGTAAAAATAAACCAGTCAACCAGCCACTGAATCCAAACAGATCTCTCTTTTGTGTCAACACCACTGGCAGATGTCAAGCACCTCACACTAGTCTGGAGTGAAGGAGTATTGTCCTGGGTCTATCAGTATAAGGTGAGACTTGTTCAAGTTCTATTTATTTTAAAATCAATACTATTCAGACCTCTGTGCAAAGTATTAATAAAAAAGTTACACATTCAAAATCTCAGGTCAGAACATGCACAATAAAGTTCAAAATGAAATCATTTGGAAAGGTGTATTTTTTTTAATCAGCCGGGACTCAGAGGTATAGACAGGTTTTAGCTGGAGAAATGCATGTGAAAGAATAGAACACTGGTCTGGTTTATTTTATGTAGTCCATTTTGCTTTGACAAGTTTAAGGGTCTAGTGCACAAAATTTGAATACTGTCATTATGTTTTAAAGGTCCTATATTGCAAAATTGACTCTTGTGAGCTTTAAGCCGTGTTATAATGTTGTTACCTCCTCAAAAACAGACCTGGAGTTGTGTTTTGGTTCATTCACACATGTTTGAGAAACCCTTTTATTATTAGTCTGTCTCCATCTCCAAATCTCAAAATGCTCTGTTCCACCTTGTGATGTCATGAAGTGGTAGTTTTCAAGTTAAGCTATCTTTTACTTTTAGTTGAGTAGAGATTGGCAATTCAGGGCTGAAATTATCCAAATGATTCCAGTAAAGGTGTATGGAGTTTAAAAACACGGTGGGGCACTTCGAGTTTTTACTGCATGACATCACAAGGTGGAACAGAGTGATCTCTGTTTGAGAGAAAAACTTAGCCTAAATATACAATGTGTATGGAGTTTAAAACGGAGTGAAGCACTTCCTGTCTCACCATATGACATCACAAGGTGGAACGTGTTTTCTGTGTGAGAGAGAACTCAGCCTAAATATGCAGCGTTTCTGTGTTAAAATGTGTTAATGAAACAAAACACTCTAGGCATGTTTGTGATGAGGAAACATTATAACAGATCAGAAAATAGCATAATATGGGCCCTTTACAGTATGTAATTTTCTGGAAGTGGCACATCACCTGCTTGATTCCATGGAAATACAAATTAAAACCATACTTCAGAACGTTCTCCATGAAGATGTATTTTTTATGCCGTACTGTAGCAGATTATAGCCAAAGGAACAACATTTACATGCAAACAAGAAGTGGGAGGCTCTCCTCTAGGCTTGGTTGAGGTTTGTAGAGAAGAAAGCCCTCACTCATGCTTTTCTAGTGCAATAAACACCCAAAGTGGAAAAAAAGTTAGTCTAAAATGTTGCATACTGTGGCTTTGAACATTTTATCAATTATAAAAATTATAATGATGCTTGAGAATGAGTGTTTTTAATGAACTGTCTGAAAATCAAAATTAAATGAAATATTTTTTTTGCAATAAATGCCCATTTTGTTAAAAAGTAGCACACTTTTATCAGTAACTCCCATAATATTTTTGGAAGATTTTGGCGATAATCATGTGCTTTTAGTTAATATAATAATATAAAATAACACATAATATATCATAACACTATCACAATCATCTGACCTTAAACTGTTTGTCAAGACGCGTTTTCCCAGCATGCCGCGGGGTCAGCAGGTCGTCCACATATCTGTGCAAATGCGACACAGCCACTTCAGTGTCCCCGCACAGCACGGCCTCCACCAGAGCGTCGTGAATGAAGACGTACTGCTCCTGAGAGAAAGACAAAAGTCACAAGTCAACACAGACATCTTGAATACAGTGTGTAAACCATAGGGGATAATAATGATGCTCTTTCTTCTTTCTTTATATTTATTTATACAGGGGAACCCAATAAGAGCACGTGGGCTCTCATGGGTGCCCTTTTTAAAATGCAATATACATAGAAAAACATACAAAAACAAACAAGTATACAAGTCCATATAAAACATTAAAAACAGGAGCAGGTGTGTGTATAAAAGTTTACCAGATTATTAAAATGCAATTGTGTCACCAAAGTATCCAGTTTTGCTTTTTCTTAGAGTGTATTCAATTTTTGTGAAGCAAAACCGCTAACCGCCATTTTTCTCGTCTTAAACGTCCTCACTCCTGGTCTTGGTACTACTACTGCTACTACTACTGCTACTACTACTGCTACTACTACTGCATGTTTGGTGCGACATGACAAATGCCTTTAGTTCTCTAAGTGCTTTGAAAATATCCAGTAGTAAAGATGACTGTGAATAACACTTTTTCTACACTTCTATGCTCACAGTGAAAGGTTTAAGCTTTAGGGCAGACACAATGTAAACAACTGCTGGAAATAAGGCAGCAGCTGAATTGTAGTCTGAGCTACTTTTCACGCACTATTGTTCAAGGAAAATACCAAGAGAAATGAATAACAATTTAATATACAGTTGCAAAAATACTCAAAAGGGTTGGGATATTTCTTAAAATTCTTCTCAGATATTAAGCATATATGAATAAAAATCAAATATTGACGTCAAAGTTGATTCACATTTACAATTTGAACACAACAGTAGCGCCGTGGCACCTGGTATTCTCAGCGGTCTCCTGTCCCAGCTCTAACCAGGCCCAACCCCGCTTACCTTCTGAGACCAGAGGTGGTATTGGTGGTTTTGTCCTCTCACCTCAGTTTGGACCAGGTAGTTCCTCTGAGTCCTGATGTGTTTGAGGAACCCTGTAATATTGAGCGTTCCCTCGTCTGCGATCTGCTGCAGCATACTGTCCAGGACGATGTAGGTCCCTGTCCGACCGACTCCAGCGCTGGGCAAAAAAAAGGAAACATGGCTGGAATCCTATTTATTTAAGAGCCACCGCTTGATGGTTCAACCCTTCTATCTGGCAATGCATCGGGATGTTGTACCATTGAGCAAGACACTTCTTCTTCTTCTAATGTACATTTGAAAGTGGAACTGTTTCTATATTTAAAGAGGTTTAAGCAAATAGATTTTAAACATTACCATAGATCCATATATTTTGAATGAATCGTTGTATAACTGATAATAAGAAAACCAGGAAGTGAACTGTTAGCATGCTAGTTGTTGTTAGCCTAACTTGATGGCAAAACTCTGCTCTGGTCTCTGAAAGTTGTGGAAAGCGTTTATAGTGAGGGCCGCTGCAAACTATTTGCAAACTATTACTGTTTTTCACGTTTGTAAGAAGGTAAAAATCACGTATCGCGTCTTTATTTGGTTCTGATAGGAGTGAAAAGGTGGCTGCTTGTCCCACCTGCAGTGCACCACCAGGGGGCCCATGTCCTGTGTGCGGGCCCTGGAGGACTTCCTGATGAAGCTGAGCAGAGGCAGGGCCAGCTCGGGCACCCCCATGTCAGGCCACTGGGTGTAGTGAAACTGCGTCACTGTGCGCTCACTGCTGCGACCTCTCTGAGAGCCCTGTGGGAGACATGCAAGTCCAAAGAATAAATTACGATTTTCTGTTATTAAGTGCTTGAGAAAGTAGATTTTTATATTCAAAATTGTCCCAGAAAAGTTGCTAACTCCATAAATCTCTCACATACAAAAAAAAAAATCCAATATATAGGTGCGCTGGGATATTTTTCTGGTCCATCACTTGCTATTGCTGTGTTACAGCTTTGCCTGGAATGTCCCACAGTATGGCATTTAACATATCTGTTTCCATGGAGACAAGCAGATGACACAACCGGGCCAAGTTACAGGTCAGATCTGTGGAGAGATGACCCTGTTTACAGTAAGAATACAGGTTTTTCAGGGATTTTCTTTAGCAATAAAGCACCTGTAAAGAAATAAACCCAAGATAATTGTTTAATGCCATACTGTGGAACATTCTGGGCATGTTTACATGACAAGCTTACTTGTATGTATTTTCAGTCATGAAAATATTAAGTAAATAATTAAAGTTAACGGTTCATATTATGGTATTTTCTGATCTATGCTACAATGTTGTTTCCTTATTAAAAACATACTAGGAGTTGTGTTTTGTTTCCTTCATGTGTATTTGACACACAAACCCTGAATATTTAGGCTGAGTTCTTCTCTCAGACAGAAAGCACCCTGTTACAGCGTGTGATGTCATGTGGTAATACAGAAAGTGCTCCACTGTGTTTTTAAACTCCACAAGCCTTTACTAGAATCATTGGGATAATTTTCAGCCCAGTTTCTACTAAACAAAAGGTAAAATGTAGCTGTTAACTTGAAAACTACCATTTCATGACATCACAAGGTGGAACAGAGCATTTTGAGCTTTGGGGTTGTAAACAGACTAATAATAAAGGGTTACATGAAACAAAACACAAATCCAGGTATGTTTTTGATGAGATAGCAACAATCTAACATGGCTTAAAGCTCACAGGAGTCAATATAGGGAAAAAAATGTTACCTTCTTAGCACTAGTGTTCCAGATGCTAAAGGTCCTAACGGTGTAATAGGCCAATGGTTTGGAGCTCTTCAGTGTCACCAGGAAACTTCCGTACTCCTCCTGCACCTCAGAGGGCCAGTACTGGTCACACTTTCTCTGAGGGGACAACACCACAAAAAAAAAAACATAAGAATAGATAGTGAACTTGGACAATCGTACTATTATTTAAAAATCATTTTAGAAAGTGTTAAAACAGCCGACTGACTCGTCCATTCTCCACCAGGTTCGTGATCATGACGATAACTCCAACATTTTGTTCCCAGATCATCCTCCAGAAGTCCTCCATGCTGGACCTGAGTGGACCCTGGGCTGCGATGTACAGCTTTGGCTTCTTAAAACCCTAGAAAAAAAAATAAAACTACTTACAATTTTTGCATGATTAATTCACACATCATCGTACTTGGCCTGCAGTTGTTTCATACGTCTAACCACCACAAAACAGACTAGCTCTGTCACAGTACCAACATTTCAAACACAATTTTGATCCCAAGGGAAAGGATCAATACTCAATACTCAATACTGATTTAGACACCATATTTTTAAAAAGAGGACATTGTACTTCTATGGGGTGTTAACTACTGACACGTAACGTATTTAGATCACTGTTACCTTTTATTGTTTTGAAAATGCACTATAATTTTTGACATCACCCCCCTCTTTGCACACCACGCTCCACGCTCTCACTCCCCCTTCAGAGCTCTATCAACACAATCAGTGTGCATCCTGGCAATGAAGCTACAGCACATCACATTTGGTTTGTCAAGTTGTTGTGTACAGTTTTGTATTACGCTTTTATAGATTTAAAAAGAATTGTCATGTGGAATCTTACAGCTACCTGTAAAGAGGGTATGAATAGCATGGATGACAAAGATCAGGTATATATATATATATAAATACTGAAATGTGCATGGATGACAGATATATATATATAATAAATATATATATATATTATATATATATATTTTATATATATATATATTTATATATATATATATATATATATATATATTTTTTTTTTTTTTTTTTTTTTTTTTTTTTTTTTGGAAGAATGAACAACACTGGTAACCAAAACCACAATTAAAAGATACACTAAAATATAAATACACTACAGGTCTATAGCTATAGAATTTTGTCCAGCTTTGCCCCATTATTTATTTATTTAATTATTTATTTATTTATTTTTGAGTATCGAATCTGTTTGGACAACCCTCAAACAGAGACTTACATAGTGAGTTAGGTAACTTTCTCAGTTACAACTATGCTTATTAAGAGTATTTGGGATTTTTACCAAAACTTAATCAATCCACATTCACTACACATTACTGCGGCTTCTTGACCTGCATGAATTTCCAAGATGATCTTGAGTTGGAATTCTTTTAGCCAAACCACATTCTTAGACACATTGTTTCACATTTTAAGCCAGCCTCAAGGTTATTACACCCAAAATACACTTTACTGCGGTTCTTATACAACTAAAATTTGTGAAAAAGTTGAGAAAATTTAAGAGTGGGTTGAAATCTGCCAAGCAATTTCAGATACAACAAATTGGTGAAATGAGGTGAGCGGAGGGCAGCAGCCAATCAGAGCGCTAATAGAGCCTCGACCTTCACAGGCAGAGGGAGTGAAGAGCCTTGTGCTGTACAGAGGCGCCTCTGGAGAGCTCCTCCAAAACACTGTCGCAAACTTGACTGCCACTCACGGCTTTTGTCACTTGTCCTTTTCACGCAGCCTACAAGAAATATTTAAAGTTGTGTTTGACTCATAGGTGTAATGTGCCCAGGAAATTCTTTCAGTAGTGATAAGTCAGGTAAAGTAGTCGTAAGGTGCATTTGACAGGTTTTCATGATTTTCAAATTATGACTTTTAGTGAGGTAGTTGTAAAATATTTATCATAGTGTTACATCAGTTTGTGAAACGAAGTTGTGTGTTAAATGTTCAATGTTTATGTGAAACAACAAGTCAACATTGCACCAGGAGGCTTTAAAACAGCTCTGTAGTCCCTGTAGAACATCTGCTGATTGTCCAAAATAATTGTTGCAAAATAATACAACCCGAATGACAACGGCGGCACCTACAGCAACTTTCAGAATAAGGTAGATAAGCCAGTAATATATAATAATGATGAGGGGCAGCTAAAATTAAGAGTCTCGGGTCTTGTCACCAATAGAAATGACCAGGTTCAACATTTGTGCCTTTATTTTTTTGGAAATCTTTTGTAAATTTCATGGAAAGGAAATGTTGCTCTTATGCTCGTGATCATACTAGAATCTAAAAACCACCAGTATCATCAATTCCACCTAAAACTTTTTAAACAGTTTAAACATCCATTTCTGAAAATTAATGTGTTATCATGTATTTGTCAAATAAGTTTCTTTTGTGTAAATGAGACGACCTTTAGCTCTTGTTTATAGTGTGGTTGCTAGGTAACAGTTACAGAATTAGCTTTACGTACGTCGCATCTGCTGCCCGAGTCAACCAGGAAATAAAATGATAAACTTCACCAAAACTGTCAAACCAGGGAAGTGTAGGCATGTATGTACAACCCCAATTCCAAATAAGTTGGGACACTGGGTAAAAAAAATCAAAATCAATAATTAGTGTCCTCAATTCCCAAACGCTTATTGATTGTTGTTAAAAGGAAAGGTGATGTAACACAGTGGTAAACATGCCCCTGTCCCAGCTTTACTGGGACGTGTTGCAGACATCAAATTGAAAATGGTGCATTTGCATAAAAACAGTTAAGTTTATCAGTTTGAACATTGTTATCATGTCTTCGTAGTTTATTCAGTTCAATATAGGTTGAAACGGATTTGCAAATCATTGTATTCTGTATTGTTGTTTTTTTTTTTTCAATTTTACACAGCGTCCCAACTTCATAGGAACTGGGGTTGTATAATTTGTAATGATGTTAACTATCTGTAAGAAATGGGATGACAAGTATGATACAAAGTTGAAGGAATAGAAGGCTGATAAAAACATACATTGACAAAATTTGCGTTTATGTAATCACTGGTCCTTCCTTCTTTGTCAGTGAGAGGAGAGAGGCGGACACGACTGTGGTCATCTGTGGGAGGGCAAAAGAGATCAGATATATATCAGCAAACATGTACTGCAGTGGGAATGACGACTATAAAACATGTGAAAATGCAATTATTTTCAAAGAGTAAACCATTAACAGTGAACCAAAGAACTCTGCAATAGATTCATTCAAGTAAGAGTACTGTTACTGTAATATTACTTTACCTTACTTAATTGCACTGCATATTTAGATTACTTTAATTATTACTTGAGTACAAACAAAATGATAATATTGAAATAAAGTTGGGCCACTGACACAATAACACAACAGCATATGTAAACCACAAAAACTGTTCTAAATCTACAATAGTGTTAAAAATCATGAGAATGAAACACAGTAGTTAGTTTGCATCTGTAGTCAAAGAAATTAATTCAACCTATGGCTCAGATCTTATCATATAGCCAAAAAATAACAAACACTTCTGATAAATATTGAGCCCCTCTATTATATATTGGCCTATTCTTACTATAGTCTGAGAAGAGAACTGAGGACTAACCATCTCTGCACAGCAACTATACTTAAAATTGCTTAAACTTTGTCCTGACTAGACAGCAGAAGGTTGTTTTCAAGTTCAGCGGAGCTTTAGAAATACACCTTTTATAAATACTAAACTTTACTTAACTTTGGAAAACCAGATAAGTTATTCAGTGGCAAATGGAAAAATCAAAAACTCAACTATCTGATTACTACTTATGTTCTTCTAATAGTAAAGTGGTTTATCGTAGTACTCACAGGCCAGGATGTTGCTGTATCTGTTCTTGTTTTTGTTGTCAGGGTGATTGGAGATGTCAGTGGTCAGACCCATGTCCACCGTGCACACCTGCACCTCCTACAAAACCAAAATGTGATGTGAAGCGCTGATGTTGGTCATATAAATGCAAATACAACTGGTCAAGGTGATGAGAGCAGAGTCATAATGTGTCAAATGTAAATCACCAATAGCTGAGACAGGAGGTATCTGCTGTCGGGGGCCCCAGAGACAAATTCAGCTTAAAGCCCCCTGAAAGCTAGGACCGGCCCTGGCCCGTCTACTACAATACAGTAAACAACATGAATACAAGATTTATTGGCAGATAGCAAGTGAAATGTAGTAATTATAAGGGCAAATTTAAATATTTATTGCTTATTTCTTATGAATTTATCACACGCCCAGATGCATTGGCGCAAGTGCTGAAGTTGCTATAGTAACTTTAGACAAACTGATAATTAGTTTGATGATTCTGGTCAAATACAACATTTTTGTTTCTATTTCTGAACTCTGTGAAACTTAAGATTTGCAAAACCTGTGGGTACAGGAGACAGAACACATAATAAACAGGTTTAAAAGAGTAAAAAAACGGGTTTGATTAAAAAGGTGCCAAATAATGAATGGGGGACATTATTACTGTACTGAACTATTATGAGCAAGTGTTTATGTTACATGACCTTTGGAAAGTACCAAAGTGAATTTCTGGACATGTTTTAGATAAATTCAGCATAAATTTTGTATTCATAGCCTATTTTGTCACGTAAAATTGTTCCCTCTATATGCGAATATGGGATACAATATTAAAAGAGATCAAACAGCCATCGATAGACTGAGGAAGTGTCAAACTGCAAAGAATTCTGGTAAGACTGGCTTATAATGTAATATTCATAGTCAGATAATGGTGAAATATACAAAATATGCAAGGTAGCTCATGCACATTGACGTATTCATTTGATATAGTGTGTGGGATGTGTTTTGGGTAATGTAAAAGTATGGACAAGGCTACCAGCTAACCACAAAGTATCTTCTGTCTTAACAATAAGAATAAAACTGCATTGACAAACACAGTATATTATCAGAAGGGGCCATGCAGAGATGAAAAACACTGAGCCGGCGCAGGGAGGGTCTTACCTCATAGCTCTCCTTCAGGATCTACAAACAGGAAGTGAGGAAGCAGCCAACGGTCAGCCAGACGTTTGCATGACAACACAAAACAAAGATGTGGAAACGGACAAATTACATACAAGACTTTAGACACACAAGTACAGTACAAAACAGCAGTGGAGAAGTTTGGGTAAAGAATGTCCTGACTGATTGTCAATTAACCAATTCTTTTTAAGAGCAGGACAAAACGCTTTACCAAAACTGTTCCTTCAAAGGAGTTAACATACTCACGGCAAACGCACCAAGACGATAACTTACATTCAGAGTGCACTACAACCAATTCCATATTCTTACTCTTTTACTACATCCATGTATATATGCTCTGTTTTGGCCTTTCATCAGCTCAAAACATCCAGGTCAATCAAGGTAATCCTGGTCAAGATCCTGGATCAAGAGCTGGATTAACTCCACTCATCTTCCTCTTCTAGTCTAGCCATGTTCTACTTTATAGACTCTGCGTAGTCAAAACTTACCATTGGTCCTGCTAACTATCAACAATATTGTATATGTTGACCAAATATTGTGTCATATTGAGTCGTACGTACCTCAAACTCTCTATGGAAACCTTGGGTGTCATGGAGATCCGCCACATGTTTAACGAAGTCCTTCACTGGAAACACCGTCTGCTCATCTGATAAACAAGAAAACAATAATAATTAAACGAAGATGTCTGTGTAATCCGTCAGTCGTCCAGGTCTGATCCATAGCAAAAGACGAAGTTTAAATCTGTCAACTGGACAAATCGTTGTAGGAGTGAAGACGAGTTTGTGCTGCGGTGGATTGTTGTGAATGAAACGGCAGGTATTGGTCAGTGTGTGTGGGTTTTCTGAAGACTTCTACCTGGAGACACTGGTCCTCAATAACAATATAAATCCGAACAACACAGCAAATCTGGAGTTACAGGTTCTCATTGATACATGCATTTGGTAATGACATTTTAATGCACTATATTATTTTACTGGTGTCATTTAAGAATCCGCTCCCCTTTTCCCATTGCTCATCATATTTATACCCTTTCAGTTTAAGATTATATGTTATTCTTTCCATCACTGACTCCACAATCCTAATCCAGTCTTGTTGTGTGGGTGGATCTGGTTGTAACCAACTCTTTGTGATTCCCTTCTTAGATGCAGCTAAAATCATTTTTTGTCAGATACACGTCATCTTTCCTGATATATTTTCCATGTACATCACGACAAGTGTTTGAATTTCGTAGCCCAGAATACTAGTGAGGTTGTGTTATAAGGGTGTTTAATTATTCCCAATATACCCTTATTTTAAGGCAACTCCAAAAGTGTGTGATCAGCATCCATTTCTCCACACAACTTCCAACACTCCTGCGGGTGGAGGTCTGTCTACTACTGTCTATTTTAGGTGTAATGAAAATCGCAATGTATTTTTACTTCACGGATTTTACTTATGTCACAAATCTATGGTTATATCAGCTAATTACATGGGCGGATGCTTATAACATTGTGGGGACTAAAATCTGCAAACACACTTACATTATGGGGACCTGCCTTTTTCAAATTTTTTTTCTATTCTATATTATTAGACTTAACAAAACTAAAATATGGGTTAAAACTGATTAATGGTTAGGGTTTAGATTAAAATTTGGCAAGTAGTGACTATGGTTAAGTCCCCAGGAAATAAATGCAAGTCAATGTAACGTCCCCACAAAGCATGGACACCCAATTTGTGTGTACTTACCTTCCGCAAGGCCAGTGTGGTTTGGAGAAATGACTCTGGGTGAAGAGCTGTCGTCAATGTAGAAGTGAGCCGTCTGGAAGCAGGTCCTGCACAAAAACAGCAATATTAAATTTAACATAACACAAAATCATGTACAATAAGAGCACATACGGTTTTATCCAATGCTTAAAATATTAAAATACACAAGGCTTTAGTCATTCACAAGCAACAGAGAATGAACAACAGACCGGACCCTTTTTTGTAATCAATGTCTACAAATGAAATCAAAATAAAAAAATATGTTGCAATATTTGAAATGACTTGAATGGGGAGTGCTACTAGCCCCAGATTTCGGATGATGCTGTAATCTTCCTCCAAACACAAGGAAAAAGATGTTGAGATAATCCAGGACACGTTTTTAACCAGATCGCATCGCCTCTGTGTTGTCTCAGACAGAAATGTGCTCCTGGGATTAGCAGCAGCAGCAGCAGCATAGGCAAAATAACAACAATGAATGGATTTCTGAAAAATGAAAGATGGAAGGTTACAAATCAGACCGGTTCTTATAAGTGGTAGTCTTTTTTTCTAACTAAAAATATTAGGGCTGATCGATTTGTGAAAAATATCTAATTGTAATTTATGTTTTGATAATAGGCTTTTGTTCAAAGTTCACATTTTCAAGGCATCCAGAAGAATTGAGAAAAAGACTGTAATATGAACTGACAAACTAATACAAGAATCACATTTCAGAACATGTTTGTGCAGTTTAGTTTGTTTTTTATGCAGAATAAGACATTATTTTGTTGTTTGGAGAGGAATTTATTGTATTTCAAAAACTGCAGACTTTTGACATGCGATTTTGATTCAGTTCAGAAAAGCAACAAAAATAACTGTATTGATTTATAGCATCCATGTCTGTTCTACTCTCATCATTAAAAAAAACTTTTTTTTTTTTTTTTGCAAAATAGCTCACTTTCCACTTGAGTTATAAGGGAAAAAAAACTACTGCACTTGAAATAAGTTAACATATTAATCTATTGGTCAGTGATACAGCACACAAATTCAAGCTATTCCAACTTTTCTGCTTTGTTATAATTAATATTGCACATTTAGAATAGTTTTGGGGATCATCCTGCTTTCGGGGCATTATATCAGTGGCTTAAATCAGTTTCAGCATTATCATTTATCGTCAGGCCTGTCACAATAACACATTTTGAAGTACAGTATATTGCTACAGAGATATACTGCAATAAACGATAATATTGAAAGTACTTTATCCCACTGATGCAAAGCAAGATAGTGCCAGTAAACCAATTTTTAAATATACAGTCTCATTAAAAAGCTCCATCTGCAACCAAGAAATAGCAGAATGAACCAATAATTAGCCATAGAAGTTATATATTTATTCTACTCTCTACGGGTCAAATCTTATTGTATTACATACAAATAGCAAAAATCTCTCCACTACTGTAAAGAAAAAGAAACCCAGAATAAATATTGAGCCCCAAAATATATTGTTTCGTCGATATGAACGCGATTGATGGTGACATGGTGCCTATTTATCATCGATAGTTTCTTTCTAGTATTTTATCGCACTTCAAAAGGCTTTGCCTAAGGAATGGCTATTTACTCACAGAACTGAAACTAATGTCTTGGCTAGTCTTAAATCCCATAATCCCGATGATCAACACCCCAGTAACAACAATCAACAACCAGCTCTCTAAACTCTCCAAATGGAGTTTGAAACTGAGCAGCAGCGTCAGTAAAAGTCCATAAACGTACAGACATCTGTTGTACAAGTTTGGATTAGTGTTCAGTGACCAACAACTATAATGTCCTTTTCAGAACGGACACAGAGACGTAGAGAGGCCCATCTACCAATGGGCGGCCCCTAATCCTCCCTCCCCTCTCCTGAGACACGATTACAGGCTTAGCACTGCTCAATCTGCACCGCGACAACAACGAGACAAGCCCCAAACACGGAGAACGTGTCATCGCGCAGATAAGAAAAGTACAGTCGCATCAGCACAAGTGTTTACAGCGCGCCCTTGATGGGATTTCTCAAGTTGCTTATTTCATGGTCTGAGAGCGCGCAGGCAGACACCAGGTTTTAAAAGATGTTTTTCAGTCAAACAAAATGTAGAGAGCTGTTATAATGTACATTTAACTGTTATCCTCATAGCAACGTAGGATTGAACTGTGGTTAGAATCAGGATCTGTGGTTATAAAATCAAGTTTTAGATCAGAAAGAACATTTTAAACAAGCCAAGGATGAACTGGCTCTGCTCAGTGGCGCCTGGCGACCTCACTGTGAGCGTCACTACTTCCTGTTCAATTTGATCTCTGTGGGTTTTTTGCTGAGTAACACTAAAATGAATAAATGGTTAAAGATAAAGCAGTGGACCTGAGGGCTGTGGGTGGATATCACTGACAACATGTTCAAAACTACACAAATAAAATGCACACTTCACCTGAGGACACTGATCTGCTTAGAAAGAGGGATGTTTGTGTCTCAGTAGGTTTGTGCTGTTGAACACAAAGCAGCACAAACCTTAAAGCACATATATCAAACTCAGGCCCGGGGACCGAATGTGGCCCATGGTTTAATTATATTTGGCCCGTGAGATAATATCAAATGTGCATTAGAGTTGGCTGCCAGTATCAATTTTTCAAGAAATATTGAGTTTAGCCCATGAATTTGTCTCAGTTTTTAATTTTGGCCCACTGTGCATTTGAGATTGACGCCCGCTTTAAGGCTTAAAGATTGGAATATTAACTGCCAATCAAATACCAGAAGGCTTTGAAAACATGTTTACAGTGGTCTAAAAAACTGCTGTTTTAAACCAGTAATACAGTTTATGTTACCCTTAATGAAACAAAGGATATCTGGTTGGATTAACTTGACTTTGATGAGTGCTTGGTGAGCCATGTAGTGTAATTTTGATGTACAGAAGCTTTGGTGTAAACTATTCTACGAACAGTAAGTGATGGTAATGAAATGGTCATATTTATACAGCGTGCTTCTCCCTCAGTGTGCTCTCAAAGCGTTTTACTTCGAGGAACCACTCACCCATTCACACACACATTCATACATCAGTGTAAGCGGTGGGGCAAAAGCAGGTTGCAGTGCCTTGCCCAAGGACACAATAGCAGTATGCACAGGAGCAACCTGGGATCAAACTGCCAACCTTTAGATGAGACAACACTCTACCAACTGAGCCACTGCCTTCCCAAGGTCTGCCCCAGTAACTACAGCTAAAGCATTGTCCCACTACTTTTTTATTTATTTATACAGTATATATTGTTCATTTACACATCACATTTCTCATTGTTACCGCTGTGTACAATTCAATACATTTTTCCCTATTATTATGTCGCCTCACTTTCTGCCTGTACAAAAATGAACTTTCCACCGCTCCCTCTTTCAACTTGTTTGCCGCGAACCACTATGTGCTCATTCAAAGCGGGAAAGACTGCAACGGCACCCAAGGTCGCTACGCAAATGGCGAATAAAAAAAAAAAAACACTTGAGTTTTTCTTTCAGAGCACAGCAGATGCACAGACAGGGAGAACATTGTCAAAGAGCTCGTTTGGGAGACGCGTCAGAAATACACAAACATAAACACAGAATACAATGGGAGATCAGCGGAAGATGGAGGAAGATTAGAGCCCAAAACAAAACCAAGAGGCTGTAACGAGGGGGCTGTGGAAAACAACCCCCCTTATCCTCACTTAAGAGGTTAAAGGGAGAAGATTTGGGTGGGGAGGGCAAGAGGGTAATGTATCTGATATACTGTACACCATACATTAAAACTAATATAAGTTTAAATTGTGTATTTTTAAAGATGAGTTTGTAGTGAACTGTTACAGCCCCCCATGTGACTTTTTTTAGCAAAAAAAAGGGACTAAAATAAAAGGATTGATGTTTTTATTGCACTGAAAAATGTAGAAAAACATGCGTCCTCATGGGCTCGCATCTCCACAAACCAGCCTCCTGCTTGTTTCCACGGAGATGTTCGCTTGGTTAAAATCACAGAAAATCCAGAAAGTTACACTGTGCTGCTTTAAATGTTAAAGGTGCACTATGTAACTTTTCTGGTGGTGGGTCGGACCACCGGAGACAAGCAGGTTGTCGAGATAGATAAGTATGATGCCATAGTGTAGAACATGTCGCGCAAAAATAATAACGTCTCCATGGAGATGAGCAGATGAAATTTATGCAGTGCACCTTTAAATTACTACATGGACAGGGTGGCCCAAAAGACATGTTTAAATCTTCAATAGCTCCTGTAATTCTTAAGTTATACTCATCAAATTTTAGCAGTAGGTAAACTGAACCTTCCGAGATTTTTGGCAATATATACAGTTATAATTGTTCACCTACACTTGAACTTATCACTACTTAAACTAGGGGAATTAAAAATGACCTCATTTTTAAAAAATTATGTTTTTTAAGTGTCCACCATTTTCAATTTCACATTGAATAGCCCGATCCAACACACTTTGCATAACATTTAAAAGCATTTTCGGGCTTATTGCTCTTATTTGATCCTCGATATTACGTTTTTTAAGTCATTTATTGAGGTTTATTCACAAACACCTTTTCTTTAAGCTCGCCTACAGGAAGAAATCGGGACTAGTCAGGTCTGGGGAGATCACATACTGCCCCCTGTCTTTGAAAACGACTTATTATTCCTTTAATGGCATTTACACTTGGGGCATCTCTGGTATTAAAATGTTGACGGTAAAAATCGCTGGGTTTCTGAATTTGACCCATGTGACTCAAAGTACTACTGTACAATGAGGGTTCGTTCGTCGGTGCTGTATTTGCTCATATTAATGTTGGAAGGGTAGTTCTAAATGTTCTGAAAAAATAAAATAAAAATATTTAGAAACAAAAGAGTTATGATTTCTTTTCAACTGTCAGTGACTTTTGGGCCACTCTGTATATGTCCCTATTTTGGATAATCAAACCTGCATAACCCTCACTCCTCACAGTCCTGTTCGTATTTATGTTGCCACAGCTTCCTCATGGCAAAACTGAACGATATGTGGCTGACATTCTGTGCCAACCACCACAACGATTTATCACAATGGTCAAATGTACTAACTTATTTTGTTACAACACAAAATGACCTTTCAGAATAGTAATATTTGTGTGCGTGTGTGACTGACCTCCAGTAGATGAAGATGCTGATGAGCACGATGAGACCGAACACAGTGAGGGTGGAGATAACGGCCAGAGGGACCACAGCCTTCTTCTCTCTGTCTCTGATGGAGCCCACGCGAGACTCGTGACTGCTGTTACTCGCATCTACAATACAGTTACACGTTAGTAATACTGCAGAAGAGGTGCAGAGGGAGGTATGAATACACAGAAGGTTGTTTTTAGGATCACTGGCTTTTTTGTGTATTTTTTATCACTATATTTTGTCAAAGGATCATTTCACAAAATAAGAGAGATGAGGCAGTAAATTGTACGTCTTTAAAACACGAGAACAGTTAAATTAGGTCAATTAAAGCTCCACTGCGTGACATTTCAGCCAATAAATAAGATGAGACTTGTGTTGCTCAAAAACACCTTAAAAATAAGACTGAGCTCCACAGACCTGACTCATAAAGTGGTCTGATGGAAAGAAGCAACGTCTCCATGGAGATGTTATTGCGAAGTTCCCAAGTATGGCTTTAACTACATGTTCTCCAAGAAGATATGCAGCATGCCACTAGAAATGTTACGTAGTGTGGTTTAAATTATGTAAATGGAAAATTATCACTGACGTACAAATACAAAAGTGGTTTCCTATAACTATCTTTGTCTGGTATGTTCCAAAGTATGGCTTTAACTTATCCATGGAGACGAGCAGGCATGCCACCAGAAATGTTATGCAGTGTGTTAATAGCAAAATGATAAAACTCAAGTATAAAACTGGTTTGAATCTTATGTAGAAGATGTTTACCGCTACTACCACAAAAAATACTACAATACAAGTTGTTCTGAGATTATTAGACCGATTACTACTGCTATCACTATGGCAACACACTCAAAAAACAAACAAAACAGGATATTAAAAGTAAAACTGCATATTTATACATATAAAGTGCACTGTTAACAGCCTTTGATAGCCTAACTTGTTTTTATAGATACTTTCTCTCTAATTAAGTACAAATCTGTGTTCTGTCCATTCTAATAGTGAAGCACCAAATTAAGTGGGATAAAGTACTCAGCAGGAGACATCAAAACAGCTTCAGATAAAGACCAGTTTGTTTTTATCCCTTAACGCTTATACTTAGATTTCTTAATAACACGTCCAATGCAGACGTCTCCGCAATTAAACAAGTGACTCAAGAAAACAATAGTTAAGTCCTGCATGTTTCGGTGTCAATATTATCGTATATCATCTATATTTACCTCAGCAGTATATCTTACTTCAAAATGTGTTACTGTGACATGCGTAATCAGAAGGTTGCAAGTTCAAATATATAGTTGTTGAAGAGCTGTATAGATCGGTCAATAAGAAAATGGACGCCAAATACAGTAGCTCCTTCTCACTAATAGTCAACCCAAAACATGATCTATTACTAAAGAGAATATTTCAAGTCGTATAAATATTAATAATTTTCCTATCAGTTCAATGTAAAAAGGTCATTAACATCCTGGTATCCTAACGCCCCGCTGTTGCTTCCTGCCACGAGCGTATTCAAACCCGCACTGATCCTCTTCAAAGCGTCCTGTTGACAATATCTCTTAATCACAAGTCGGACGCGAATCAGGAAGGGTCAAACTCATCAAACTGCACACAGGCCACACATAGACGGTGTCAAGCTTCGCCATAGATGTAACTATGAATGAGAAGACACGAAAACCTGCCATATGTGACCCCGGGACTTCTCAATTTGTTCCTTTATACAACTCAGTAACCAGTATGGAAAACACTAGTATAGATTAACCTTGGCTGGCGGTCGGTGCTTGTCAAAAACATAGCACTTTTTCAATAGGCGGGTCAGCCATGTTTAGCTCATAAAGGAGTCATTCTGCGCTTTCTGCTAGCATTCAATCGCAACTCGGGTAAGTCTTTATATGTCGCCTGAAAAGAACGACTGATGAAAAAGAGTGAAAATCCCAAGAGGAGAGATTTTTATGAAGGAAGTAATGCACACAAGCATAAAGCAGCACTTAACTTTCGCTAAAGGCCCCAAGAAAAATATAAAATGGAAAGAATTTGTTTTATTTTGCTTTAGATTTATTTATGTGTTTTTTTAATTCATTCAACAATTATGACTTTGGGTTTGATTGAACCCATGGAGTTTAAATATAGAAGCTTTAAAAAGGTGCACACTTTTTACTGTGAGCGGGCTTGCCACTCCACAGATCAGGACTGATTTTAACCCTGGAGAACCCAAGAACCGTTTTCTTCTCTAGAAAATTTTGAACAATCCCTTAAATTACTGCTATACGTTCACTGAACACTGAAATATCCACTTTTTCAATTTTAACCCTTTATTCACTAATTTTGGATCAGGGCCAAATTTGACCCATTGGGCTTGCTAATTTATCCAAAAAGAATATATAACATACTTCTAGACATTCTGCAAGCTATTACTAAAAAGATTAACAAAACAAAACAGCATGTCGTCAAACATCTTGTCACTACTACTCGGGCTCATTTAAGTTCAATATTCATCCACTACGTATCTCTATGCAGGGGCCAGAAGTGGCACTCTGGGCTTTTGAAGTTAAATTTTACTTTTTTTTGTTTTGTTTGTTTATTCATTTTGGGTAGCTGCAATTAACTGCGGCCAAATTTGACCCCGTGGGTTCTCTTAAGATTCTGATGATGGTTTTTAAACGTCTCCAAAGGTCGGCTTCTTCCTATCTCTCTGAACTTAGAACGTAAACTTGAGAGGACTGCGATTTTGCTGTAGCTGCTCCCAGACTCTGGAACAGTCTTGCTCTGTGTTTTAGAACAGCCCAGTCTTTAAGTACTTGTTTAATCTTTGTTGAAAACACTGGCACTGGCTGTCTCGTCACTGGTAAATGGAGCTGTGGTAGATCTGCCAGGACTTTTGGTGTATGAAAAAAATATATATATATATGGGGCCAACAAAAAACACAAAAATTGGTTTCTTAGAAAGCCAATTTTCTCCAAATGTTTGACAAAAAACCCTTCAATTTGAACAGGAAATTCTCTATTTTTGACACAACTAAAAAACCTGTAATTAATTTGTTTCCAGCCATATTTGTGAATGGCTACACCTCCAGATCATCAAGTGTGGCTGAGTAGTTTATAAAGTCTGAAATAGAGTAATTAAAAGTCTATTTGAAGCTGTTAAAAAGTCACAGTAAACAGAAAAATATACTTATTGGGACCCACGCAACTCCAGAGCCAAAAGTGAGAGCATCCTTTCAAATGACCTTCTCCTTTTTATGGTTTATGTATCAACGCATTATTTTCACTTCAAACTTTGCCAAAGCTTTTAGAATGAATCAAGTGTTTACGTTGAAACAAAATGGAAAAAATGCAAGCTCGATTTAGCAAAATATGTTTTCACCTAATTGGAGAATGAGCTGACACGTTGTTAAAAGGATCAAAATGAAAAGAGAGGTGTATATAGGTCTCAGGCATTGGAATTTAAGAATAATTTGTATATGTACTGCTTTTAGGCACTCAAAGATCTTTTGCGCTTTCATAAAGTCAGTCCCCTCACTCAGAAGTGGTGAGCCATTCTAACGTTCCTCATAGTTTTCATCAATGTCATATTTTTGCTGACTAAACAAAATCAAAACGTAATCATAACGACTAAAACTATCGCAAAACGTAGAGATTTTTGTCAACTAAAAGCAAGACTAGATCTGAGTTTTACTTTTACAATCTTAAAGCCTCAATCCAAATCATAAACAGACTCAATATCCAAGAAATATATGAATATTCCTTGAAATGACAGATTTAGGTGACAATTTTGTTGACTAAAATCTGGCTAATATTAATTATTTCATTAAAACAAACACACAAAAACATGGTAAAAAGACTAAGACTAAAACAAAATGAAAGTTTCTTGTCAAAGAGTCTGTAATCAGTTGTTTAAGGCACAGATTAGTTAAATATTCAGTTTAAAAGTTGGGAAAAGTGGAGCTAATGTTTATAAAGGTCTCTGCTGACCTCTACTGCCCACAACATGAAGTGACAATACAGACATCGATTTTTATGTCTTAATGCTTGTACTTGGATTTCTTAATAACACGTCCAATGCAGACGTCTCCGCAATTAAACAAGTGACTCAAGAAAACAGTAGCTACAAACTAACTATTTAAGTCCTGCCTGGTTTGGTGTCACTATTATCGTTTATCATCTATATTTATTTGAGCAGTAAATCTCACATCTCAAATGTGTTACCGTGACATGCCTAGTCATGTTTATAAAGGTCTCTCCACTGACCTCTACTGCCCACAACACGAAGTGACAATACAGACATAAACTATAATGAAATGAAACCAACGCAAATAATATGGAATACATGAAAAACTTCAGGCCTAACAAGTTTCCCTGTACGGCAGTTTTCATAGTTTATAATTTACTTTTGTAATAGGGGACACTAAAAAGGGATAGTATCATAAAACAATTTGAGTTCATTGCAAAATAGTAGTTTGTATTTGGTGTAGGCCAGAGGTGCCCAAACTTTTTTTTATCGAGGGCCACATCTCAAAACAGACCGGTGATAAATGCAGTGCGGTGCTTTATACACAGCTTTGACAGAGCCGCTGTGTATTAATAAGGCTTGAGACATTCATTTTAGGTCTGTATCACACTGCAATGTGATGTTTGAGGTTATAGTGGTAGAAATAGTTTAATTTGCTGTTAAAAGTACTGCCTATGATCAATCGGGCCGGTTCAGCAGGAGGCCTGCGGGCCGCATTTGGCCCCCATGCCATAGTTTGGACACCCCTGGTTTATGTGTAACACTTGGTTGATTTGATGTTTTAACACGATTCAACAGTTATAATTGATATAATGATATGGTATCCAGCGGAAAAAAATCACCCACCACCGATAAAGAAAAGAAACTACTATGTTACATGCTAGGATCCATTCATGCAAGCCAAAACAAAACAAAATGTACTGATTTGGTTAATAAGGAAAACAGAGAAAAGCCACAAACTAAAGAAAATAATTACTAAAGAGTTTGAACGATGATTTTGTTAAAAGTAAAATTAGAGAAGGTTCCCAAAGTAAAAAGAAAAATGAGACGTTATTGTAGATGGTTGGATTAGTCGTCTGGTCTGTGCAGCGGCCTCCAGACACTCGATGATGACTCCTCAACTGAAGATGAAGTAATTACATGGATTTATATATGTTTTACCTGCTACTGGCTCCTCCTCCTCTGACTCTCTCTCGCTCCGGTCCACCAGGCTGAAGTCCGAAGACGTCTCATTATCATAAAGCCCTTCCCCTTGCCCTGAACCGCTCTCTCCATCTCCACTGTTCAGCGTTTGGGGCATATCAACAGTCGTCACCATAGAGACCGTTGGATTGGACCCGCTTCCTGTATCCTGGGATCCGACTGTGCTTCCGCTTTCGGTTTCAAAGTAAAACGCGGAAGAGTGGTCTTCCGAATCGTCTGAAGAACCAGATTCAGAAGAAGGGGTCAATGTTGGAGGAACGGCGATGCTAGAGTTAGTCGAAAACAGGAGGATGTCGTCCCCGGAAGCGGAGTTTTGGATTTTGTCCCATTCTTGGTCTGGGCCTTCAGGTGAATCAGGAAAAATGGCCGACCCGGATGCGCTGCTAGTGTCTAAAGTTGTAACATCGGAGGTGGGGGTGAAGGGGGTGTTTGTAGAGGTCGAATTTTGGGTAGTTGCTCCATCTGAAAATGAAGTTACGATAGGGCCAGACTTTGTGGCTGTAACAAAAATTGGTTGGTCACTTTTGCTAGCATGGATAAAATTGGAAGATATTGTTGGAATGATAGGACTAAGAGAGTTGAAAGATTGCTCTAAAGAAACACCTGCAGAGACCGAACCCATAAAACTGTTCAGACCAACACTAGGGGTCGCCAAAATACCAGCGCTAGAATACACCCGTGCGCTATCCCAAGCTGAAAACGGGAGAGGGGAATGGGAGGAGGCATGCAACCAGGAAGTAGACAGCTCCAACGAACAAGCACATAAAGTTTCTGCATCGCTGACCAAAGGAACACCATCACCGTTGAGTTCCCGAAAGAAAGAGTCAATGTTACTTCCCGTAGCGTATCTCGAATTGTCATGTGAACGTGACAAGCCTGGAGTGCTACCAAAAAGAGTGAAATCGCTAGAGAGGAGGACGGAAGGTTGCAAAGTAGGGCTAACAGACACCGAAGAAAACAACCAACTGGATTCAGATGGTTCGACAGTGTCTGAAACATCTTGTAAAGGAGGAGTTTCGCTAAATACTGATTGATCACCCATAGATATAGAAACACCAAGAGAGGATAACTGCTCTCGTTCTGAACGGGAAGAGGGGTAAGCGGGGTGGGGTAAGGAGGTGGCGGAAGCTTGAGCTGGTTCTTGGCTCAGGAGCGGTGCAGGCTGGGAATCCAAGATGGAGGAAGACAAAACAGGCCAAAAACTGGAGGAAGAAGATAGGGAGGGTGCAGCGGCAGTAGTTGCAGGGTCATGCAGGCAAGCGGAGGGGTGCGGATCGCCGGGACAGGGGGTAGAGGCGGGGGAGGGGTTGGAAAAAGTCTCACCATTCGGAACAGAAGTCGTCAAGTCTGTGAATGTGCCAAAGGAAGCCGTGGAGGTGGACAAACTTGGGGTAGAAGGTGTGGGTTGGATAGAGGGGGCTTGGGTCGAAGAGATGTTAAGGGTAGTGGAGTTTTCTTGGCGGGATGGTGCATTATGGGTAGTGTAGTTTTCTCGGTGGAAGGCGGGAGGGGCTTCGGTTGTTGTGAACATACTTGCGTTGCGCTTGGGTCCGTTTTTCGCGGGATGCAGCAGACCTCGGTCACTCGCGGGTTTGACAAATGGAGAAGATGTGGTCGTCTTGCTCGAGCTAGTTGTTTTGCTAACATTGTGCGAGCCTGATTTGATTGTCTCTGTAGTAGTAGTAGTATTATGTGATTTCTCATCTTTTAGTTTTGGGGTGAAAGTTGTGGTGCTTAAGTCATTCAAAGTCTTGTTTGAAATAACCGGGAATAAACCTTTTCCAGTTTTAGTCTTTGGACTGGTAAAAAGCGATGACGCGGTAGTGGTAGTACTAAAAATATTTCTATCCTCGTCTGTAACATGCTTTGGACTGTGAAGGCTGCTGTCTGGTTTTGCACTTGTGGAGTACCAAGGCCTTGTAGTAGTGTGCAGTCTTGAAGTAGTTGTAGTTGTGGTGTATACAGGCACATTCAAATGAAGTCTTCCCCTGTTTTCTGATGCTACAGTGCCCTCTGGTGGCTGTGTGGTGGTACTGTGGTGTGTAGTCTTTTTGGAAGCGCTCTGAATTGAATGAGTAATTTTACTTGGAGATTCTGAGGTGGTACTTCTCCATCTTGTTGCAGCAGTTGTAGTTTTAAAGCCTGGTGGAGGTAATCGTGGAAATTCAGTAGCTGTTGTGCTTGGAGATTTTGTAGGAATTAAAGCAACTTCATAATCCTCTTTTTCGACCGGTTCATTCCAGGATAAGTCAGGGCCGTAGTCGTCCTGGTGGTACAAACATACAAGTATAATGAATATGAGTGTATACGTATTTAGTAATAATAAAATACAGCTATTTATCAACTTTACTCACGTCTTCATCAAAGTTATTTGATTTGGGAACAAGTGAATTTTCTGAAATAGAGAAAAAAATGAAAAATAAAATTAGCGACAGATGAAAACATATATAAATATTTTGAAGTTAAATCTAAAATAGGAGCCTAAATAAACACACAAGGTAAAAACAATAGGATAAAATGTTAGAACTCACAATACAAGGTAGAAGGGAATTTCAAAATACTATGAAATCCCATGAATTATTAATAAACTGTATGGTAGAAGAAAATGACAATGAGGGAAATCTAGGTATAAATTGCAAGCGTTACAACAAAACATGCAAAAATATAGACATTTCCATGCATGGAAATCTCAATAATCCTAAAATAGCATTTGCAATTAATCGTTTTAAGTTGTCAAATTTCCAAGTAGGCATTAGAGTCAGTTATTTGCAAATGCGTAACAGGCTGACAGCACACAGGTGTCTGGAATCACATGGCCAGAAGATGGCGCTCTTACCTGAGGCTCAGGTCATGGAGAGGGGTGTGAAGCATGAGGTGAGGTTTAGTGCGATTAATAAATAATGAAAATGAAATTAATTTGTGGGAAGATGGAGATGGTGGCTGATGATAATAGGTTTTGTTGTTAACAATTTACTGGAAGCTGAACATACATATTAAATTAACTGTACAGGAACTAAGCAGTAGAAAAGAACAAAACTGAAGCCAGCCATAACCTCAGGCAGGTCAAAAGATTGGGTATGACTTTCTAATAACTACACGTTAATTAGCCTAAATATAGTATGAACAAAGGCTTAATTCATAATGAAAAAAATGTTTTGTGATCAAGCTTCCTTGTCAAAGATCCATCATCAGACCTAAGAAGCTAAGCAGGGCTGGGCCTGGTTAGTACTTGGATGGGAGACTGCTCAGAATACCAGGCGCTACAGTGCGGCACTAGTACCAACAACCAAACTGTTGTTGTGTCCTTAGGCAAGACACTGCACCCTAGTACTGTATCCTTGCATAGTATGAATGTGGTGTGTGTGTGTGATTATTGGTTGGAGAGTGTTGACTGAATGAATAATGTATGGAAGTAAATGCATGTAAAGTGACTTGAGAGTCAGGAAAAGTGATATCCAAGACTAATATATTATAATTTTTATTTTTTATTATTTATTTTATTTATTACTACAAATTATTCATGCTTAGTAACTACTTCATTAAGGGGTTAGAGTTAGGAGAGGGTTAGGGTTAGTTACTAAGTCTGGCTCTTTCTTAATAAACCATTTGTTCATTATGAATTTAGTCTTCGTTCATGCTTTATTAAATCTATGAAAGTGTAGTTATTATAGGATAAGATAATTATCATCATTAGGCTCAATGTTTAAGAAGAAAACATATGAATATAGTACTTGGCATTGAGTTTATTTAATAACAAAAAGTATCATTTGAATTGCTATATAACTCCAAAAAACTTCACACATACAGTGACAGAAGGATGAGCAGAAGGAAAGAATTTTACAAAATGGAGATGACAGCTCTGACACTGGAGATGACTCCGACCCGAGCTTCATCTTAGCGAAATACAGACAGGATCATGAGAAAAGTGTACACAGTATCAAACAGACAATGTTAAATCACAAGTGAGCACACATCCAGATGAACAGGAAGAAGGTGAGAAGTGACAAAGGATGAAGGAAAAACAAAGGCAGTAAATGTAGGAATAACAAGTCCAGTAATCCGGCAAAAAAAAAAAAGTAATGCAAATGTAAGAAAGGTCTATTTTACACCAAACTTCCCTGTGTAACAACCTGCAGTAACATTGTATAGGGATGTCCCATTGTGCTTCAGGTGGATACAATAAATCAGGTATTATAAACTGTCCTCCAAATACAACAGTTACCCAACACATGTCACCAGGCGCTTTTAATTATCACGTTTCTCTTGTGCACGTAAACACAAAAAACCAGATCTAATTATTGCGTTATCCCATTATTCTAGTTATCTGATATTTACTGGCCATACAAATGTACCCCATGTTTTTGTTACTTAATCTAAAAGATGTCTGTTAAGTTGTCTTTGCACACTGTATCTTTTAAATCGTTCTCTTAACCTCTGCCTCTCTGGGGTGGGCGTGTCTTACCCGGGTCCTCGATGGGCATGTCGGCCTTGAGCGGGTCACTCTTTCGTCCGTACTGACCATTGGTGCACACCGCCACCACCTGGACCATGTAGCTCGTGTTGGAGGACAGGTTATCCAAGATGGCTCCCTACATGGATAGAGGTGTATTAAAGTACTGTTATGGCTTTCTTTACCCCTAAATCTTTATTTGTATTGTTATGGATTTCTTTGACATAACCTTCGTAATACCATTTTTGTTATGTTATGTATCTCTTGTTTGTGCGACTAGCAGTCTCCAGCCACTTGGACTAGACTAAACAGGTATGATTGGTTTCTGTTTTCTGTTGATTTTATATTTTTTAAGGTTTTTACTGTTAGAAATTTCACACTAGTACATATAGAGATTAAAGGAAAAAGATACAAATTAGTGCTGAATACAGTCAAATCTTTTATAACAATAGCAGGTTTAAAATAGAGATAGCTGAGCAGCACTTTCCCATGCTGCATTAATTAACATAGAAGCTAAAATATAGAGCTGTGAACAGAATATGCTAGGATAAAAGGGGATACATGTTTTTTTATAATGCTGTTTCTGGACCCACTGGTCATAACAAAAGTGGAAAAAAAAAGATTCCGAGATTTCAATACCATGTTTTTTGTGGTACCAGTAGTACCCACTAGTACCTACTTCTTCTTAACATTACCTAGTTTTAATCAAATTGAAGGATTGCTCACAATCATTTTACCCTGTCAAAATAAGCTGCATGTGTTATACCTTATTGTATTTGCACTCTTTTCTTAAAAGTTTCTCCTCTGATCAAATGTTTAGATATTCATACACTCTATAAACAGGCATTTTATAATGTAGTATTTATTATCAGTATGATTCTCACCACATCTTGGTCTCCATCGGTGAGGTACTCTGTGGGGCTGGGGTAGTTGGTGTTTGCGAGCCAGTATTTGACTGAGTATTTCTCTATCCCGGCGTCGTACACAGCTCGCGGTCTCTCCCACATCACCAGCAGACTGCTCATGTTGTACGGCATCGTCTGAATGTTCTCCGGCTCTGAACTGCACACTGCATAAACAATAACACGATTTAGCTTACTTGTATTTTGTTTCTAACTGGACAAATCATCATTCATCATAAATTTACAATACAATTAAAATGTGATTCATTGCACCATCCTAATATAACACTAGAGATTGGCACAAAATAACTGAATAAATATATACTGCAATACAATGCAATCAGCAAGGCCTGTAAATTGTTGCATTTTTGTCTCTAGCTCTAAAAAGCTTTAATCTTTTCTCAAAATGTTCTAAGTGCATGTTAAAGTGACAATTAAAGTTGTTTCTATCAACAGGTGCACACTTTAACCACCAGAGGGCAGAGTGCTGCAAGACAAGTGTAGTACAGTCTACAACTTATTTTTTATAAAATGTATTATTTTTAATAAAGACTGTAGTAGGATATAAAATCATACTTTGCCTGTTATGAAACTGTAATTATGTGGTTGTTTCATGCACAATTAACTACTTTGCCACCAGAGGGCAGAGTAACCTAAGACAAAGGTTAAACAGACACCCTACTTCATTACAGCCATTAATATAAATGTATACGTTTGCCTTGTAAAATAGTTGTCAGTGATCCTTATATTATATTCTTCAAAATCCATGCATTGATTTGTGCCACTTTCGTGCCCTGTCCTAATCATTGATTAGTACCAGTTCATACCAGTTACAGTGAAAATCGACATTTACCCAAATCAATGTAACGCAGTATATCCAGGTCAGTGAGCAGTTATTATTACCCTGGAGTCAATCTAACATCATTTGTGACCCACTTGTTCATTTAGATTTTAATTAGTCTGTATCTGTTGTTCTAACAGGTCCATTTGAGCTGTTTTCTGTTGTATTAGCAAAGAAGAGCTTTAAAATGTGCTTCAAATGTGGAAAAACTCCACAAAAACAACAAATATGTTATCTCTGTGTCAAACAAAATGGGTATATATTCAGATGGGAAATGCAAAATAGAAATGTATCAAAACAGACAATGGATTCAAAAGATGTGTACCTGAGCTGTGAATAGATTGTATGTCTCATGCACTAAAACTAACAACTAACAAACACATTAAGCTCTGTCTTAATGGGACACAAAAGGACAAACTAATGCTTTTCCTGTTTTATTTATGTCTGTCACACCATGTTTTGTGAAGGTAATTTGTACTGTGGTGTACTGGCAGGTGGCTATAATCCATCATTTCATTTTCTATTCATAGACTTAAAAGGTGCTGTACTTTATTTGTCTTAAAATGTGAAAATCACCACTAGTTCATTTTAAACAGCCGTGTTTGCAGTGTTTCAGAGTTAATCCTCACTCACTTATATATTCCAAGCATCTTAATTATTCACAGTGATGAGTTTAAAACCACTTTTCACAACTTTCAAAGCCCAGAGGAGAGTTTGCTAACAATAACTAGCGTACTAAAGCACGCACTATATGACTCTTGAATAAAATGTGTTATAATTAGATGCAGACAGTACACAGCAGACTTATTTTGACCTCAGGAGCTGCTTATTAATACATATGTTGTACTGGGGGAAGAAATATACTGTACGTAATAAAATGAGAACAACCCAACACGGTAGTAGTAAGAGTATGAGTAGCTGAGTATGAGTAGACTTGCCTGGTATGTGGACCTCCTCAGTGCCGGTGTAGGAGGAGAAGACCTGTCCCATGAACTGCTCTTGCTGGTCTCTGTAGTTGTTCTGGAGATAGTCCATGAGCATCACATACCCCGCCTGCTGCATGGTCATCACCTCACAGAACACCTCCAGCTAAACAAAAAAACATATGACTTTTTTACCTTTTAAAAAAGTACTTACTGGATTGGTCTGTGAGTGAGATAGTATTTCTGTTTTCCGCCCCAGCCCATAAGTTGAAGGATTGATTCCTACTGTGTCCTTAGACAAGACACCTTGCCTAGTATGAATGTGGAGTATGAGTGAATGATTGGTTGTGGCCGATGCAGCAGATTTGCAGCCTCGCTTCCATCAGGCATCCATATGGCGGCTTACCACCACTGAGCGTGCAGTGAATAAAGAATGCAGTGTAAAGCTTTTTAAGTATCTTGAAAAGTGCTATATAAATCCAAGGCATTACAAACCGTTTACTTTAAACTTACATGTTTAACGATAAAAATGATTGTACGATGCCTTTGTGTTTTATTCTGGTAAATGCAAAAATAGTAACAGGACAGAAGCTTTGATATTTTGTCCAGATGGTTTAGGCAAGTTTATGACATACAGAAGCAAAGCATTAATACAATATGTGAGTAGAACAGCATCATTTACTGTGGCCAAACCTTCATGTCAAAGCCTGATCTCTTCAGATCTCAGAAGCTAAGCAGAGCTGGGCCTGGTTAGTTCTTGGATGACCACTGGGAATTCCAGATAGGCCTGTCACGATAACTCATTTTGAAGCATGATATATTGCTATACAGTGATAGTCGATAATAAGACTTATACTTATGCCTCTGACACAATAACAATGATGCAAGATAATCCCAGTAAAACATTTTTAAATAGACAATATTATTAAGAGGCATGAGCAACAAATAAATAACAGAATGTACCAATAATTAGCCATAAAACTCACTTATTCTACCGTTTACAGCTAAATATAAAAAATACTCCAAATATCCCCACTTTCATGAAAAAAGAAGTACACATGATAAATATTGAGTCCCAAAATATATTGTTCACATATCAAACGATAAGTCAGTATAGTAATAATGATGACAGGCCAAACTCCAGGTGCCATAGTGGGGGGTCAGTAGAAAAAACTGTGGTTGTGTCCTTAGGCAAGACATTTCACCCAGTGTCTGTGAGTGCTGCTGCTGGTGTTGGTTGGAGGGGCCGATGGTGCAGATTGGCAGCCTTAAATTAGAAATGTAATTGGTAAAGCAGAATATCAAACTGTATTCTAATAATAATACTCTAAATAAATGTACTGAGCATAAATCACTCATGGTCCACTTATGATCAAACAGTATGTGGGCTGGTCATCAGTAACGCAACATAAAAAATAACAATCCAAAGTAGGTGTTGTTGTACTCCTCAGTCATTTTGTGAGTGAATGGGGTGTAAAAGTACTACTAATCATAGCCTATTCTCTGTGTACCTGCTCTAAGCTCAGGTGAGTCAGGGCCCTGCAGCATCTGACTAACTCCAGACCCAGAGAAAACAAAGAAGAAAACACTTGTGGTGGTGGAGAGATATATGTCATGAAATGTTAAACTGTTTCAAACTGACATCAGCAGGAGAGAAGGGGATACAGTATGTGTGGACCGGCTCGGGCCTGTCTTATGGAAAATGAATATGAAATAATAATTAATATGACAGGGAACTGCATGTACACAGGCAGTTTAATAATGAGGGATGTGGGTAAAGCTTTTCATGCTCGAGGAATTTGGTTTACATTGACAAAACATGCCTCAACCAATTAAGACGAGCAAAAGTTTTGTCATATGGATTTTTCCTTTGTACAGTTCTTTTACACATAACTTCCTTAGCATAAAAGTAGGCTGGATAGTAAGTGTGCTTAACCCTGATTTGGTCCTGGTTATTGCCCCTTTTACTCCCCTCGTAGACTTGCTCTGTCCTCTGTAGTCCTGGTCATGGTCTAGTCCAGGTTTAGCCCAAATGTCGTTACTTCTCACTTTGCTAACGCTTTCCTAGCATTCTAATAAGTCACCGCAATGAGTAAATAAGTGCATTTCACAGCTTTCAGAAACCAGATGCATTTTTTTCCATCACAATAATGCTAACTGCACACTTCCTGGTTGACAGAGGTGATAAGAGGTCTAAGAGATGATTTTATGAGCAGCTCTGTACTGGGGCAAAACTTGTTGGGTACAGCCCCTATAAATGTTATGTTCCCCTATGTATTGTATCATTTATTTGTTATTGTGGTTTAAAATGGTTAAATCAAAATGCAAAATGCAATTGTGACTATTGAAAACAGTAATTGGCTAGAAGGGCATAGCTCAGGGGTGCCCAAACTCTTTACCGAGGGCCATATCTTGAAAAATATTCGACACTGAGGGCCAGTGGTCAATACAGTGGATAATTTAACATAGTTTTGACTTCATACTTTCAATGAGGCTTGAAATATTAATATTAGGTCTGTATGACATGATGTTTTTTAGGTTTTGTTGGTAGAATTAAATTTGCTTTAAAAAGTACTGATTATGATCAGTTTGGCCAGTTCACCTGAAGGCCTGAGGGCCAATAAAAATTGGTCTGAGGGCCGTATTTGGCCCCTGGGCCATAGTTTGGACACCCCTGGCATAGCTCCTCCACATGATCTTGGGCGGACTGGAAAAGAAGAAGAAACCTAACTAACTTTGTGCTTAAAAAGTTACAAGTTACAGCTACATTACATTTTCTTGAGTAACTTTCATAAAATTTTTACTTTCTGAACTGCATTTTCTCAAAAAAAAAAAAAAAGTAAAAAACATTCTAAACTATTTGAATAAATAGTGAGTAAATACAAGTGACACATTTATTTTGTGTTGAGAGTATTAAATGATTTGAGTAATAAGTAGTTTCCTCAAATACTTGTTTTACTTCAATTTGAATAATCTGCTGTCCAACTACTTTGCACTTGCACATGACTCCTTACTTCTACAGTAAATGTACTCTTACTTGAGTACACTTCTTCACGTGTTTGTCTCCTGTACGTTAAACTACTGTGATGCTAATAGTTTTGAGTAAACACCTTAGGGCGTAGATCTTCACAGAGATATTTTTAAGTGCTATGGGGACGTGCTTTCACCTGTTGTTGGTGCATGAGTGACTGTAATTGTCTCAAACGAACCCTCCCAAACCACATCTGAGGCGCGCTTGAATGTCACACATATCCCATGCTTTTTGGAGATAGGATTCTGTGGTAGCCGTGCTGTTTTTCCCCTGTGAAACCTTTGAAATGTCTGTGTATTCCTGCTTAAATGGCGTGAAGCCTCTTTGTATAGGAAATATTTGAGTGGTGAAATGACTGCGAGTATATGGGTGTCAATCACAAAGGCTGGATAGACAATAATAGAGAGACAGCCTGAAGCCTGCCCCTCCCTCTCGCTCTGCTCCGGTCCTGGTCCATAATAATTCACCCTTTCAGCGCAGTGAATACAGCTCCAAAAGGTTGTTTACGGATGGTTTTTGATAATTGTGTTCTCTGGGTCTTTTCATGTGGAACAAAAGAGCAGAGGGAGATGTTCTGAGGTTGAAGTGGCTGCACTGGTGACCGAGGAGTTTTGTAAAAAAAAAAATATATATATGATTGCTTGAGTCATTTATCTAATTATTATTTACTACTATTTGAGTGACACTGAGCTCATTCATTCATTTATACAGCGAGAGCCCAGTGAGAGTACTGAGACTCTCTTTTTCATATGGGCCCTGTTCAAATGCAGAAAAATTCAGACAAAAAACAAACAAAACTAATCAGTACATAAGTCCATTTAAAACATTTCAAACAGATACAGGTGTGAGTATAACTGTTTCCAGATTATTAAAGTGCATTAGTGTCACCAAAGCATCCAGTTTGCATGTCCTCCTCCAAATATATTCCATTTTTGAAAAGCAAAATAGCCAAAAGCTTTTTTTTCCCACTTAAGTTCTGGTACGGCCAGTTTTTAGATGTAGACATCATGAAATCTTGTCTATAAAGTTCCTGTTCAACAAACAAGTGAGATATTCAGGCATCTATCAGGCACTCCCTTTTACATTTTGTTGTTCTCCTCTAACACTGCTTGAATCAGTATTTAAATGAATCGGCAGGACTTGGTAATAGCATTCATGGTAATAAGATGAAAATAGCATGGAAACTAAAAGCATATTTATGGTAATTAAAGATGGAAACAACACACCTAGTCTGCTATCATGACTGAACCAGTATGAAAACTGTACTGAAAAATGTGGGGAGACGTAGCTATAAAACGGACAAGGCTCTAAGTAAAACAATTGTTCAATATTATTAAATATTCTGAGCAGGGGCGGTGCCAGGAGGGGGGCTTGAGGGGGCCCTAGCCTCCCTTAGAATGGCCAATGTTCCCAGATAGCTCCTCCTAAGATTTCTGCCCCACTTTCATAGCACAATCTTGACCAAAAATGCTCAAATGAGACTACAACAAGAACAGAATTTCATATTAGTTTGTATAAATCACTACAGGGGCTAACTACATTTAAACTTGCTTTAAAAACGCGAAGCAAACCTGGTAGAGGGAGGAGGTGCGCTCACATTCATATAAGACTCTCAATTAACATGTTAAGTGAGCACCCCACTAAAGAACTCAGCTACTTCAACCAAAAATGTTTGCCGCCGACCCTGGATCTCAGCAACATTCCAGCCAATAATTAATTTAAGGCTGTACCACCATCAGGAATGTTACGCATGGGTGCTTTAATTCATGTCAAAAGTAAAAGTCAGAGGTGGGAGATATGCCAAAAATGTGTAATATTACAATTATTTTTCTGGAGATATGCAAAATGAGAATATTGAGCAGGGGTGTCAAACTCAAATTCACGGCAAAATTTTAAAACTAGGACTAAGGCGTGGGCCAAACTAAATATTTATTGAAACATTTCACAACAATATCTGCATGTTTTTCAGAAGGGGTGGATTAAATTTGAGTGAGGCGACAGGTAGCAGATGTTAATGAGTGTCAGCAGAAGTGTTGGGGGGTCAGCGGGAACACATTTGCAAAGCATTCTGGGATTCATAGTATTAATGGTGCATGTGCTACACTGGTGCGGCAGCCGGTGGGCCAGCCTTATTAAATATTACACATGATATGGTCTCGCTGGCCAAATATAATTATATCAAGGGCCAAATTTGGCCCGCAGGCCTGAGTTTGACATGTCTGATATTGAGTATGTCGAATCGTAGCAGTAGTAGTCTATTAAAAATGTAAAAAAGGACCTCAACAAGAGACAGAACTGATATATCTGAACATTTATAGTAAATTTTTGGTCCATACACGTTTTGTGCGATACTTTAACCTTAACCAAAACATTTTCAGACACATTACCAAGACCTATCTACAATATTATCCAATTAAAATGCCTTAAAATGCCGTGTTTTGTGTTCTGGCCTCACCTGTTCCTCAGAGATGGACACGGTGTTTTTGAAGATGATCCATTCCACCGTCTCACTGCAGGGGGGTGTGGTCAGAGAGCCGTTATACAGGAAGTACTTCTCTGTGGAGTTTGGCAGCAGGCCGCGCAGAGTAAAGGGGGAAACTTCACTGGTTTTACCTATAAGGGCGAGACATAAGATCAGATACTGTGATAGAGGTGGTGATAGGAGAAGAGAAGATGGTTGTAGTGATAGTAGTATCTCTGGAAGTAGTAGTAATAGTATCCATGACGGTGGTAATAATAGTGATAGTAATGATTCTGATAGTGGTACAGGTGCACTCATATTTGTCCTGATTCGGTTTGAGCCAGGTTTAGTCCTGATGCAGACTCAGTTTAGTCCTGTTCTAGTCCAAGTTTAGTTCTCGTGTAGTTCAGGATTAGTTCTCAGTTTAGTCCCAGTTTAGTCCAGGATTTGATGTGGTGTTTGCAGAAGTGTGAGTAGTAGTCATAGTAGTAATATCGAGACATCAATATAACTATCGGTAGCAGTAATAGTAGTAGTAGTAGTGGTAGTGGTAGTGGTAGTGGTAGTGGTAGTAGTAGTAGTAGTAGTAGTAGTGGTAGTAGTAGTAGTAGGGGTAGTAGTAGTAGTAGTCGTAGTAGTAGGGGTAGTAGTAGTAGTGGTAGTAGTAGTAGTAGTAGTAGTAGTAGTAGTAGTAGTAGGGGTGGTGGTAGTGGTGGTGGTGGTGGGGTAGTAGTGGTAGTAGTAGTAGTAGTAGTAGTAGTAGTGGTGGTAGGGGTAGTAGTAGTAGTAGTAGGGGTAGTAGTAGTAGTAGGGGCAGTAGCAGTAGTAGTAGGGGCAGTAGCAGTAGTTGTTGAAGTAGGTGTAGCAGTAGTAGCAATAGAAATATGAGTAGTAGCAATAATAGTAACAGTAGTAGCAATAGCGGACATAGTAGTAGTAGAGGCAGTAGCAGCAGTCAAAGTACAAATAGTAGTACTAAACGTTCCAGCATCAGTAGTGGTAGTAGTAGAAGTAGTAGGCGCAGTAGTAGTAGTATTGTACCATATCTGCTGACACTGTTGATGCCGTCGACAATGGGGACGTAGTTCAAGTTGTCTTCAGGGCTGGTCTGTCCAAAAAAAAAGAATAGAGAAATTTGAGTTTATTATAATATTTTGAGATGGCAAAGTACCAGTTTATTTTTCTGGCAGCAACAATAAAATGTATTCAAAATCATTTGCAAATAAATTAGGTTGTGGATTGGCAGCAGTCTCCCACTACCTAGAGACGACTGTGTGGGGACAATTGGCAAATTTGACTGTTTTCATGGCTCTGATCCAGAATATGTTTTTGTATTCAGTAAAAATGGGTCATTAAAATATTTCAAGTGCACCTCTATAATTGCACATTGTTGAATTTGGGCACATTGATATAAAAGTGTTTCACCTCTTCTGCCACTAAAATTAAAACAGCTGAAGCAATAGTGAATATATATCTCCCTGTGGCCTTTAATGGAGAATTAAAGTTGCAGTGTTTGTCTCTGCTTGTTTCCATGGAGGGATGGTTTTGCCTGGAATGTTCTACAGTATGGCATTAAACTGAAACTTATCTCATGTATGGAAAAAGAAACACTACATGCCAAGAGGCCAAGTTACAGGTCAGATCAGTGGAGAGGTGAGCCCACACACAGTAAGAATGCTTGTTTTTCCAGGTGTAATTTTAGCAAAATAAACGTTTTTTCAAGCCATACTCTAGAACATTTCAAACTGCAAAAAATACAATCTGAAGATAAGATTAATAAGAGCTCAAATTAAGTAGTATTTATGTTCATTTGAGAACATTTTGGCTAAAAACTTGAATATTAGAATATAATTTGCCAATAGAACAAGCACAGAATGTCTTGTCTGACCTAAAGTAATAACACAACAAGCATTTTATGACTCAGAATGAGAAGACAAATGCTCCTGCACTTGAAAAAAAAAAAAAAAAAACTTGTTCTATTGGCAAAGCTTGGTTTAAGATAGTTAAAAGGACAAATGCAACTTAAATCAAGCACTTATTAACATATCTAATTTAAGATTGTACTTTTTTCCAGTGACACAATAACATATCTATGGAGACACCCAGGTGGCAGAGGAAGGAAAAGTTACATAGTGCCCCCATAGACTGTTTATATAAATGGACGTAGCTAACCTAGCTAGCCACCGTGTTCCATCAACTCTGGCTCCAGTTCACTTTCTACTGAAAAACTGTTGCCCCTATCTCCGTAACTGCTGCTGTCAGGCTTGTCATTTTGGTCTTAAAATGTTCGTATTAACCAGCTATACATGATCCTGGTGTTTTTATTTTGCTATTGTATTCGTAAATCAGGATATGAACATTAATAACAGGCAAATCGGGCCGCTTCTTTCCCCGAGGTTGCTCCTCTTAGCGTTACCAACAGGTTTAATTGACAGCGTTGCTAAACACCCACACCGCTGGTTTAGCAGGGACTTGAAGGGGTGTTACCTTCAACAGCCTCGCTCCGGATTGGCTCTTTGGTTGCTATGATACTCTGTCAGAATTCCATATAAGGAATTCATGCTATGCTTCATTTGACTGGAGCTAAACCGTACGAGTGACGTCCCATAGTCCCTTAGTCTCCTTCTTTATACAGTCTATGAGAGCAATTTTAAAAGTGTGAAAAAGCAAAATGGCTAGAGATATTTTACTTTAGGCTATGCAATCGTGTAACAGCCAAATGCATTCAGGGTGCAACTTCCCACAGTGATTTATTACTACTACAACTTATGTAATGCAACGTTTTACCTCCCTTGCGTTTGTTCCTCTCTGTACTTCCATCACTAATTTAGCCTCATAAACAACCGTGAGTCACAAAGATCAAAGATGGGTTGTGTTAGGTTTGGTCCTGGCTTGTCCCAAATGTGTACTGGGATATTTGGGATATTACTGAATCATTACAAAACCACAAAATGGAGTGCAAGTCTCACTTTGATAAGAACAACGACAAAACAGGGTTGTCATGTGGTTAGGCTGGCAGTGACGGCAGTAATCAGGCAAATGAAATTAGCTACAGATCGTAAACACCCATAATGACTGATATTCACAATCTGTTTTGACAAAATAAATATGACAGAATTTTTATTAAGTACGTGCTTTCATTGGCTAAAAATGCTACAAAACATGCTCAGAAATCCCAGTGTAGATGACAATTAAGTTGTAAATGAACCAAATCCCCAACCAAATGAACTAAAACGCTGGGCAAAAACAGGGTAAAATTGGATGCTGCAAAAAAACAAAACAATAATCTATCTCCAAAATTTATAAAGGGGCTATTTCCTAATTTGAATAATTACTAGGGCTGCAGGTCTTTAGTTAAATGAATCAATCCTAGTCGACTTAGATTTAATTTAGATTATAAGGATTTATATGGGACAACAGCAGAAAGGAGAAGTTAGTGACTGAGTAAGTTGAAGACTTATCTTACTACTATCTTATTACTATATGTAAAAAGGCAGATTCAGCTCATCATTAAAGTTTAAACTGTCACTATAAATACACTGTTTCCTAGTACTTTTTTCTGCATAAATAGTTCTTTTGCATGAGCTCCCGTGCAGTGCAGTCTGGCTCAGATACACAAAGATACGTAATCATTTTAAGAGCTTTTGCCATGCCCCCTTTTTAGTCGACTAATCGATCAGCAGGACATGTCTTTACAGTCCTGTTGTGGAAAAATGTATATATTGATGCGAATAATCCATTTGCAAAGGCTTGGTGAGTCATGAAATCCAAGAAGGTTTATTCGTTGTTACAACAGATATGGACAGGACAGGGCCCAGACCTGCCCTGACGACCGACTGGCAGCCTCGCGACGTGCTACTCATCTCTCCCCGAGCCTGTGAGCTCTGAGTATTTATACCAGAATGACAAACATCATACATTGCAAAAGCAGGGTCACATCTGTTCACAGTTATGTGTTAACAAAGAAACAAAGAGAAAGCGTCAGCAGTCACCTCCAGTCTCTCTCTCTAAAAACTTCAAATCAGACTAGAAAACTAAGGGTAATAATTGACTCATACTTGAACTTTAACAGCCACATCAAATCAATAACATCTGAAGCTTTTATCATCTAAAAAATATCAGCAAAAATCAAATGTATACTGTCAAAACCAGATCTGGAGAGACTTATCCATGCATTAGTCTCCAGTAGGTTAGACTACTGTAACGGCCTCCTCACTGGCCTCTCCAAACGAGCAGTAAGACAGCTGCAGTACATCCAGAACGCTGCTCCTCACGTCCTGACTAGAACCAGGAAGTACGAGCACATAAGTCCTGTGCTCAGGTCTCTGCACTGGCTCCTGTGGCTCAGAGAATAGACTTTAAATCAGCTCTGCTTGTGCACAAGTCTCTGCATGGCCTAACACCAAAGTACATCTCCCACATGTTAATTCCGTATGAACCATCTCGCGCTCTGAGGACTTCAGGGACCGGCCTCCTGCTGGTGCCCAGAGTCAGGGCTAAACATCATAGTTTCAGTTTTATGCAGCTAAAACCTGGAACAGTCTTCCTGAAGTTGTGAGACAGGCCTCTACTTTGGCTCAAAATGGTTCTGTTTAGCTGTGCATATGACTGAAAGGGTTTTATTCTGCCCTTTTCTCTTGTTAATCTTATGATGATTATTTTTATTTGTTGTATTGTGATTTTAATGTCTTTCTTATTCTGTAATGCACTTTGAACTACTTTGTGTCAGAACTGTGCTATACAAATACACTTGCCTTGCTTTGCCTTAATAAACTTTTACACTTGAGGACAGGTAAAACTAGAAAGAGTTTCCTGGAGGGTGGGGACAGTTGTGTCTGTTGAGCTTCACACATGTTAATGACTGGTCTAGGTGTCAGGTAGAAATCACATTCATTTACACAAAGACAAACTATGACAAATGTTTCTTTCACTTGTCACTGTATTGTGTTGAACCCGAGCATAACCATAGACCTATTTGTGCCCTGAAATGTATCAAACTTGTAGCTTTCTAAAATTAAATGTCAAGTGTTATTTTCCTTGGTTTCTAAATACAACTTAGATTGATCTTAACCCTAAAATACACTCTTTTCCTGCACAAGATGTTGACTATAAACTTACAGATCTAGATGTAATTGTACTTTTTGATGAAGTTGTCTGACCTTTGCCTTTTACAAAAACAGACCCACTTCACCCACACGGAGGAGATATCCTTGACCATATAACCTCAACAGAATGAAAAATCACAAATAAAAAACTAAAAAATAAGAAAAACTACAAATAACTCAACGGCTCTGAATCTGAAAATACCGTGCTTACAAGATGGCGGAAAAAACATCTGCTCCAAATTTGAACGTCTACAACATGTATTTTGACATGTGACTTTTCCTCCTTGACTTTTCAAGCTGTTTACAAAGACGAACGAGAGAAAACTAGACCAAAGATCGATTCAAGTCCAAACCAATTTTGACAAAAGATGACCTTAAAACTCTGCGAAAATATCTCAAAGCCAGAGGGGAACTTTTGTGCTCTGGCTTATTTACCCGTTACATTAAAAAGGATAGATCACATCTTTATTACTGGAGTTAAATACTTTTCCGCTATAGCTTGTGTCGCAAAGTCGGCCATTTGTGAAAGGAATCATAAGTGAATTTGAATGTGATTTTTTTTTTTTTTTTTTTTTTTCAAATATACTTGGAGGCATAGTGAATGGGATTGTGTTGTGTGACATGTCAAAGAATTTTCAGTTAGACTATTACTATTAGGCCAATGTAGATTTTAAGATACTAAATACTAGTTAACGTTCATTCAAAAGTATCTGTACTCTGTGATAAAAGTATTTACCAGTTGTGACCCTGCAGCTCATTGGTTGTTCCACAGCTCTTTTAACGTTACTTTTTTACATTGCCTTTGCTAACTTGGCTTTTTAAACATTTGATTCCGATTCTAAATACTGAGATTTCTACATGAAATTGCTTTAAGATATGTTATAATGTCTCCCCTCAATATACATAGAAAAGTTGTTGGTTTTTGTTTTACTTTACTTTTTATTTAAAAGCCTGAGATTTGTACAGATTTGGACCTGGTCTTATAAAAACTTCCCCTACACTTGAATCCTGTGTGGTCTCTGGGGAGAGTTTCTACCCTCCATTGACTCAAAAATCTAAAATGACTTAAATCTATTAAAAACACACCATTATGATTTTACTAGGCTCGCATCGCACCCGGCTCTCTGCCCGTAAAGCTCCCACAGCCTGCAGCCCCTCACATGTTGGAGTCTGTTCCAACATGGCCTCTGTGCTACACCCAAAGGCGACATGACTACACTTAGTAGAAAACAAAAGATGAAAATATGCACACATGTTTGAACCCTGGCACCTAGCGTGAACACTCCGAAGCTTAGTCATGTCGGTCAAGTCGAATGTATCACAAATAGAGCCACAGTCGGAAAGAAATGGGCTATTTTGGTTGATTCAATGCAGCAAGTTGGGTTTTTCATCTTGGCAAAAATGTATCATTAAAGGTCCTATATTGCACAGAACTGACTGTGAGATACATTTCCAAAGCTCGTGCCTGAAAATCCATGCATGTGAATATTAACAGTCGGAAAATTGAGCAGTGATGGAAAGAGTACTGCAAATTTGTATTCAAGTAAAAGTAGTAACATGGCAAAAAATGTACTGCAATTGTACTTAAGTAAAAGCACACATGAAAAACACTACTCAGAGTACAAGTTACTATTTAGCGGCAGTATTCTATATAAATGAAACAGTTTAAAGCTGAATTTGATCATTTTAAATAACAATCTGTGTTAAATGTGCTCTGTAAAGACACTTGACTAAATATTTAATGCTGTTTATACTTACTGTCTAATAAATGTTGTTTGTTAATATCAGAAGAGCTTTTTGTCTTTGATTTAATGATTATAAAAATTAAAAAAATCCATGACGACCTATCTACGACCCCTCTTTGAAAACCACTGTCTGATCTAATCATAAACCTAAATCGAATTATGCCGCCTGTGTCTCGAGCCTCTAAAACCATCAGACCAACTGTAACTAATCCTCACTCCTCCCACTGCACTGCGCTGTGAACTATCCCGCCATGTAATAAGCACACTTGGGTTTCCAGGACTCTCAGCGGGCCGTAAGTGATCCAAGTCTTATCAGGAAACATGATCGTCTGTAAAACACTCAGAGATACACAGAGATAGTAGACGCCACATGTATATAGTAGGGCTGTAGTCGACTAAAGACATACCCTCCCGATCGATTAGACTAACAGGGGGAGTGGCAAAAGCTCTCAGACAATTCATTATCACCATGATCTGACCATGTAGCTGCACATAAAATACTACAACTGCACATCGTTATAACACCTTTCTTGGCATGTAAGTGAAGCTAAGGCTTTGGGAAAATATATCATATTAAGAAAAAGTAAAGAAAAGGTAAATGAGAGTTAAACACATACCTAAAAAAAACAAAAAAACAAACATAAAAATATAAAATGACATCTAAAACTATGGAGAAAGTGGCTGACAAACCAAGGAACAGTGAAAGCAACATGAGATGATCATCTGTGCAAAGTTCGATGCAGAAAAAGCAAACAGGTCAAAGTTTCTTTATTTATAGTTGAAAAAAAATCTGAGGTTTTGGGTCAATCTGGTGACCATGTGCCATTGGCACTGGGTGGCATCAGCAGATTTACCAACATAAAAAAATTCTTGAGATAAAATCGCACATTCGGACACACAATGGGCACTAAATAAAATGATTTATAGCACAACCTGACCAATTCAAAGCCAGTTCTGCAGTACATGAAATATGTAATATGTAGATGCACCAGAATATGTATATTCTGTTACTTGCAGGGGATTGTACAAGCTCTAATGGTCACAGACTTCTTTTTATGTTAAAGGAGACTGGGAGCCCTGATTTCTGATTGGTTGAAGTATATATGGCAATAATGCTAATCATATTTTTCATTTTGTGGCTGTATTCTGCACTTGTTGACTGTTTGTTTGGTGACTATTAGGGCTTGACTAATTATTATGGTATTGGTTTGGCTGGTTGTTAGCCTTCGAATGAATAAGCTGATATAAAAGTGATTTTGACAGGCCTAACGCACACACCTCGAACAGCACAGCCAGAGCTGTGATCCGGCCTCCTTCTTTAATGGCCTCGTCCAGGGAGTCAAAGCGAGCCGGGTCAAAACAGTAAATCTGCATCTGAGGGAGAGAGAGAACACAGGAACAAAGATTAGTGTTATCTGATCCAGACTTTACAAAGATGGATGGATTGTGGGTATTACCTGCATTATATGTTATGAACTTACATGGGAGAGATATTGAGAGTTTGGGATACTAACTCCTAACACGTACCATATTTAGATCACCGTGTGCCCTTTTAGTGTTTTGAAAATGCTATAGGCTGTATTCACCCTCCCCCCTTTGCTCTCTGCACTAAGTCACTCCCCCTTCAGAGCACTACACGGCATGTATTTTGCACATTGCATCAGGTTTGTGAAGATTTCGTGTATTGTTTTGTATCCTGCTTTGTATATTTATGATAAATTGTCCTGGAGCATAGATCACATAGTTTTGGATTAGATTAGACCGCTGTATACTGTAAGGAGGTTTCAAATAGCACCCGGAAGAGATCACTAGATTACTCAAACATGCATGGATGATATATAAAATTACTTCAGGCATATTTTGATGAGGGAACAAGGTTATAGCATGCTATAAAGCTCCAAAAACTTGATTTTGCATAATATCCCTCTTTAAATGAAGTATTTATTAAGACTAGACTTGAAAGATTAACCGCAATCAAAATGGTAATTGTAGTTCATGAATCAGGTGTTGAATAATACATTAAAAAAAAAAAACATAAATCAGAATAACAAAAGTATTGTGTTTCATGGAGAAAATAAAGGGCTTGTACCTGATTTTTCCTGTGTCACAGTACTGAGATATTGTAAAAAAGGTCTTAAAGTCAAAATGAGACGCTGTGTGGTATCTGCATTTAATTATAAAGCACCTAAGCTGGTGTGTTATTGATATGCTAGTTGTTGTTGCATTACCATGATGGCTAAACTCCACTCTGGCCTCAGAAAATTATGAAAAGTAATTATGGTAATAATAAGGATGCATTAGAAAAGTGGGGAAAACATTTGGACCTCTGGAGAACCCAAGGACCCTTTTCTTCTTTGGAAAATTATGAACATTGCATTAAATTACTGCTAGCAGTTCACTGAACACTGAAATATCCACGTTTTCAACCCTTTATTCCCTAATTTAGGATCAGGGTCAAATTTGACCCACTGGGCTCACAAATTTATCCAAAAAGAATATAAAACGTACTTCTAGATATTCTGCAAGCTATTACTGAAAAGATTAACAAAAAACACAATTTTACTAACCGCTGGTTTGCTGAGATGATTTTGTTTGGGTAGTTTTCCAGCTCAATAGGTCAGCCATCTTGTCATTACCACTCTGGCTCATTTTAGTTCAATATTCATCCACTAGGTGTCTCTATGCAGGGGCCAGAAGTGGCACTCTGGACTTTATGAATTTTTTTTTATTGAAATTTGACTTTTTTTTTTGTTTGTTAACTGCAGCCACATATGACCCCGTGGGTTCTCCAGGGTTAAAATAAAATAAGTATATTTTTCACATTTTTAAGAGTAAAAAGTAAACATTAGGTAGTACCTTTAAATCAAATTAATAGTAAGTACCTCTAAAGGATATTTAACCCCATTCAGGCTGTGTTCAGAGCCGTCTGATGTAGCGTTACAGCGCCCCCAGTGGAACGTGATGCGTCCAACTTTGAAGGTCGACTGAAGACCACCACCACTCACGTAAAAGTCCCCGTCTAGATTCACAGCCACTGAAACAAAGGCAAATACAGGGAAATGGTTTAAAAACTGGAAAATGACATAATCAGTCCAAAATCAAGAGAGTAGTAGTAGAAGTAATAGTAACCAACAAGTATTATTCAGTTAAGAGATATTGTATTCATAATTAATAATAATGTGTTCTATAAGCGGGTGGCATATTGGTTAGCACTTCTGTCCCACAGCAAGAAAGCGTTAGGTTCCCAGTCTTCAATTTGGACTTTACATGTTCTCTCCTCTAAAAAGCAGATACCCTTACTACTGTCAAGAGCCAGGTTCCTCGTTTATTACAGGTTAAATAAACAAAGATTTTGACTTTTAGGAAAATCTGAAGCACTTCCTCATCACAAACAGACCTGGACTTGTGTTTTGTTTCCTTCACACATGTTTAACACACAAACTCTGCATATTTAGGCTGAGTTCTTCTCTCACACAGAAAACACCCTGTTCCACCTTGTGATGTCATGTTGTAATACAGGAAGCGCTCCACCCTATTTTTAAACTCAATACACCTTCACTAGAATCAGCCTTGGAATAGCCCATTTCTACTAAAGTAAAGGTAAAATGTAGCTGTTAACTTGAAAACTACAGCTTCATGACATCATAAGGTGGAATGGAGCATTTTGAGCTTTGGAGATGAAGACAGACTAATAATAAAGGGTTAATAAAACAAAACACAACCCCAGATATGTTTTTGAGGAGGTAACAACATTAAATAATGACTTAAAGCTCGCATAAGTCATTTTTACGTAACATAGGACTTTTCAAATCAGGTTTGTATTCACTCCAATGACCATGTGCTCTTCTCTATTTGTCACAGTATAACCTAATCCTATGGTAAACCTGTGTATTGTGGATCTTTGAAGCCACATGAAAGGTGAGTGACAGAGAAGATGGACGATGCCCTATGAGGTGTAACACAGGGAACAATACTCTCCACAAATGCTCTTTTAGACCCGGGACAATGGACCAGTCAGTACCGCCATCCTGTGTGTGCACGGGGCCATCTTTGTGTCATGCTCTCAACAAAAGCTCCTCCGCCTCTGGACCTGCTTTGATGGTTCGTTTCAGGTGGAGCGACATTCAAGGCTTTCATCTTCGCTATATGCTGTGTACGCCCAGTGACATCAAAAAAGTAAAGGGTATGGATACAATGTAGGGTATACTGACAACTTGAGAATCTGTGTATTTTTTTAGATATGTCTTCAAATAATATTAGAATTGTATATTTGTAATGTGCTGAAATCTGCCAGTAAATGTTGAGGTTAGGGTTCAAGGATTGCACAAATGTAAAAAAAAAAATATTAAAGCTGACCTTTTACGCAAAATCGACCATTTACTCACCCATTTACTTGTATTTGGAATGATTTTAAAGGCTTATTTTAAAGACGCCATATTGCTGATCAATCCCCGGCATACACCCACTGTGATGTACTTACTTCGTTCTCCAATTTTATTTTATTAATCGTGATCTGTGCAGGATTTGGAAGCGTTGCATAGTCGTTTTGGTACAAATTTTAAAAATCAGCTGCGTGTGTGATCTGCAGGTATCCATCCGAGGTGCTCACTCTTTATTGTGATGACGTTTACGCCGTCGTCAGCTCCCATTAGGCACTGCAGTTTTTCATTTTAGATAATATTGCAATGTAAAATGTGCAAATTACTGTGTAGCATGATCCACAGATGTCATAGATTATAGCTATAGAGCAGATACGAGCACAAAAGATCTTGCTTAAGCCACAAAAATGATTGAAAATGGTGAAAATTTCTTTTAAAAGCATTTTTTGACATTTATTCAATTGTATTTGTGTTCATTATCAGTCCATGTTACTTAGTCTAGTCACATAGACCATAAACATTGCTACTGGGTTCCTTTTCGTTGCCATAAGTTGTACCTGATAAATATGGAAGTAAATAGTTTAGTGTACATGTGCAATTTTGAGTGAAAGTGTAAACATAATATTTAAAATAATGACATTGGCTGTAAAATAATTAACACAGTCATTTGGACACCCTTGCCTTGACTCAACGAACTGTTGAAGTCTCATTTCCTGAAGGATGACAAACCCTGACTAGACATGCCCTTAATGGAGTCGTGATGACAGCTTTGTTTCCACCTTTTCAAACAGTGCATCCATCACATACTTTTTTTTTTCCACACTCTAGACTCTATGGACTGGATCATGACTCGAACTAGAACTAAAACCTAAAACCAAGACCCATCAACCCCAGAATAAAACTACGACTATGAGGTTTCAATGCTTACATTTTTATATAGCACTATTCCACTTTCAATGGATTCACAGCGCTTTACGTCAAGGAACCAATCGCCCATTCACACACACATTCATACACTGGGGGTGAAGTGGGTTAAGTGTCTTGCCCAAGGACACAACGACAGCATTCATCTGTGAGAGCTTGAATCCCACCATCAACCTGTGGGACAGTGGATCTGACCGCTCAACCAATGATGTCGAGAGTGGGATTCGAACCACAGCCTTCGGATCAGTGGACAAACCAACTGAGCAACTGTTGCTGCACTAAACCAAGAAGACCAAGCCAGACCTTCTTGTTCAGTATTAAGCTAGGTCTTAACCAGGACTTCCAGGTCTAAAGTAGTACAAACCCAGGTCTAAACCAGGTCTAAAGTACACCTTTTCCAGCACTATATAAAATATCAACAGAATCTAAACAGAAACGGCAACAAAAATACAGTGGTTGCTATATCGCGGTTCACCTTTCGTGGCCTCGCTGTTTTGCGAATTTGCATGCTTTTTTACCGTGCATGAATGTGCATTGTGTTCTGCGTCCTGATTGGCTAAGGGACTGTGGACCATTGTCAATCAGTCTCCTCTGTGCCGTGTCTCCTGTACAGTACAGAATGTGTTCAGCCAAATTTACATAAATGTTCGTTTGCGGTGTGACTCTGAAGTGCTGTATGTTTGCAAGTTTTCTCCCCGACAAAACCCACTACACTACAGCAGAGCGGAGCCAGGGCGAAGAGGCACGGTCAGAGGAACTGTGAGTCACTATTATACAGTATTTCTAAAAGCTATCATTTTTATTTACATTGTACGAAAACGTTTATTTTTACTTCTCAAACAAATGTTTGGGCCTGAGAACATGTCTTGATTTTTGGTTTCATTCTGTAATACATATTTATTTTTTTTTAAATCTACGAACTTTGAGAGTGTTTAAACAATAGAAAAATGTGACAAAATGTTAAAGCCCGTCTGAGAAAGGTGTATAACGTGTGTGGTGAGGGGTTTTACTGCCTTAAAACATATATAACTATTGTCAAAAATAAAGCTGAATACTTTGTGGATTTGCCTTTTGTGAGTTATTTTTAGAACGTGATCCTCGAGATAAACGAGCGACAACTGTATAGAGTTAATAGTACCACTTTATATTGAAAGAAGAGAAAGACATAATTCATAATGAATAAATGTGTTTATTAAGAATGACTCAGGCTTAGTAACTACTTAAAGTGACACTGTGGAACCTTCTGGAGGTGGAAAGCCACCTGCATGATTCCATGGAAATAGAAAGTTAAAACCATACTTTGGAACATGTGAAATAAGTTTTGTGTCATACTGTTAAAGCTAAAAGAACATTTCCATGGAAACAAGCAGAAAAAGACCCCATTCCAGGCCAAATGAGTCAGGTTTGTGGAGATGCAAGCTCGCTCACAGTAAGGATGCTCGGTCATCTTTATTTTTCATGGCAAAACAATCCAACCTGAATTTATTTTTTGGCTAAAAAGTTACACGGTGGGGCTTTAATTGTGTTATTTAAGTGTTACTGAAAAATGCATAAATAAAAGTACTCTTCCCACAGTTTGAGAACCTTTAGCCACAACCCATTTGTTCTGTAACAGTAACAGGTTTCTACATCTTGTCAGTTTGAATTGACTTCAAATTGTCTAGTGAACGTCTCTATCAATAAAAGCATTGGAAGCATCTGGCATTCGGACAACTACTACAACACTGCTCCTCTTATTCCTGGTGCCAAAACGTGGAAGAGCGGAGCGTTCCGGAGAAAAGCGCTGGATTCTTGTCTACAGTTTCACTAAGAATAGTCTTCAATGCACACTGTAGTTCACTGTGTCACACCACTCCAAGGAAATACAGGAAAGAGCGCTTCTTTCTGTCAGGCCTGTAACTGTATCTGGTTTAGTAGGGCAGGGCGGCACAGGAGAAGACCTCATGTATTACTCACAAAGGAGCTGACAAGTAAAGACAAAGGACGTGCTACTTTTACTTTTGATTTTTAAGGTTTTAAAGAACACACATGCTGCTTAAGCCTGCAATATAGTTCTAATCTACGACACCCGTGGCACCATTATGTTATAATTTGCACATTTTAAATCACAATATTCATCCAACTTGATAAAAGAAACAACTTTGCTGATTTAGAAAACTGTGGTGACCCATGGGAGCTAATGTCGCCGAATCCTACGTTAAGAAAATAAAATTGGAGAACGAAATAAGTAGAGAGCAACGGGTTTGTGCCAGTGGAGGTGAAAACGTGTTGATCGCAGTATGACATCGTGAAAATAAGTGATTAAAATAACAGATTTGTAATTTCAGGAAATAAGGCATTGGGGTTGGTGACGTTAAAGATTGTTGAAACATACATGAATCACTCCAAAAAATATTTCGAGAGGGTAAATGAGAAGGGGAAACTATTCTAACATGATTAAAAGCTCTAAAAAGTTGACTTTGCGTAATAGGTCTGCTTTAAGCTTATAGAAAGTAATAGCGGTAGTAAGCAGGTGTTGTATCAGTAGTAGTAGTAGAACAGGTGATGCTGTATGTATGTATGTTGTCTATAGAAAATAAAAAGTATAGTAGTAGAGTATAGGGTATAGAAAATCAAATACTACTTGATACTAAAAGTAGTATCAAAAATAGATACTCAGTCTAATAGAGTCTGTCCCTGCTACTTTTTAATGCCCAAAGTCTCAAGATCGTCATGACAACAATAAAAAGTTAGACACTTTCTTATATATTTAGGCAGCTTTATTCTAATATTCTCACCAGTCTTGCCATCGTTCTTGATAGTGGTGGTGTCTGAGGTCAGGGCGTCCCATCCTTCGAAGCGCAGTGCCTGGTACTGCAGTTTCACCTGGGCCAAGCTCTCCTCGATGTTGATGGGCGACTGCCGGGCGTTACTGCACGACGGGAACTTCTTAGCCCAGTTATTTTGGTTTAACGTTCCTACAAGAGAAAATTTTCAAATAACTAAGTATACACAAGAGAGCAAATGTGAAACAGTTATGGTTGGCGTGCTAAGTTGTCTTAATAAAGATGGTAACTTAGTGGCAAATCTTAAAATATTTTCAATACAAAGCTGTCAATCCTTATTCGTGGGTTAATTTTCCTAATATGGGCAACATTTTGAGAACTACTAACTATTCAAAAGATAGGATATGCTGTTTTAAATTATTAACTACTATAGAAACTTAATTTTTCATCATTCTGTATAGCCTAACTTGCGACAGACATTTATGTTACTGAAAAGTGAATTAGCCACTGCAAAGCTGCCTAAATCTGCCCCAAAGCGGGACTAAACCATAAGAAACCTGAGCTAAGACTGAAATACAACTTATAAGCAAATAAATAAGACTAAACACCTCTCTGAAATGCCATTTACTTTGCCTGGTCTCACCACACTAAATTATTACTCTGTAGTCAAACTGATAAAATGCAGACTCCAGACCTGAGTGCTCACAGCTGGACCGTGTAAGTGAGAACCAGAGACAGGGAGCTACAGCCTAATTTGCAAACCAACTCCAGCTGCAGAGTTGCCAGGTACTCGTTTTTTCCCGTGGAATTTGGCAGCTTTGTAAGAGCTGCTGCAGGTAAAAAAACAAAAAAACATTGTCATTGGTTTGGTCAGAGCTATCTTCCACTTAAAACATAATGATTTTAGAATAATCCTAATGATAGTCTTGCATTTTTAGACAGTTTTTGCTGGTCGAGTCGCTGAAACCTGGCAACCCTGTCCAGCTGCAAACGGCATGTACAGAGGTCGGAGTTTAACTTTCTAATGTTAAAAAATAATCATGAGAAACCCAAGCTCTTACATGATATATACACACTTTTACCTGTTAAAAAAAACAGTCTACTTTGTTACATAATTTTGCAGAAAATCAATAGTTATTAGATTATATGTTCGTATTGCTAACACTGCATTAATTCCCATTTTCTTTTTATACCAATTGAGCAAGACAGAGATATTGTTTAAAGCCTTATATTGATACAAATTTAAATCAAAGTTTCCCAGACTAAGCAGGTCATAAACAGACAATACCAAAGTTACTGATCTGTGTAATGTCTGGAGAGCCTGATGTTTCTTATTGGTTACAGTGGACTACATGCAGGTATCGGGATAGTTAATCATGAAAACCCAGTGACCCCAGTCTAAACCAGAGCTGCTGTAGATCAGTGAGCAGGTAAAGAGAGGATCTTAATTCAAGCCGCATGTGAACACACGAGCCTATAACCATATGTAGGAACCGACATGCTATTTCTGTGGAGTACTACTTACTACTACCACTACCACTAATAACACTAATACTGCAACACTGTGATATCGACTAGCCACGGTTATGGTAATTTAATGCTTTTTAATTTCTCTAGGTTTGCTTTTACGATTACTTTTACTACTCCTACTGGCCTACTATTACTACTGCTTCTACAAATCCTCCCACTACTATACGGCCACACAGTTTCTATAATATGCTCTGTGTTCACCATCTGGCTTTTGTCTGTGCTGCGTTCTGATTGGTCCAAACATTAGGTGTGCTGCTGCTGACCCATAATTATTTAGACACTTTTCCCACGAGCAATGTGCTAAATTGATAACAGGCTTTGTAAAAAAAAAAAAATGGAGGTTTGGTCCCATTTTGTTCTTGTTTAGTTATTTAGTCACCTATTAACATCAGTGTTGGTTTGTTAATTGACTTTTCTTCCCCACAAGTACTAGAGCTGCAAATAGTCCAAATAGTTAAAATACATAGGCCAACCAGTAAGAAAACAACACTGTACATGGGATACTTCAGATTCACTTCACATATTAATAGATTTCAGCTTCCTGTTATATGGAATATTTTGAGGATTTTTTTATTTTTATTTTTTTCAAAAGATCTATTATTTTAAAAAAAATGGTAGTCAGGCGACAGCCCTAATTTGTCATCACTCTGAAACACATGGATTAGTAATAAGTAAAAAAAAAACAGTAAATGTTGCTCAACAGTTAATTTACATTTCAAATTCAAATAACTTTCTACAGAGAGTAGGTCAAAATAGCAATTCATATTTATTTATACATGTTCACTAGTCTTATCCATGCATCTGTCTCCAATAGGTTAGACTACTGTAATATCCTGCTCATTGGCCTCTCCAAATGAGCCTTTATACAGCTGCAGTACATCCAGAACACTGCTGCTCGGATCCTGACCAGAACCAGGAAGTACTTCACACATGCGTCCTGTGCTCAGGTCTCTGCACTGGCTCCTGTGGCCCAGAGAATAGACTTTAAAGCAGCTCCAAAGTACATCTCCTACATGTAAGTGCCATATGAACCATCTCACACTCTGAAGACTTCAGGGACCGGCCTCCTGCTGGTGCCCAGAGTCAGGACTAAACATGGGGAACCAGAGTTTCAGTTTTATGCAGCTAAAACCTGGAACAGTCTTCCTGAAGATGTGAGACAGGCCTCTACTTTGACAATCTTTAAGTCCATGCTCAAAACGGTTCTGTTTAGCTGTGCATAGGACTGCACGCTTCTGTTTTAATGTTAATTTTATGATGATTATTTGAGATTATTTATGTTTTGATTTGTGTGATTTTAATGTATTTCTTATTCTGTAAAGCACTTTGAATTACTTTGTGTACCAATTGTGCTTTACAGATAAACTTGCCTTGCCTGGCCTTTGAGGAAAGTTACTGTAGTAAGTTTAAAGTTTCCTGGTCTAACAGATTACAGTAGTGTAATCCAGTCTCCTGCTGACTCACAGACCCGACCCACAAGTCTGTTGACCTGATTAGTTCACTGTCCTGCTTGTGTTTCAATTAGTCTACTGCAGTTCACACAAACACCCACCAGTACAGGTCTACAGTGCTCTGAGGGCAGGCACGGTCAGTTTATTTGAAAGGAGCAGTGCGAAATGGAGGTGAAGAGCAAGGACAGACATTTGGTAAATTATCAGAGCTAGGAGCTGATCTCACTGTGCACAGAACCTACAAATTTGCGGTTACCAAGCCCCTGCGTATTACAGATTAGAATGAAACTGTAAAATATATTGATGTCATTTCTCATTCATTCAGGAGTGGTTCAGATAGTCATGTGTAGCATAATTACATATGTTTATCGTGTTTGTTTGTATGATCCATGACGTAGCTCGAAACACAACCTGTAATTTCAGGATCTGTCTCTATTGTTCTGAATGTAGCAATCAAGTTGTTATAGGAAAAGGTAATTGCATGGTAACACTAGGTCTTTTTAATGTTGTTGGAGCCAATGTCTGTGTATTTTTTACAAATGTGAAAAACCCACTCTCACTTGGACCCCACATTATGATTTTTGACACTGCCTTTAAGCCTTGAATATAAGACATTTATATAAGATAAGTTGGATAAATGTTCATGCCATAGACTGTATATATAAATGGACAGACACTGTCCAGCCAAAAAAAAAGTCACCAACTGGATTTAACTAAGCAAATAGGTACGAGTTGGTCAGGTCTAGGTTCAGCAACAGTCTGTGCTCAAAGAAAGAGGTCAGCTGACTACCTGAATATACTGAATGACCAGGTTATTCCATCAATGGATTTTTTTCTTCCCTGATGGCACGGGCATATTCCAAGATGACAATGCCAGGATTCATGGGGCTCAGATTGTGACAGAGTGGTTCAGGGAGCATGAGGCATCTTTTTTTACACATAGAGAGTCCACCACAGAGTCCAGACCTTAATTGAGAATCTTTGACCGCTGTTCAAAGCCTTCTCCAGCACATCCCAGACTCAACCATCATCAATGCAAGATCTTGGTGAAAAATTTATGCAACACTGGATGAAACTAAATCTTGTGAGATTGCAAAAGCTTATCAAAACAATGCCACACTGCAAATGTGTGCCATGATCAAAGTTAAAGGAGGTCCAACGAAACATTAAAGTGTGTGACCTTTTATTTTGGTGGCAGCTTTTTTTTCCCGTTCCAAATAGGAAGTGATCATGATGTGTCCGTAACTCAAGATATGAACTTTGATAACAGACAAATCAGCCGCCTTCTTTCCCGAGGTTGCTCCCGCTGGCGTTACCAACTGGTTTGCTTGACAGCGTTGTTAAGCTGCTAAACCAGGGGTGTGGGCGGGAAGGGGTGTTACCTTCAACAGTCTCTCTCCAGATTGGCTCTTTGGTTGCTATGATACTCAAGGTCAGAATTCGTAATATGCAACTCTGCTCCAAATTCACCCCTGTAAGTGCTAGCCTCGCTGAGCTTCATTTGACTGGCGCCGAACGCTATGGGTGACGTCACACTCACTTCACTTCCACTTCTTTACACAGTCTATGCTTCATGAGTAACTTTTCTGGTAGTGTAGGGGGGGAAAGGCCAACCACTTATCTCCATATGTTACTATTTTGCCACAGTCTATCTATCACAGATAAACATTTCTATCTTGATGGAGATGAGCAGGTATCGCCACCAGGCCAAGCTACAGGTCAGATCTGCAGAGCGAAAACGCCACTCAAAGAATGCAAGTTTTTCAAGATGTTGTTTAGCAATAAAATAATCCATAATTAAATAAATGATAGGTTTAATACCACACCATGGAAAATTCCAGGTAAAACTATAACATCTCCAAGGAGACAAGCACATAGCAAACCCATCAATAGAAAAGTAGTTTTGCTATGCAGCTTTAATTTAATCATCATCTCACATCACATTGACCAGGAGAATAAAATGTTATTGGTGTTAACATTTGGAAACAGTCCAGTAATCTCTGAGACCTCAAACATGCACCAAAGACTAAAACTCCTAAATTTAGAGACCAGATAATTCAAAGCAGTCTGGGGATATCACTAGCAGGCTACAGGAGGTTAGCAGCCCCAACATGTCAAGGTTTAATTTACTTATAGCAATGAAAAATGGCACATAATACAGTCTATAATGAATGGCTTGTGTTATTGGGTAATAGTGCTCTAACTCATCTTCTTCATAGCAGTACTGTGAAGTATGTGTCTATGAAGTAACATACAGTTCACATCAGGATAAAAGGCAGCGCCGTGATATACAGGTACTTAGTCTAAAACGCTGACATTTTTATTAGCGCTTTCCCAGACACTAACTAGTTTTACCATCTTGTCAAAAGGCCCAAAGTCAAATATTTACGTTTAAAATCTCTTTAAGTAGCTGCAAAATGAGAAACCTTTGGTGATGAACAACGTCTGGCTTTGCTGACTTGAAAATCAGAGTTACACCAAAACATTCTACAATTTAAAGTCATGATTTCAGATGTAATGCACGGGCCGGTATTACTATTTTAAGTGCATCCACGTTTTTGAAAGAAATCACCAATCTGCAAAATCAAGAAGTTTACTTCATCACTGTTCGTTAAGGAATCCACCAAATTTCTAGATTGGCAAAACAAGGTATTAAAGTATTTAACAAACTTCAGTGGAATTTTTGATGCTCTGAGTCCTCCTTGCCTTTGCTCCCCGTGCTAAGTGCCTCCCCTTCAGAGCGGCATCACAGCACAATCAGCGTGCATTTCGCTAATGAAACTACTGCACATCGCGTCAGGTTTGTGAAGCTGTAGTGTATTGCTCTTGTATATTTCTAACCATAAAAAGGGTTCAATTAGGACCTGGGCGAGATCACTAGATTATTCAAACATGCATGAATGACATATAAAACCACGTCAGGCATGTTTTGGATGAGGGAACAACCTTATAACATGGTAGAAAGCCCCAAAAAGTCATATTTGTAAGTCTTTTCCTGAGAATACAATTCAGTGTGATTGAATAATGCCACCTCTTTTCGGCAATATTGTGAGAAGGTTTTTCAAATTACATTAATTTATGGTGACAGAAAAGACGTTGAATTCTATGCCAGTTCTTGTTTCATTTGGATAGGCCGAGTACTTACACAGATATCAAACATAAACCAGAACAAAACTGCAATCTGACAGTTGAATCTAATTATTCAGCCTATTGGTATTTTTGGTGCCATTTTACAGTCTGAATAATGAACCCAGACCACATATTTGTTCAGTGCTTCGTTTGTAATCTGATAGTAGACCTGCACTGTAAGAGCTGCTATCACAAAAAGGGGTTTCAATTCAATGACACCACACAATTTCACGCATGTGGTTTGAAAGACACACCCATAGAACAAACACAACCTCTACTTAACCTATATTTACTTTAAAGATGACATATTATACTTTTTTCACGTATTTACTCATAATTTGTTGCTTGTAGTAAATAATGTTACATCTAGTTAATGGTAAACCACAGTGTTGATTTAAAAGAACTTAAAGGGGGAAGGTCCACTTTTCGCTTGTCTCCATGGTCACTGGTCACATTTTTATTTAGCACTTTTCCACTTTTTTCACATGCACATTCATACGCCAGTGTACGCAGACACTGGATGCGACGTGGGTTAAATGTCTTGCCCAAGGACACAGCAACAGTATTCATCTGTGGGAGTTGGAATCGCACGGCCAACCTTCAGATCAGTGGGCAAACATTCTACCAACTGAGCCGCTGTCGACCACTGGAGAGGTTTTTGCTTTGCCTTTCATGTAAAAGGGTCATTATTTGTTTAATTAAAAGATTCATTCTAACTGTGAAGTGTGGGGTCTCCTCTCCACAGATATGGCCAGTAACAGCCAACCAAAAAGAAAAGTTACAATGAATAACAGAACCTTCAGTCAATGGACTTCTAGTACAAACTATAGATTAGACTTGTGTGTGTCTCTTAACCCCACTAGCTCTTCATAGTGGAAGTTTAAAGTAGCAAAGTAGCAGATTTTGATATGGCATGTTTTTATTCGTGAAAAATGGCAACGTGAGCACCGTATTGTTACAGGCCTCAGATGTAGGGCAATATAAGATTACTCAAACATGCAGGAATCACTCAAATTTCATACAACTTCTACTCAGCTGATGATAAGAAAAAAAACAATATAACAGTTTCACTTTAAACACTCTTAAAAGTCAACATTTGCATAAAATCTCTCCTTTAATATCTCACTTTTATGCTGTAGCATTGAGCCTGGAAGATGGACCGCTTTTTGCTAATATGCTAATTATGAAAGTCCTTCAGGGAGTTGTTTTGTCCAAATGTCACCAATGAAAACGTCCCGGAGTTAGTTTCGCTTTAACCACCTGTAATAAGCCTTCCCTCTGGGTTCAATTATGGCAGAATGAGTCGTGACCTGGAAACTGACAGCCTTTTCCTCTCACACACTTTGGACGACAAAAAACTGTGAACTATGACTCCCCCATTTTAACGCACCCATGCACTTTGTGAACTTACTATTGAAGCCATTTCCCAAGCCATGCTCCTACTTCCTAGTTAAAATACTAGTTGATGATGGTATGAGAAGAATGGGATAAGAAGGCCTTGGTACAACAGTATTTTATTAATAAAATCAATATACTGCACTTACTTTAGGGCTTGAATGATCATAAACACATATTTAAAGGCTTCTATAAAGGTGCACTATGTAACTTTTCTCATGGTTGGATCCACCATTTAATTGTCTCCATGGACATATTATTGCCTGGCCTGGAATGTTGCATTGTATGGCTTTAAAGATACATCTCCACAGAATCAAGAAGGTGGCATCGTTAGACTGTGGTGAGGCAAGTCTATTAACAGTAAGGCATGTTTTTTTAGTTTAAAAAAGAAAAAGTAATAAAAGCACCTATCTTGAATAAAGCAAGATGGATAAGTTTAATGGGTGGGTGGGGAGGTTCTGCCTCAAAGTGGAGGAGTTCAAGTATCTCGGGGTCTTGTTCATGAGTGAGGGGCGGATGGAGCATGAGATTGGCAGGCGGATCGGTGCAGCATCTGCAGTGATGCAGTCGCTGTACCGGTCCGTTGTGGTGAAGAAGGAGCTGAGTCGAAAAGCAAAGCTCTGTCAACCAACTGTTCAGTCTACGTTCCTACCCTCACCTATCATGAGCTCTGGGTAATGACCGAAAGGACAAGATCGTGGATACAAGTGGCCAAAATGGGTTTCCTCCGCAGGGTGGCTGGGCGCACCCTTAGAAATAGGGTGAGGAGCTCAGTCACACGGGAGGAGCTCGGAGTAGAGCCGCTGCTTCTTCACGTCAATAGGAGCCAGCTGAGGTGGCTCGCGTATCTGTTCAGGATGCCTCCTGGATGCCTCCCTAGGGAGGAAACAATGGAGGGACTATGTCTCTCGGCTGGCCTGGGAACAGCTTGGGGTCCCACCAGAGGAGCTGGAGGATGTGTCTGGGGTGAGGGAAGTCCGGGGCCCCCCTGCTCAGACTGCTGCTCCCGCAACACGGCCCCAGATAAGTAGAAGAAAATGGATGGATAAGTTTAATGTCATACTGCGGGACATTCCCGACAAAGCATTAACAGATTCATGGAGAGAAGCAGGTGGTAGTCGCCTCCACCAGCAAAAGTTGCATTGGATTACTGTAATTTCTATGTCTTGAACACCTATATCTTAACAGTATATGTTTTTAGATGAATAATTTATAGGCAACCTTTCTTTGAGGGAGAAAGTGAAATAGTTTCTCTATAATGATTTGATTTGTCAGGTCACAGAAACCAGAACACACAAAATTGTTTCAATAAAAATATAATGTCAGCCTAATGTTTATAAGTGGTTCAAACTGCTAGTTATACCCAGGCAAAAATAATCCCACAACTGTCCTGCAACTGCACCAACAACACTGCTTTAAAGTACCGTCTAATTTAGCTTTAAGTATTTAACGACTGAAACGCCATAGTCTTTTTGAGGTAAACCATTAAGGATCTATAATTAGGGGGAATTCATGTGAGAGAAAATCAGTTCTTTCATTCTAATCTTACCTGCGTAGGACCAGTCGATCTCTTCTGAAAACTTGCGTTGGTTCCTGTACACATATCCATGAACTGTAAGAGAAAACCAGAAAACAACACATTTACTCACTTTGTTCTAAAAATATTTTTGTTGATGCCAGACACTTTTACTGCTGCAATAACTTCTAAAAGTTTACTAGACACTTTAAAATATTTCACTCTGAGTTCAAATGGAAATGAAAAGACCGAAAGCTGCTTCTGATTAAGAGGTTGATATTACACGTCTCATTAAATCATGGTGAAATCGCTTGGACCAATATGCACTGCTTACTGTTACGTAAAATGAGGGATAGTTATAGTGCGCTGAGGAGCCTGGGTCAAACCACAAACCACTGAGGTAGACCAGAGTTAGCACTAATAGCTGTTTGTTACAGTAAATGGGATTCAATTGGCACAAGTTCAACAGTGTAACATATAGGTCGCTGACATTTTTGGTCGACTAAATACATGTCCTGCCGATGGATTATTCGACTACAAGGGGGCGAAAACTCCCAAAACAATTAAAAAGGGCTCTAGACTAACTTTTTTAGCTTCACGTCTCTGATGTGATTAGATGTTAGTTAGAAATACAGGCAGTTTAATCAAACAGTGAGTTAGTTTCAGGGTTAGTTTGTGTGAAATAGGGAATCCGGATGGAGCAGTGGAGTAACAGCGGCTGGAGAAGAGCCCGTCTGTGACCTGTGTGTTTATGAAGCAGCAGCGTAATAAAAGCATATTTTGTATCTATTTTGAGTGAAAAGGGTGAGCCTCTAGTGAGAAAAATACACTTGCAGCCTGTTTTGAACTGATGAGTGGCTTCAGCGGCGACCCAGGGCACGCGCAAGTGAGATGAAGCTAGCGATAGTAGTAATAGTAAGGGGGAAGTAGGAATCAACAATTTCACAACTGTGGAGTAAGATGGAAATAGGAATCAACAATTTCACATTCACACACTGCATAGGTTAGAGCAAATGTAGTCACCCAAGTTTAAACCTTTATTTACAAAGCATTTTTTTCATACAAAAAATGTAAGAAACAGTGCTTCACAGTTCATTAAAAACGATCCTACGTGTCCTTCCACCCAGCCACTCTTCTCCCTACAGCTGCCTTACCCCACTGCACCTCATGCTGGTGCTGGTGGTGTGTAAAAGTCTTGCATCTCTGTGTGTGTGTGTGTCCCCAGCAGTGTGTGAGTTCCTGCGTATTTCTTCTTTGTGCCACATGAGAAGGCTCTTCTGACTTTGACTGGACTGAAGGTGTGTAAAGCTGTTGTATCCAGTGGAGCTCAGCCCTGCTAGGATATAATACTTCTTATAGAATGGTTAGGATATGCTTTAGTACAAGTGAGTCTGCTGTGTCCCAGAGAAGACAAGTCATGAGTCTATAATTTAAGTTAATGTCATAAGATTTGCCATATTAATAATGTTTGTCAGCTTGGGTGAATACATAGACCCCAACCTATACAGTGTAGCTGTTGAGTCCTACGTCCTCCTTACTACTCACAGAGAAAAAATAAAAATAAATAAAGACAAGATTGTTTGCTTGGGATCCAGAATACACAGTTCTTCAATACTTTATGAAGATGTGAGTCTGGTCACCGGTGAATCTCCCCGTTTTCAAATGGGTGTGATTGACAGGTGGATTAGCCAGTCGGGGACATGCACAGCCTGTTCATATCGAGAAAAAGATAAGACTGAGGGACTGACTGAAAAACATCTCAGATTTCTGAAGCTGAGGCGAGTTAAGCTGAGGCGAGATAAATTCGATTTTATTTGTAAATCACAGGTGACCAATGAGCTCCTTTGTGTTACATGTATCACTGAAAAAAAAAAGATCTGATTGCACAAGTTTGACTGGGTTTGAGACGCAATGGAGGACATGGGGACTAGACTGATATAAACCTGTATAAAAAATACAAAAAGATATCATTTTTCGATTTGCCAGGCAGAAGACTTGTGTGTTAAAAAGTAACGTGTACTCTGAGTAGTATTTTTCATGCATACTTTTTACTTTTACTTAAGTACAATTTTGGCAACAATACTTAAACAGTACAATAGTGATTGCACTACACTTTTAACCATGTAACTACTTTCACTTGAGTACAAAATGTCAGTCCTCTTTCCACCACTGATACTACACACTATACATAACGCACTATTTTAGCAATCATACAACTACTAATTTTATAAACCAGATAATACATTTTTATTATTACTTTTCCAAAAAGTCAAAAGAACTTAAGTACTATTTAACATCAGCAATTTGTGGGGCTTGTTGTAGATTTTAAAAACTTGAACAGTATCTGCAAATAAAACAACTGAAAATAGAGCTAATACACTATATAAATACTACACAAAACTGAAGTATAGGCTGTTTTGATTGAGGTTATAGTATGAGCGTTCTTTTATAAACCCATCAGATCTCATTGTCTCCCCACAGCTCTGTCACTCATGTTTATAGTGAGAATCCTGCTGTATGTGTCTGATGTCAGGAGGTGACAGCACTAACACTGCTCTGGTCCAGGCATCTGTCTCTATAATGAAGTGGAGCTGCTGCCCTCAGGGGCCCGGGGCCACGCTAACACACAACACTGCACATTAGCATAACACTAGCACGGGGCCCCTACCGCAAACAGAGCACAAGTCACACACACCAGAGAGGGGCCAGAAACAGCAACGCAAGGTGTGCGAAGCAGATCTGGAAAACACAAGGAATTATTCATTCAGTTCTGTGTCTTAGATTTTTGTCCCTCACAGGCTTTAATACTGTAGCGTTATACGGTTTCATAAAATGGTGACTGCAGGCGTGTTTTACAAAACTGCAAATTTAGTTTAAAATAGCAGTTTTGTATTTGTACCCAAGGCTCAGTCACCAGCTCAACAGCTCAGCTCAGTCCTTCCTTATTCATGTGGCGTGTTGGGGAAGTTTTACTGGCAGTCCATAGAATATTGATGAAAAGGCAGGAGACAGTTTGGATGGGTTATGCAGAAAAAGTGTATTACGCATCACAATGGCCAGCGGGACTTGAACACTCATTGTTTACACATAGTATTGTCTGTCCAAGGTGATGCTTCCACATAAAGGAGTTTTAAAAGGCGCTACTTTCTGATCTATGTTAAAATACTGTTTCCTCATCTCAAATATACCTTGAGTTGTTTCATTCACACATGTTTTTAACACATAAATCCTGCATCTTTAGGCTGAGTTCTTCTCTCAAACAGATAAAACTCCACTATTCCACCTTGCAATGTCCTGCGGTAATACAGGAACTGTGTTTTTAAACTACATTACACCTTCACTAGAATCATTTGGATCATTTTAGTCCTGGAATTGCCCATTTCTACTGAACTGAAGCTAACTCTTAACTTTTAAAACTACCACTACATGACATCACAAGGTGGAACAGAGCATTTTGAGCTTTGGAGATGTAGACAGACTAATAATAAAGGGTTACTCAAACAGCTATGTTCACATTATAATATGGTTTAAAGCTCACACAAGTGAGTTTTGTGTAATATTGACCTTTAAGTGACCCCTGTTGCGCATCATACTGAAAGACATATAGTATAAATCAGATGACTACATATGAGACATCAAGACACAGTAATTGATGAAGTGTCCTAACTGACAATGCACACAGGTCAAATTTAGAGCTGTCAATGTGCATCACCGTCATCGGCCCCTCTGACCAGTGCGACCACCCGCCACAAATCACTCACCACATTCTTACTAGACAAGGCAGGTCAAGTGTCTTGTCTAAGAACAATTCAGGCATTACAGCACCTGGTATTCCCAACGGTCTCCCATCTGAATGCTAACTAGGTCCAACTTTGCTAACCTTCTGAGATCTGACCGGAAGCATTAACAAGCTAATATAGGGAAGGCAAGGAAAGGAAAGTTTATTTATAGCACAATTCATACACAAGTCATTCAAAGTGCTTTACAGAATAATAAAGACATTCCAATCACAATACAGGCAAATCAAAACATACATAATCATCATAAAATTAACATGAAAAGAGAAGAGTGCAAAATAAAACCCTTTCAGTCATATGCACAGCTAAACAGAACCATTCTGAGCCAAAGTAGAGGCTTGTCTCACAACTTCAGGAAGACTGTTCCAGGTTTTAGCTGCATAAAACTGAAACTCTGATCTTTAGCCCTGACTCTGGGCACAGCAGGAGGCCGGTCCCTGAAGTCCTCAGAGTGTGAGATGGTTCATACGGCACTAACATGTGGCTCTTCTCTGAGCCACAGGAGCCAGTGCAGACCCTGAGCACAAGACGTATGTGCTTGTATTTCCTGGTTCTAGTCAGGACCTGAGCAGCAGTGTTCTGGATGTACTGCAGCTGTCTTAATGCTCGTTAGGAGAGGCCGGTGAGCAGGATGTTACAGTAGTCTAACCTATTGGAGACAAATGCATGGATAAGACTACTTTAGACAGTATACCTTTGATTTTTGCTGTGTTTTTTTAGATGGTAAAAAGCTGCAGATGTTTTTAAATAGCCTAATCCAAATGTCGAACTGAATGAGTCCCAACTGAACTGGGCTGAGCTGTGTCCCTGAGTGACGACAAGGAGCTGCTTAATCCTGGATTACACCTGTGTCCGTCTGCAGAGGAAGTGTAGTGTCCACTAACGAGCATAGGCATTAAATCCGTCTGTCACAAACAATGGGGTCTATTAATGTGTTTAGGCTGTTAACAACAGTGATGGGACTTTCGGCTCTTATATGGGATCAGAATCTTTTGGATCCATTCATTTCAAAGAGCTGTTCAAATCACTGGCTCTTTTAGGCCTCTATTTATTTATATGACAGAAGCCAGTGTGAGAACTAATTTTAACAACAAAGTAATCACAGAGAGAAATGACCAAGGCTTAAATGTGTCTAAAATGGTTCAAACTGAGAATGAGAGTGTGTTTACCCTTTGGAATTATGCATAATCTAAACACTGCACTACAATAATGATAATGTATGGAAATGGAAAAGTAAGTATATTCATGTTGTGAAGAAAATATTTTTATCTAATGTGTTTAAATGCATTTGATCTGTGTAAAAGTTAATCATGGGTGTGAAAAGACACTCTACTTATGTAGCTTTGTCATTCTTGTATAAATACTCAGAGCTCAGAGACTAAGGGGGACTAGGAGGACTAAGGACCAGGGGGAGAGATGCTCTAGGAGAGAGACTCAGAGAGACTTGGGACGCTGGAAGGTTACCAGTCTGTCCAGAGTCGGCCTGGGCCCTGTCCTGACCGTATCTGCTGTAACAAAGAATAAACCTTTTTTGTATTTCAAAACTCACAGGGCTTCGCAAATGGTTTACTTTTCGAAAACTGTAATTTTTCCACAACAATTATGATGTTTTTTGTACACAAATCTCTTACTCGTGTCACCTGCTCTGCTTCTGAGCTGATTTTTGTGTCAGTTCAGCATTAGTCAGTGTAAAAATGCATACAAAGTAAAAAGAAAAAGATTTGGCTCTTTTAAAAAATGTGATCCAGATCCAACCGCTCACATCAAGGAAGAGTTCAAAGGAGACGACTAGTTCACAAACATCACATCATTAGTTAACAGTGTATCTGATACACTTTTCCCTGCAATGAAATAAGGATGGCCATAGAATTCATTTTTAGGACCTCTTATGATCATTTTAAAGCCAACGTTGACTAGGCCTGTCACAATGATCACTATATCAACTTATCGTTTGGCATATGAAAGCTGGAACAATGTTTTTGGGGTTAATATTTCCCAGGTGTACTTTTTCTTTGCACCACTGGTAATGTTTTGGGTTTGTTTTTTGGCTATATGATAAGATTTGAGCCAGGAAAGGTTGAATTAGTAACTTCTACATCTCATTACAGACACAAAGTCAATACTAAAGCGTTTCATTCGGCTGTTTATTTATTGCATCTCATAATTTTTACCAACAGCTTCACTCCTGATTGGCTCTTTGGTTGCTATGATACTCGTGCTCAGAATTCGTCCCTACAACTGCAAGACCTCGACGAGCTTCACTTGACTGAAGCCGAACGTTATGGGTGATGTCACAATCATAAAGTCTATGCAAGAAACCCATGAAAGTAAAAGGATTTCAAAACTAAACAACAGGGAAAAAAATGTACTCACTATTCAAATTCTGCCCATCTCCAAAATATGTCCTTTGCAGTTTCCCATACTGACTCCCACGATATCCTCAAAACACGTCAATACATAATCAATTAAGTTAAGAGGAAGACTACTGGCTGACCTCCAACACACAACTATCTAAAGGTCGTGACCCTGAAAAAAAGGTCAAAGGGGAGAAGTTCACGACACAAGGAGATGTTTTATGAGTGCTTTTAACCCTTTCCTGTTCTGTCCACTCCGGACGAGTGCAGGGTATTGTCATTCAAATGAAACAACTGTTCAAAGGGGTCAATATAAAGGATTATTACCTCACATGGCTTAGTGATGTCCTGATGTGAATTTTTTGACTTTTATTTTGAAAGGGAACAAAACTTGACACCACAATGGAAAAAAACTAGAAGATCCAATGTTAATGTGACATAAAAAGACATACAAAGAGTTGCTCAAATAGGTTTAGTTTTTTGATTTAGTTCAAATTAGTTATAACACGACAGACATAATTTACCAAAATAAGAAAAAATTCGAGAACAAAATTGTCAGTGATCACATTTTTATAAAGCGCTTTTCCACTTTAAAGACACTCAAAGCGCTTTACATCAAGGAACCACTCACACATTCACTCACCCATTCATACACCAGTGTACACAGACACTGGGGGTGAGGTGAATTAAGTGTCTTGCCCAAGGACACAACAACAACATCCATCTGTGGGAGCTGGAATCGCACCGGCAACTTGTGGGACGACGGATCTACCTGCTCAGCCAATGACGTTAATGTCGAGAGCGGGATTTGAACTGGCAACCTTTGGATCAGCTATAGTTTCCCTGCAAAATCCCCAAGTTTAAAGTAGGACTGTATGGGAAGTTTGATGCAGATATCCTTGTGTGAACGATTGCATCTAGTGTCCCATCATGAATGAATGCATCAGAAGTAAGACGCACTATCTTGGTGTTATAGTATACTTTTGCATGGAGTCATTTGTGTGTCTGGGGGTCATTTGCTAAACAAAAATATTGGACAACTGACTGCTGCATAGTACTGGTTGGTGAAAAAACAAAGTACTTTACTAGAGCAGTACTTCTTAAGACCAGGTATGACTATCCAACTTCGCTGCATTATGTCACAACTCTTGCACAAACTAATTCACGGTGCAAAGATACAGAAACACTAAGGTCATCTGGACTTAACCCTTTGGTCTGTGTGGGAGGTTAGACTGCAGATATATAGAAATGATGAATCAATCTGACCAGAACTGAAGAAGCGGCTTCAATGAGCAGCAGAACGTCTTCACTCCTGTAACTTTTTGTCCAGTTGACAGATTTAGCTGTTACTACGTGTGACTGAAACAAAACCAAGCTCCAGATATGTGTTAGAGGAGATAACAAGATTATAATAGGGCACAAGAATCATTTTGTGTAATATAGCACCTTTAAGTAAGCCCTGTTGTGCGTCATACTGAAGGACGTATTGAAGGACAGTGTATAAATCAGATGACTACATATGAGACATAAAGACACTGTATGAAATAAATATCGCAAATAGATTTCAGTAGTTTCTTTAACAGCGATAAATGTAAGAAGGTCGGCTAAAGTGAACTGTATCTATCCACAGGAAGGGCTGAGTAGAGGTAGAGTAAGACTACAGTAAGAGTAAGAGTAAGAGTAGAGTAAAACTAAGAGTAAGAATAAGAGTAGAGTAAGGCTAAGAGTAAGAATAAGAGTAGAGTAAGGCTAAGAGTAAGAGAAGAGTAAGAGTAGAGTAAAACTAAGAGAGTAGAGTAAGAGTAGAGTAAGAGTAAGAGTAGAGTAAGAGCAGAGTAAGAGTAAGTAGAGTAAGACTAAGAGTAGAGTAAGAGTAGAGTAAAACTAAGAGAGTAGAGTAAGAGTAGAGTAAGAATAAGAGTAGAGTAAGAGCAGAGTAAGAGTAGAGTAAGACTAAGAGTAAGAGTAAGAGTAGAGTAAGACTAAAAGTAGAGTAAGAGTAGAGTAAGAGTACAGTAAGAGAAGAGTAAGATTAAGAGTAGAAGTAAGAGTACACTAAGAGTAAGAGTAAGATTAGAAGTGAGAGTACACTAAGAGTAAGAGTACGAGTAGAGTAAGGGTAGACTACGAGTAGACTAAGAGTAGGAGTAAAGGAGTAAAGTATTTTTTTGTTGTAATACGATGCGACTTGAGCTGTAGAGGGGTTAAAAAGTTCCTTCTATGGCTAATTATTGGTACCTTCTGTTATTTATATGTTGCAGCTCATGTCTTTTTTAATGAAACAGTTTATTTAAAAATGCTTCACTGGGATTATCTGGCATTATTTACACCTTTATAAAAGCATAAAGTAGCTTCAATATTATCATCTATCGCAATATTTCTTTGTAGTAATAAATCGTGCTTCAAAATGTGTTACAGGTCTACTTAATGCACAAATAACAATGGGATATTTTTCTAAGCCTAACTTGTAACTCTGTATTCCGTACTTCCTGTTTTGTGTGTGTATGTCTTTCATGTGTCCACTCCCTCGCGCAGTATGACAGGTGTGTGGTGGAACAGACACTAGCTCACACTGAACTCCTCCTCTGTCTCTCTTTGTTTTGTGGCGTGTAACAGGACCTGGCTCTTGAAGTATCTGTATGTGCGACATGTTGTTTGTCCTGCGGCAGAAAGAAAGAGCATCAAAGAGAACAGAGGGTCAGTGAACGCCTCTCGCTGTCACCGCTGTGTATGTGCTGGGCTTTGGTATCTTAGTAACAGCTTAAAAGAGTCAAGGGCAGAAATACAGGATGCGGTCAAATCCATTTGGTAATTGGATGTTTTGAGCCATGAAAGACGTGTACATGCTTTTGATTGGTGAGAGGAAAACAACACTGGAAACAGGAGTTCAACAGTACTATTAGGGATTATTTATAACATCAAACAATGCTGGCATAAAAGCAGCTAAATCAGACTTCATTTTTCTGAAGCTGTAGGAGTAGTAGTATCAGTAGCAATAGTAGCAGTTCTAGTGGTAGTAGTAGTAGTAGTAGTAGTAGTAGTAGTAGTAGTAGTAGTAGTAGTAGTAGTAGTAGTAGTAGTAGTAGTAGTAGTAGTAGTAGTAGTAGTAGTAGTAGTAGTAGTAGTAGTAGTATGAGGAGGAGGAGTAGAAGTAGTAGTAGAAGTATAAAATAACAGCAGTAGCAGGACTAATAGAGAATAGTTGTAGTATTACTATAGCAGGAGTAGCAATAACAACAGCAGAAGTAGCAGCAGTAAAAGCAGCAGTAGTAATAGTGTACATACTAGTAGTAGTATAAGTAGAATTGAAAAAGTAGAGTTTGTTATAGTATCAAAGTAGTAGTAGTAGTAGTTGTAGTAGTTGTTGTAGTAGTAGTAGTAGTAGTAGTTGTAGTAGTAGTTGTAGTAGTAGTTGTAGTAGTTGTAGTAAATACTAGTAGTAGTGGCTACTAGTAGTAGTAGTAGTAGTAGTAGTGGTGGTAGTAGTAGTAGACATAGTAGTAATAGGGTGAGGTGGGGGAGTGAAAGTAGTAACAATAGCTGTGTGATACTAGCAATAGTATAAATAGCAGCAGTAACAGGACTAATAGAACTAGTTGTAGTATTACTATAGCAGTAGTAGCAATAGCAACAGTAGAAGTAGCAGCAGTAGCAGTAGTACTGTCCATACTGATAATGGTATAAGTAGAATTGAATAAGTATCTGTTTTAGTATTACTTTAGAAGTAGTAGTAGCGGTGGTGGTAGTAGTGGTAGTAGTGGTAGTAGTGGTGGTAGTAGTGGTGGTAGTGGTGGTAGTGGTGGTAGTAGTAGTAGTAGTAGTAGTACTAGTAGTAGTACTAGTAGTAGTAGGTAGATGAAGTGCTGAAGTAGGTAAATAAATTTAAAGCAGTTCTCAAACCAGGACTAACACTGACAACAACCTCTCAATTTCACACACACCACATTCATTTTTAGGATGGGCCCAAAAGTGTCTTGCTCAATAACACCACAAAAGTATGTACTGAGCAAAGCAAGAGATTGAACCTCCAAGCCTCCAGTACTAACACAAATCATTTACAAAGCGTGTCAATATTCGCACTTTAAATTGAATTATTTGACTCCAGTTCTTTGAAAAAAGTGAGTATTTGAAATAAAACCAATCTTGTGGTTTACCTACTACTTTCAGTGCCTACTTAGTCCAGGTTTAGAACTGGTTTCATTTTAGCTTTTTTCAAACAGTAGCAGAACTGAAGAAGCGGCTTGGACACGTCCTCACTCTAAAAACTTTTTACCCAGTTGACTGATTTGAATTTTTTTTTTGCAATAGTGAAAATCCTAAAATTGAAATTCTTGCAACTACTCCAGAGCGTAATATAACACTTTCCACACATGATTTGGGCCTATAGCCAGCGCAGCCTGCATAATAGACAGTTGGTGATGGTGCGTTCAGGGACAGACAGGTGTTTCGTGTCACACAGTAGTTTACGCTGTGAGGAGTCTTTCCGCTGTGTTTCCTGTTTGCCTCAGCTCGAATCAAAATCACTTTCACGTGTGTTGTATAAAAAGAGACGCACACATTATGTATTATGTTAGATCGCCTTGTGCATTTAATATATGTTTTATTGAGATCTGGTCATTTATAATTGTTCATGTTCAGCTGATAGATAAAAAAAAAAAGCTTCACACTGCCTTCAGATGGTTGAAATAGTCAGTTTTTCACCCAATATGATGAGTTCGGGTCAAGCATTCACACATGTTCCAACACTTTTCCTTGTAAATTTGAGGTCTGACGGAAATAAATCATTCCACCTGGTGAAACTGCTTTTCCAAAAACGTCACCACATTCGAGTTCGAGCATCTCTTCTACTACTTTTTACCGTGCTAGCTTTCATATTATTTATTCTATTTTATCAGGAAGTCCCATTGAGACTTGCATTTCATGTGTAAACCGCATCTTCTAATCATCTAATAAGCTTGTCCATAGATATACAATGAAAATCCTGATAAATCTCCACATAAATCCATTTGATATGACGGTGAGTTTATTATAGTACTATAGTGCTAGATCTGATACGTCTCCACGATGACGTATCACGTGTAACGCATCAGACACATCGCCACAAGTTCGTGAAAATGAGCCAGAACAAAAGTCTTTGGAGAACTTTTTGGCAAAGGGGAAAAGGCCAAACTGAGGAGCCAGAAGAGGAGCCTACGACCTCGGGGAAAAGCGAACGAGGCAATGAAACCTTCAAAACTGCTTTGGCACATGGAGACTAAAGGCTTATTTTTAATCCAGGGTGCTTAGAGTTTTTTGAAAGAAACAAACGTGAACAAGAAGGAAAGAAGAAACAAGCGCAGGGCTCCCACTGATTCAGCGGGATGGTGAGTTGTATTTTTTAAGCACTTAACTTATTTTTTCCATATTTACCTGCCACGCATAGATGTCTGATCCATGAAAATAAAACCTACATTATTCCTACATGCAAAAAAGATTGGGGACCCCTGAATTACCCTGTTTAGTTTGTGTTGGTTTGTGAGAGTGGTCCATAAATGAGGGGCATAGAAGGTCAGCCTCCCCTGAGATCTGATATGGTAATGATGAGAATCCAGCCAGTGCGGTCCAGCCGACCCTGCTGTACAGATCACAGTGGTGAGAGTAGTAACTGTCAAAAGCGATAAAACAAAGTGATCTGTGGTAAATAGTATCAAGATTTTTTAAGGCCACGTGACCATAAATACTGTCGCCATAATCCAGTGAATAAACGACTGTAGATTGAATTCATGTTTTCCTATTTTTATATGATAGGACGGCGGCTGTCACTCAGGTTCCAAGCTTTCTCTGTGTCTGAGTAGGTTTCCTTCTGGTACTTCGGGATCCCGCATCAATCTAAAACAAAAGTACAACCCTCCAGCTAAAGTAGCCCTGACCAAGCCTAGCTCAAGATCTGGAGATGGGTCCTCAGGCACACTGGTCCTGACACATCACCCCGGTGGCTTTGTACAATGGGTCAAATGCAGAGGACAAATTTCCCTACAGAGACTATAAAGTGTACCTTATCTAGGCTTGTCACAATAAGAAATTTTGAAGTACAATGTATTGGTGAAGAACATATAGACGATAAACGCTAATATTCAATGCCATTTTGCCACTGACACAATCACCCTAAAGCAGGACGCCCCCCATAAAAAAAAAAATTCTATATTTGCAGATTTATATGAACATGAGCTGCAATAAATACATGAAACACTTAATGAGTCATAGAAGTTATTTATTTACCCCTTAACTGATCAAATCTTCAGAAAAGTACAAAAAATAAGAAAAGGTTCCTCACTAGTAAAAAATAAAAGGTGCCAATGAGTATTATTGACCCCCAAATATAATTATTTCATCTATAATGTACTGAACGATATTGTAACTATCATGACAGGGCTAAACTTACCTTATGACTGTACTTATACTTTTTGTGTTACAGTGGTATAGTACAAAGCACTCTTGCCCTGTAATGAAAAGATAACAGGTTCTGTTCCCAGACTGGTTCTCATTTCCTCCATCAAGAAAAACACATGCATAATTATCTAATCCTCCAGCTAGTGCAAGACAAGTTACAGGTCAGATCTTTGGAGTGGCGACACATGTTTCTGGAACATTCTGTTATAATGTTGTTTCCTCATCACAAACAGACCTGGAGTTGTGTTTTGTTTCATTCACATGTTTAACACACAGATCCTGCGTATTTGAGAAATAAAAAAAACACTCAGTTCCACCTTGTGATGTCATGTGGTAATACAGGAAGTGCTCCACTGTGTTTTTAAATCCATACTTCAGTAGAATAATTTGTATTAGAAGAATCAGAAGACTTTTATTGCCATTGTCAGTGAACACAGCTCACAAACTAGGAACTTACTTCGGTGATAAAGTGCAACATAAAACACTGAATAAGTACAAATAAGGGCATGCATAAAGCTAAAAAAGATATACTTAAAAATAAAATACTTAGAGGTAGATATATAATACAACAACATCAGTGCAAACATGGATTATTAAGGTGACCGGTGTTTTAAAGTGTCCAGTTTAGTTAAGATATACTAACGTGTCAGTGTTACAGATTTTATAAAGTGTTGTATTCTGTCAGCCCTGGAATTGCCAATGTTTAGTGAACAAAAGGTAAAAAGTAGCTGTTAACTTGAAAACTACAGCTTCATGACATCACAAGGTGGAACGGAGCATTTTGAGGTTTGGAGATTTAGACAGACTAATAATAAAGGCTGTGAATGAAACAAAACACAACTCCAGCTCTGTTTTTGAGGAGGTAACAGCATTTTAACTCGGCTTAAATCTCATAAGAATCGATTTTGTGTAATGTACGCTTTAATTAACCAAACTGCAATACTTGTTAACTCTTGTATATTAAATGCTGTATGAACTCAGAACGCAATTACATCAGGAGGTCAGCTGAGTACAAGCAAAAGCGGTGACTCCATCTACTACAGACTGCAACTCCAGTTCAAACTTTGGGAAATCCACTCCCAACATTTGACAATACACCTCTATGTAAAAGCGCACTGCAACAGCGCCGGGCCTTTCTGTGTTTTGTCCGAGAGTAAAATGCAGGAGAGAAAAGCTGATTGAAGATCGGCTCAGAGGAGGAAGTGCGGATGGGAGCGTGGATGGGAGGGCGAGGGGGGGCGGGTCATTGAGAGGAGCGAGAGGGGGTCCGGTCTGTGCCTGTCCCGTGGAGGAACACTGTGAATGTACCCACAACTGTGTCGGTGTGGGTACATTCAGGGACAGCCCGTAAGAGGATTACTGTGGCCTGGGAGAGCCGCAAGTGAGGGAGGGGTTTGGGGGGTTTGGGGGGGGTTCTGGGGGGGGGGTCGGAGTAACCATTGGGAGGTAGATATAGTAGATATAGTATTTTCTGTATAAAATGTGTTGATGAAGAACAGCTGAAGTGTAATATTTTCAACTCATACTGAACCAAAGTCTTTTTTTTTTTCAAATGATTTTTCTTGCACTTTTAATTATTAGGGCTGGAAAAAAAAGCAAATTCTGATTTTCTGAAAAGCATTACAGTTGGAATTAGGTTGCAATCTTTTAGTAGTGTTGTCATGAAACTAAATTTTCCTACAACAAAATGAAATACGCTCTTTTGTATACAATCTAATGCTGATTTAAAGATTTTAAAGGTCCTATATTACACAAAATGGTTTCTCGTGAGCTTTCAGTCATGTTATAATGTTGAGATCTCATCAAAAACATACCTGGAGTTGTGTTTTTTCCCTTTCACACATGTTTGAGTAATCCTGCATTATTAGTCCGTCTACATCTCCAAAGCTCAAAATGCTCTGTCCCACCTTGTGATGTCATAAAGTGGTAGTTTTCAAGTTAACAGCTACTTTTTACCTTTAGTTCAGTAGAGATTTGCAATTCCAAGGCTGAAATTATCCAGCTGATCCTAATAAAGGTGAATGGAGTTTAAAAACACAGTGGAGTACTTCCTGTTTTACAACATGACATCACAAGGTGGATCAGAGTCTTTTCTGTTCTAAATATGCAGGATTTGTGTGTTAAACATGTGTGAATAAAACAAAAAAACACAGCTTCAGGTATGTTTTGTGATGAGGAAACATTATAACATAGATCAGAAAAGAGTGTAAAAAGTGTAATATGAGCCCTTTAAGGCGAAAGAATAGTTTCTTTCATATTAAAATGTGGTCTTATACCTATTCCAGTCCATTCTAAAATTCAGGGGAAGGTTTGTTCTGTAAATTATCATGTTTTCAAGTTAGTCTCCATAATCTGGAGGTGCAACGTGGTTAAAACTGAGACGCAGCGTAACATAATCCTACAAGGAAATAAATACAAGGTCCATTAAGCAAACATCCTTGACACTTACACTTCTAATAGACATCATATTGAACTGAAAAAACGTGCAGCTGAGCTGTCTTGCCCAAAGAACACGAGGGCTATACAAACTTGGGAGTACAGGACATAAATTGTTAACTAGTTGATAGAGCAAGCGGTCTTTCTCTTGATTTCTTCCATCTTTTGGATTTGAAACCACTGCTTTGGAATAGACACAATACTAAGGAAGGAGGATTGATACTGGCTACACTAATACAGCACTACTAGTTTCAGTATTTAATGGTACATTTTTCAACAATCGTAATTGGGATCCACATATCAGCTCATTGTCTCATGACTTCTCAAGTGTCATAGATCAAATACTTTGCAGGCAAAAAACAGAACTAGTTCATTTTAAAGTGTCTGCGGTGGTCCCCAGTTATTCCTCAATTATGCATTCCAAGCATCCTAATTATTCACCACAATTTTCTAGTTTATAAGAGCTTTTCACGTCTTTCAGAGACCGGATTTTTGCTGTTGCGGTAATGCCAACAGATGCAGTATACAGCACACTTATTTTGAACTCAAGAGCCAATATATCTATACTGAGGCAAGGCGATTTTTGGTCAAATATATGTAAAAATCAGGCACAGGGTCTTTAAAATCGTGTCAAGTCATGCCTTTTCTCATTTAGGAGCATGGGGCCGAACCAGAGCAGTGTGCGTTTGTGTGTGGTAGTGACACAGCATGCCCCAATTTAACAGATTTCTGCTGGTTAAAGGACAGAAGTCCTGTTTTGCCTGACAGACAAACCCAGGGAGAAGCACATGCGTTTCTGTTCTGCTCTGTGGTAAAAGAGAAAGTGAGGCTGAGCAGCTGGAGCGCTTTACACTCCACAGATCTGACCCCAGGCCTCGAGCTGTCCAAACCCAGCCCGCACAACACACCACGCTGCTGTCAAAACATGTCCCCCGCAGGCTACCGTACCAGCGCACTGCCGCATTCACTCAGAGCATGTCAAACCGAATGGAAACAAGAAGAACTCTCTGAAGTTTTCCGTCATTGGGGTCTATTAGCTGTTGCTGAGTAAGCCTCACCACAAGCTCCTTTTCCCCATAGACAGAACACAGCCCTGGATCACTGGCCTGTGTCATAAGTGAGTTACATGCCGGGTTCAATTTAAAGCAGACCGCTCTGAAAGTTTTAAAAAAGGGAAAGTTTCAGGTTGTGCCAAGTTCTTAAATAAATGGCACCAATACCATATCAAGGCTGCAAGAAAAAAATACAAAAATGACACGGTTCAGTGCATGTTTGGAGGTTGTCAGGTTTAAAATGTGGCATTTTTCTCATTCTGAAAAGTAGTCTGAAGTATGAAAGCTTGCTAAGGGCAGCTATATGGTAACTCATGACCACAAGACCTATAATTGTATATATAACTGCTAAGATAGTAGGGCATTTTGCTGAATTTTGCGTTTTAAATTAGCTTTTTGGACTTAAAACAGCTGTTGATGGATATTAGTTACCATGTAGCTTGTCAGTCTCAGCTATGACTTTGAAAATTTACTTCCAGAACCAGAGCAGCCTGTCACTGTTGAGCGTTTTACACATAAAATGAAACAAACATACCTGGACTAGACGGGACTAAACTAAGTCTGCACATGGACACAACCAGGACAAAGGTGATGGAGTAACACCTCGCCCAGACTGCACCCAGTCCACATGCGACTCCTCTGTCTGCGGTGTGGCACTCACAAAAGAACTGTATGAATTTTCCGTTTAATTTTCTCGCTACGTTGTTGGGGTCACGGTATTTGAAGCTGCACGTGCGAGACCATGTGTTCACACGATAACTATTTATTTATTAACGGAAAAGGCTTGTGGTCGGTTAGCATCCCTCAAATTGAAAAAAGTGATAAGTAAGTGATCAAATTAAAATGCAAACTATATCATTTCAACAGTAGCTGCAGATTTTCAATTCTACTGTCACTTAGGGCTGAGCGATTTTCTGACAAGCATCGTGACTGTGATTAAAGTGACAATTTACATTTTTAAAAATACCTGTCCAGAAGAATTGACAAAAAGACTGAAATATGAACTGACAAACTAACAAACTATTTATTCAAGCCAAATTCAAATTGCGATTTTGATTTGATTGCGGTTAATCTTACAGTTCTTCCATCACTATCACTATTTAATATTGTAAACCTACTACTACTAATACTACGATTACTACTGTTACTCCTGCATTCTTCATCAGAGTACTCCTTCTTCTTGACATCTCTACTCCAGCCCATGATAACACCCAGAAACATATCCCAACACCTTTTACAGACATGGGGCATTAGTCAAAACTCAGATGTAGTGGGATCTCCCCTGAGCCCTGCACTGGGGAGGCCCACAGAACTGCTCTTCCTCCCATCGATCAGCCCCTCTCATCTGCTGCTTTTAACTATAAATGGCAAAGAACAAAAAGCCTGGATTATGTGTAGGCCCGGACTGTGTGAGGCCTATAAAAGGAGGGGGGCATGAAAGAGACAGCAGCACTGCAAATGAACACCAGGAATGGGCTTATATACTCCTGTCTTATCTCCTGTCTACTGCAGAATGGAGTTGTAGTGTGTGTTGTCTGTACAGATGTTACATAAAGATAAGCTTATAAATCTAGTATGTGGAATTATTATAGCTTTAAACTGCTTTTGGAAGGTGTTCATTTCAATTATCCAGGTTTAGCTAAAGGTCTTATATTACACAAAATTGATGTTGTTACCTTGCCAAAAATATACCTGAAGTTGTGTTTTGTTTCATTCACACATGTTTGAGTAACCCTGTCTACATCTCCAAACCTCAAAATGTTCTATTCCACCTTGTGATGTCATGTAGTGGTACTTTTCAAGTGAACAGCTCCTTTTACCTTAAGTTCAGTCGAGATTTGCAGTTCCAGAGCTGAAACTGTCCACATGATTCTAGCGAAGGTGTATGGAGTTTAAAAACACAGTGGAGCACTTTCTGTCCACATCACAAGGTGGAAGGTGGAGTGGTTTCAGCCTGAATATACGGGGTTTGTGAGTTAAAAATGTGCGAATGAAACAACTCCAGGTATGTTTGTAACGAGGAAAAAACATTATAATTATTTTTTTTACTTTATTTTATTTTCTTTCTTCATTTTACTTTTATTTTATTTTCTTTCTTCATTTTACTTTTATTTTATTTCTTCTTTTTTTTTTTAGAACAAAGAAAGAAAATTTTAAAAATAAGTAAATAAATGAAAATTAAATAAATAACTAAATTATAACTAATAAAAAAGAATAACAACAGAACTAAATACTTGCACAGCTGCTGAAATAACATGTACACTCTCTATATATACATCCAACAAACCTCTACACATATCTATATTTATCTATATTTATACACATGTACTGTCTCAATATTTATCCATTATGCTATATAATTGATACAAATATATTGAGAGAAAAAATTGACCTAATAATTTGAATCAACTCAACGAATGAGGCTGACTTTAAATGACTGAACTCCAATTCAATGTCACTTTCATTTTCCATTTAAATGTGATGGTACATGATACATATCTCATAATAAAACCACAATTATTTACTTAGTATGAATAAAACTATTAAAATGGAAATGGAGTTATCTCTCTGACATTATTAAACAGACTTTTTTCTGTATGAAGGTAGAAAGACACTGACTGCTGTTGGCTGCTGTTTTGTTCATCTTTTTTTACAGTGTACAGTATGCGGTCGTGTGCACTGAGCTGAGCCGTGTATTTGGTCAGGACTAATCGCAGGTCTCATGGGAGCATTGAGAATGATCCAGCCTCTAAGTCCCTCATAGAAACGCACATAAACCAACCAGGACGCTCTGCGGGCTGTGGCTCTACAACAGGTACTGACTCACAACACTTCAAACATACTTTTCCCAGGTCAGAAATGTATTAACATTTTAAATTATATTCCAAATAGTTTAACTTTTACGCTGGCAAGAGTTTTCAGCAATAGTTTTAGTTTTATAATAGGGGTAAGGAAATGTTCCACAGCTTTTGAGCACTTAAAATTTGAACGCACTTAATAGAACGTAAGGAAATGAATGCTCAAAAAAATAAAGAAATGAATGAAAAATTAAATCATATTTTGTTTTATTTACATACGCCTTTCAAACTGTGGTGGATGAAGTAAAAAAGATAAATAAATAAAAGTACAGATAAAGAGATAAAAAGTTACAAAAGTAAAAGTATCACATGAAAAAAGTAAGTAAGTATTTATTTTTGTTTGATCAAAGTTATCAAAAATAACCCCTCAAATCATATGAAAAGTACTTTTTACTTTTCAGTCCTGTTCAAAAATGTAGTGGAGTAGAAAGTACAGATACCTGGTTTCAAATGTAGTGGGGTAAAAGTAAAAAGTATCCACTGTAAAATGTACTTAAGTAAAGTACAGATACCTAAAAATTCTACTTAAGTACAGTCTTTTACTAGTTTTACTTTTTTACCTTCCATCATTGCTTTCAAAGACTAAAGTTCAAAGCATAGTAAAAGATAAAAAAAAACAAAAACAACTAATAAAACACACACAGAATAAGAAGATGACAGATCAAATCCAACAAAACATGTCTAAAAACATTTTCCGAAAAAGTGGTGGCAATTAGAAAAAGTTTGCATTCTCAGTGACCTTTCAGATATAAATTGCATGTTAAATATTTGAAGTACCTTTAATCCTGTGCATATATGCAAAGTGCTTTTAGAGGGCTTTTTCATTTCCTGTTTACTTTGGACGAATTACCTTGAGTTTTACAGTGTACATGCTCGTTTAAACGTCTTATCATCGTCCAGAGCGGCGCAGCTGGTGTTAAGAGATCCAGACCAGAAACTGCCCCGTACTCTGCCCCACCACACACACTGTGACGTGGGAGACAATTTAACTGCTTAACCCTGTAGCGTCAGATGCTGATAGACTCGCGGTTGTGGACTTTCCATTACCGTAACTCCACTAACAGTTGTGCAACCATTTGTGCATCATGTATATTCAAGGACTGAGCACATTATAGACCATTATACCTTGCCTACACTTTTTTTTCTTCTTTTTTTTAGCCATACAAATCATGTTAAAGGAAGTATCAGTATGTACTTTTCCTTTTTTTCCTCACAACTACCTCTATTTTACATATCCATCCTCATTTTTCCTTTGACGCATCAAATAACTGACTGAAAAAATCCTGGCGGCACCTGAGCTCTGATTGGTCGTCTTCGAGGGACAACATAAGCACATTACCGTAATGACAGTCACATATTTAACGAGCCCCATACCTCTGCTTTGAGATGCTGTTTGAATTTACATGATGCACAATTGGTTGCGGAGTTACGGTAATGGAAAGTGTGCAACCGTAAGTCTATCGGTGGCGATAGCATCCGATGCTGTAGGGTTAAATGAAAAGTATCTACAATTAATTTAGGATCTACAAATTAAATTAATCACATAAGGCTGCTACAGTAGGAACAACAGCAGGTCTGTCACGATAACACATTTTGAATCACATTTTGCGATATATAGACAATAAATTAATCCAAAACATAAAGCACAACTATCCCCCAATACCCACAGTTATCTGAAAGCAACACTTAAGTAGTTGGTTTGTATCTATATCGAGTCATAGGAGCTCAAAATTCAAACTTCTAAAGCTCAAATCTCAACGTAGTGCAGAAAAATAACCAAACGTTTCCCACTAGTGCAAGAAAAATTACCCACAATAAACCAATGGGCTTCAGTCCTTGACACCACTACTTAGCAAAACAGATCGCCATACTTGAAAGCAGGAAATCATATAGGAACTTAAAAAATTATACAGTTTTAACCAACTGTACAAGAGATGTTTTTTTTCATGACCAATATCGATGCCGATTATTTAGAATCCAGAGAAAACAATGGCCGATGAGATCTGCCGATATTTTTATTTGATTTAGATTATTTTCCCCAAATTATTTAAGTTTACTACACCCACAGCCTTTTTTCCCCCAAACCTTTAAGAGAACTGTGTACTCATGTTTTGCTGTCATCTCTTTGAACTAAAGTGTTAAAGTAAAGCTTTGTGTGTACTCTTTAGGCCAAAACAAAGTATCGGCCTGTGCTAGAGACTGAAGGCAGATAGCCGATATGCTAAAAAGAGGTCTAAATATTGTACCTAAACTGGTCAAACCTTCTCAAAGTTTCTCAGATCCAGCCTCCTCCAGCACAGTACTGGTTTCATTACGGTTCCTCTTTGAACATTGTTTGAATCGTCTTTAAATAAACAGTAAGAATCACTCCAGGCAGTCAGCATTTGTACTGTTTACATACACAGGGTTTGCTGTAAAATGAGTTTGAACCTTCAGCTTCCAGCCAAAACTTTAATATGAGGCAGTCGCGTAACTTTGTAGTTGTTATCTCTTCATGAGCAATTATCAAGACAATCATCATGACTGTTAAGCTTCTCATCTCTGAAGTATAGCTCCATAAATTAAAAAAAAAAAAACCTAGTCTAGCTTTTGTGGGTGGCCCCTTCCATCTGTGTGGAGTTTACATCAATCAATGGATTAAGGAACCCAGAATATACATTGGAGCTGCTATGATGTGCTATAACTGTGAATGAATAATACGATTATGATCAGTTTGTATATTTGCAGGAAGAGTAATGGATTTGGAGAACATTACAGTTTCCGTGTTGATTATAAATTCAAGTTCAAAGCTACAGGAACTTCATGACATTTTGACATCTGTCCGCCAGCATGGTCTCCCAATGATCTTTTTCATCCGGCCCATGCTTCAGTACTGCTAAAACATGCTAAACTAAAACTCCAGCTACGTACTTGCAGTTTCTGGGGTTCAAGTTTGAGTCAGTGGGTCAAGCTCACTGGTGGATGTAGCTAGTTTAGCCTTTGACCTTTTTAAAAAGCGTAGATGTCCTGTCCAACACCAGAAGTTTGTGTTTATATTGGGTTTTATGGGAAAAACGCTTCTTTGGTGGCAGAAGATTTTTCGCCGCAGTATCAACACAACAGATTTAAGCTAGCAATACCCTATCTAGATGTTTTAATAGATCCATGAGCACTCCTGATCAAGTCTAGCTGAAGATCTAGAGATGGCACTTCCTGACAGGCTGCTGCAGTGGCTCTGAAGAATGGGTCAAATGCAGAGAACAAATTTCCCTACAACCCACTGTGCTATAACAGTAAACCATGAGTACCTAGCTTGAGCGAGTTTAAGGGTCAGAAGAAGTTTACTGCATGCCGTCTACATCTAGTTATGAAGCATTTTATTGTCTGATAATTAGGAAGTCTGCGTTAGCATGCTAGTTGTTATAAAATTTGGATGCTTGGAATGCATAAGGTAAGGGAGGAAAACGATAATTGACATGTTTTTAATGTTTTTAAGTTCTGTTTTTGACGTTTTTAAGACTTTAAAGCAACTGTACCCCCCTTTTCCCAACAGCCCGTCTCTCACCCTCGTTTACACTGAAACATGGTTTGCTGTGAAACGAAAAAGCAGACATTCAAATTCAGATAATCAAACCCACTTTATTTATCTAAACTTGAGCTCATACCTGCATTGGTCTCATGGTAGTGGGTTTAATCAGACTTCAAAGCGCCACTGTGTACGACTACAGACATTTAAGCCGACTGCGGCTCATTCACAGCTAACGACGCCGGCTAGTTTATGCACTCACATGTAAACAAAGCGTAGATTTCACTGCAGACGAGGCTCGATCTGTTTGAAACATTTAGTATCAACCGCAAACCATGTTTTATGTTGCACAATAGCGTGAAAGCAATTCCTAGTTTGGGAATTTTGTTCACTGACAATGGCAACAAAGCTTTGATTGATGATTCACTATACACAAGGTAGCCCTAAGCGATCTGACAGAAACATGGCAACTGTTCTGTACCAATGACCTCCCCACCACCGCTCTACAGTGTCTAAATACAAGGGAGTAGGGAGAAGTGTCTGGCTCAAGGACACAACAGCAGTTGGGGTGTGTGCTGTTAAAAGATACAGTAAAAGAAAAACAGAACTATTTTAGCATTTTAAATGGTTTGCAGTGATCCAAAGTGATTCCTCACTTGCCTTATGCCAGGGGTGTCCAAAGTATGGCCCACTTGATCATAATCAGTACTTTTTATGACAAATTTGACTATTCCTACCAATATAACATAAATAACATCACATTGCATTGTCACACAGACCTAATATGAATATTTCAAGCCTTATTTAAAGTATGTCAAATGCACCCATCTAATTATCCACTGTAATGACCACTGGTCTGTGGCCCTCTGTGTCGAATATTTTTCAAGATATGGCCCTCGGCCGTGACTCACCTGTTGTCACAAAGAAAAAATAAATGAAATGGTTATATCCAATGATTTGTACTGTAAAGTTATTTTCTATTTAACTTTGCAATTTTATTTTATTTTTTTAATCCAAAATTGCTGAATTTTTACATCTACCGTTGAAATCCTGAGAAGAGACGTGCGAAGAGGCATCGGCCATTCGTGCCTCACATGGACTGACTGTGCTGTAGCTCAGCAGTGATGCTGCTGCTTTAAGCGGCTGTGAAAAAGCACCGGGTGAGGCATGCAGTTACCTGGCCTCATGGTAGGGGGCACTCGTGAGCCCAGGGATTCATGTAACTCCCGCAGAATAGTGACAGCAAGCTACAATTTAGAGTTAGCAAATCAACTTTAGCAATCCGTTCACTTTTTTCTTTTTGCCTGGCCCTACTTTTTAAATGGATGAAGATTACATATTAAAACTCAAGCTGTTTTCTAAACTGGACTTTTGGTCGAAGCAGGCCTTTAAGGTTCTTAAAATATTTATCAAAACTCGTTGAAGAAATTACGACTGATACCTGGGTCTTATGACAGCATAAGAAAGCTTTACACTGTGAAGAGTAAGTAGTAGTACATAAAAGTAGTACCCAGCCCTCCTATCAACAGTGGGTACAATAATATGGCTGGTCAATTTTAGAAGTGAATATCAGATTTTTGGTTTCCAGGTAAACACTGTTGGCTTTGATAACCAAACAGCACTAGGTTTCTTCCCTCACCCAGTTTCCCTGTTTCACCCCGGCTGCCTCTCCCCTCCACAGACGTGTTCCAGATCCAACCCTTACAACTTGACGACACAGTTTGTCCCAGTCTCACCGAAAAACTGAAAAAAACAACAACTCAATTAACCAGAGACTCTGAAAGGACCTTGAATGCTGCCAAAGCTGTACCCTGTAAAAGGCAGAGAAAGTTCTGCAAGCATTTCAACATCTAGTGAGTGGATGTATGCGCATTTACTTCATGCTTCGAAACCTGAAAAGACAATACAATCAGTCACTATGCTGCTACAAGTTCTAGTCACTACTTAAGACGGTTTGTAGTGCGGTGATTGTTCTGATGGTGAATTCAAGTCATGTAGGGTTTCGGAGCGTTCCAAGTGGGAGCACAGTCAGGCAGAAAGCAGCGGGCACCTTTGAGAATAAACCAAACTGGAATCCAAGTAGTTTTGTTGGGGCAAATTAAAGAGGATTTTCACACTAATACTGCTGCAGACTAAAGAAATTCTTGGTCGATTAAAAACATGTGCTAAAAACTATTACATATTTGTATGTATTTGACCCAAACTGCACTCACAAGACTACACCTGTGCGGGAATTCATGCAAAAACTGAAAAAAAAAAATATTTATGCAGAGAAAAAAAAAAAAAAATACTTGAAAACAATGTATTTATATAAAGATTAAACTTAAAAAAAATCTGCTAACTCACTCACTCACTTCTCCTTTGAGCTCTTGTCCCAGATAAATACCTATTACTCAAGTTAGAGTTAAAAAATAAGGGGGATTGGGTCACCATCTGATTTATGTTTTGTAGTTATTATAATTGTAAGGACAAAATATAAAATTACGTTCTATTCAAAGGATAAAAAATCTGAAAAATCAAAGGAAGGAGCAGGGTAAAAGACAAATCTTCATGTCATATTTCAATATTATTTTGGTAAAAAGTTACTCAAAGTACTTTCTAAGACATTGTATTGGATTTAATGGGAGCTGACCATCTAAAATTACTTTAAAAAGAGCAGCTAATTAGTGTTTATAAAAAACAAACAAAACAAATCTGCTTTCCATCTGCACACAGGAAGCAGAGAGATGCCGTTAGCGAGGAATGTTCTAATTAAAAACCGTGCACGCAAATGACTCCTGCAACATGACGCTCAATTTGGATCAAGTTGTCCGTAACTCTTTGGATTGTTTGTATTTGGTTGGTTAAAAGTAACACAGTCACTGCAAATATAGAATGTTTTAAAGTTCGCAGCAGCAGAACCGTCACCCTCCTCAGTTACTCCATCTCCGCTTCCTACCACTGACTAATAGTAAATGAGTAAGAGAGGGATTACACAAATATCTTCTCAAGGTTACTATGGATCAGACCTAGACGACTGAGGGATTACACAGACACCACTGACTAAGAAAGTTATTTTCAAAAACAACCTGGTCGTATCTAGGGCTGGGCACTGTTTGATTTTTTCCCAATACTAGCACCTTAATGACACCAGCCCGGTTCCTGAAGCTTTACCCAGTGGCTAAATTTTTAATATATAGATGAATGGTCAATATTATTACGAAAGCATTATAACTATGTTAATTCATATTTTAAAACATAGTACTAGACTATATGATATCCAGTTATAACTCAAAACAAATGTGCATGCAAATGAACCAGAGAGCACAGCTGATCCTCATGTGGACTCACACGTGCTTAAATTTTACTTTGGTTTTGAATTGCATTTTTAAGATTTTAAGATTTGACGTATTCAGCATTGATCTTGTCATAATGTAAGAGTAACTATTTGAGAATAACATGATTTTTCTGGTTGGAGGGCCTCCACCTGCTTGTTTCATGCATTTCAATGCATTTAACAAGGAGCTTAAACCCACAAATACAACCTCTTTATAACTGACACTTTTACTATTACATTATGACATGTGATCTGGCAGCAGTGTCCTCTGTCCATCCACCTTCACCTGTCCCACAGCGGGACGTCCTGCCCGCACACGTCCCCCCCCGCTGGCAGAGGGAGGGGCGGAGCGCTGCCAAATGCTAATTGCTTTTTCACCTGCCTGCCCCCACCCCGCTGCGCCCCTCCATCAGCACGTCCACAATCAGAGCTCATTATCAGATGGCATGTCCTGGTGCTGTGGGGAGAGGGACTATTTTGAGAGATGGCCTAATTGAAACGAGCGGCGGGATACGGGAAAAATGGATCCGCTGTGCTGTCCTTCGTTAACCTTGACACAGTTGTGCTTGATATCTCCTATTAGCTGCAAACACATTGTGACAGATGGGCAGTGATAATGAGAGCCGCATAAACACCAGAGCTTTGGAACTTGTTTTGCCATAATTAGTGATAACGATGATAGGTAAACCAAAACAAAGTACGTACGACTGGGAACCAACAGATGACAAAACATGGTCAAAGTTTTGAACTCTACATCAATGTCTTTTAAATAAACTCCATTGGGGATAATTAGTACATTTCATACAGTGCTTTTCAGTGCCTGTTTAACTCAAAGAACAAATTCAAACCACACACATCTAATACAAGTTTATAAACATTAGACATACAGTGAGTGTCTTGTTCAAGGGCACGTCAACAGCATATGTAATCAAACAGAGATCCAATCATTCAAACTGTCACTTATATACCTTGTGTTGCGAGGTCCATAGCCAATCCCCTGTTGCATGTTTTTGGAGCTGTGTTCAGATTGTGGAGGAATAAATGTGACTATTTTCCAACTGAAAACTGAAAGTGTGGTTTATGTTCATGAAATATTCAGTAGTAGCTGTATTTTACAAAAGTACATTTTAAAGTTGATACTTTTTCTTTTACTTAACTGCATTTGAGAGCAGGTATCTACTCCACTACCTTTTTTTTAATGGGAACTGTAATTGTGAAGGAAGAGATTGCAGACCAGGTAGAGAGTTGAAAGAAGTGAATCTGATCAGGGTGGGTGGGAGGGTGTTTTTTCAAGTTCTTATAGCCTGAGAAAGGTACTATCTATAGAAGGCAGGTCCTATAAAAACTTAAAACTTAACCCATTGTACATAGTTTATCGTTAGCTGTGTACGGTCAGGCAGAAGTATCATTACAAAGATGCCTGCAGTCACTGAAAAGATGTATTACAAGGCCTCTTGTTAACCTGAAAATGAAGAGCCGTATCATGTAACCGAAGTAGCAGGTTCCAGTGTAGACATCTTAAAATAATCATGTGTCGCATTTTAACTGAGAAAAAGATCACCTCAGTGTTTCAGACACACAGTATTCAACACAAGGTTTAAGAGTAAAGTAATAAAACAAAAATCATTCAGCACAAATCTTTATCAGAATCACTACATTTTAAGCTTTATTAGATCCCAAAATCTGTGTGAAATACATTTAGTTTTTACTCTTTAAGTGCATTTTTAGACAGGTACTTTTATACTTTTAATTAAGTAGATTTTTATTATGTGATACTTTTACTTGAGCATTTTTCGCTCCAGGATCTGTACTAAAACAAGTACAGACTACAACAAACTACAAACTAGTAAAGCACTGTACTTAAGTAGAATATTTAGGTATCTGTACTTTACTTAAGTACATTTTACAGTGGATACTTTTTACTTTTAATCCACTATATTTGAAACCAGCTATCTGTACTTTCTACTCCACTACATTTTTGAATAGGACTGAAAAGTAAAAAGTACTTTTGATATGATTTGAGGGGTTATTTTTGCCATGTTTGTGGAAACATCCTGACTAAAGTTTTCAAGTTCAAGTTTCGGCTTAGGTCAAACAAAAATAAATACTTACTTACTTTGTCATGTGATACTTTTACTTTTATCTGTACTTTTGCTTAAGTAACAAAACTGAGTACTTCTTCCACCACTGTCTATATATTGAAAGTAAGGTTTACATGTTTACAATAAGAAAAAGGACTATACATACTAACACCTCAACAGAAAAACACTATATTTTCATTATGTAAAAAAGTCAGATTGAATCACTTACTCCCAAAACGCCAGCTGTCTCACTCCACACCTTCACCGTTCTGCCGTCCGCCATATAAATCTTTATACTAAATGTACTTCAGACACAACTGGATCAAAAGACACTGTACCTGATTATCACTTTCACAAAAACGTGGAAAAAAGTAGTTCCCATTAAACAGTTTGCACTGGTTCGAAGTTACTCCGCACTTGCCTTATGCATTCAGAGCATCCTAATTAATCACCGCAATGAGTTTATAAGCACTTTTCACAGCTTAAAAGGACCAGAGAGGAAAAATCTGCTGTCAGAGTAATGCTAACAACAACTAGCATGCTAACTGCACCTTTCCCGATTCTGATTATAAGCAGACAGTACACAGATTACTTATTTTGACCTCAGACCATCTGTACTGGGGTGAGGCAAATTTTGCTCAAATACATGGGAAAAACTGAGCACTGGCCCTTTAAGTAAATAGTGAAAATGCCTCTACGCCTACTGACTGAAACAAGTTAATACCTTAGATCAGACATGTACTATTGTCTCCATGTTCATCACAGCCACGTCACTGACAACCACAAATCATTCAAATCCTGTCTTTCAAGCTTCTTCCACTTTGCTGTAATCATTTAGCACTTAGGATTTCACCGTTCACACGCCGTCTCCGCTGTCACTCCAGTGTTTGTTTAGTCCTTACAACCCCGAGGTTAACATTAACATAACACGCACCACACCTGCCCAACGTGGAGGATGTATAGTTTCGGAGGATGTATAGTGTCTGAGCAGATCTACAACTGCCAAAAAATTTACACTATAATCACTGTTGTCTGGTTATTTCTAAGGATTTCTGCTCTTTGGACAGTAGATAGAATAGTATAGCTAGTACTGGGTGAACATATGGGTGAACGTACACTTAAGCTACTTCAAACAGCTTACAGGTGTTAAAAGAGAGAAGAAATGTTGCATAACTTTTCTGGGCATGCTCAGTAGCACCCTTAACCACTTTGCATATAATATAACCAAAATGCTAAGCAGGTAACCACAGAATCTAAAATGCATCTAAAGTTGCCAAAGGTGAGTTAAGATACTGTACATCAGACATGTCCAAACTGTGGCTCTGGGGCCAAATGTGGGCCTCAGACCAATTTTTCTTGGCCCTCAAGCTTCCAGGTGAATTGACCCATATTACCTTAAACAGTACTTTTTACTCTACATTTCTGAAAATCTAATTTAACAAGCCCATATCCAATATTTAATGTGTCCCATTGAGGATGTAAGCGTGAATAAAGATCTAGTGGTTCAGTCTAACTTGTAATAATAATAACACAGATTTGAAGTATTCACTGTATTGGTGACCCGTCTACGGCCCTCAATCGCCCCTCAGCTTTGTCTGTGTCTTTATATGTGGCCCTTAATGAGAAACGTTTGGACATTCCTGCTGTACATAAAGTAATAGTGTTTTTATTACATTGAAAAACACCTCCTTATTGTGAGAGGCTTGCATCTCCACAAACCTGACTATTATTTGGCATGGAGAAGGGCCCCCTCCTGCTTGTTTCCATGGAAATGTTGTTCCTTTGGCTATAATTTTCCACAGTATGCCTTAAAAAGTATCTATCTCAATGAAGAATGTTCCAAAGTATGGTTTTAACTTTGTATTTACATGGAAATATACAGTTTACTTTTCACATCCCAAAAGTTACATACTATCACTTTAGGCATTAAACAAGACGTAAAATATGATTGATTGTCTTTAATATTCCACAGTATGGCACGATATGTATCTATGGAGACAAGCAGGTAGCATCATCAGGTTAAGTTACAGGTCAGATCTGTGGAGAGGGCAAGCACTGTCACAGTAAGAATGCGTGTTTTTTCAATGTAATCTTCAATAAAAACACCCTGTGAATGAATAAATGCACAATAGATCAGCTTAAGGTCGTACTGTATAACTTTCCAGGCAAAGTAACAGCATCTCAAGCATTAATACAAGAATTTCCAATTAATTTTGCTTGAAATTCATAGCTGCATGTATTCCTCCTCTCTGGGGTCCTGCGTACGGCCTTGTTGCCTGGGACCCCTGCTAACGCTAGCTTGTAATGTCTCTGATCGAGGAATTTAGACTCGTCCCGCTGCTACTGAACTCCATTGAAGCTGATCTGGATAAGCGGATCAGACTAATGCCTGGAGCGTAATGTAAATGTCCTGTAAATAGACCCTTCCAAAACCCATTGTGCGGCCAACATCTGCCTAAAGCGTCTTTCGCATTCACCTGCTCCTATCGCCTCCTTGTTGAATGAATAGATGAGTACAATACTTTTAAATGGGAGGCGATGAGAACCTAATGCATGTCTTTAAACTAGCCACTTTTTCTGCGTCACTTTTTGGAGGATTTTGGAGGATTTTTGCATTGGGCAGCTGGAGCAGAGCGAGACCACACACTTGCGGGACAATGGGAATGGCCCTCCACCAGCTCCTCCACAGGGGCACCACTTGTTCCTGTTCTGAAATGGGACAGGACAACACCCCCCTTTTACAAGCCTCGTGGGCCACCCGGATCTGCCCCATCATCCATTACAGCAATGGCAGCAACAGAGGAGCCAAAAACTCAGCTCAAGGGCTGCTAACACGGCTAATGGGGAAGCAAAGGTTGTCTGAACTTGTCTGAAGTATTAGATAGGATTTAGTAATGAGTGATAGGGCTGAACAATGTGGGGAAAATGACTAGGATTCTGTTCAGTGTTCACATTTTGAACAAAAAGAATGAAATGGAATAATGAACAAACTAATACAGGAATCACATGTATTTCAGAACATGCTAACACAGACCTAACTACAGAGTTACCAGATTTTATGCAGAAAAAGTTACGTAAACATAACATTGTCATCCAAATTCATCGCCCCTATAAAGACTGTGAGTACATATGATTCTGTCAAATGCATCTTGACACTGTGATATCAGAACTGGAATCAGCTCATAGACTGTATATACAAATGGACATAGCTAACCTGGTAGCTGCTGCGTTCCAAATAGGAAGTGAGCATGGGAGCGCTTCAGCCTCCAATTCACTTTCTATTGAAAAACTGTCACCCCTCTCCTCGTAATTGCTGCTGTTAGACTTGTCATTTTGGTCTTAAAATGTTCATATTAACCCGCTCTAAATGATCCTGATATTTTTATTCTGCTAATTTTCAGTCTGTGACAAATCAGTCGTCTTCTTCCCCTAAGGTCGCCCCCGCTTGCATTAGCGACAGGTGTACCTACTACAGATTGGCTCTTTGGTTGCTATGATACGTAGTCGGAATTGCAAATATGAAACTCGGCTCCAAATTCGCCCCTATAATCGCTAGACTCGATGAGCTTCATTTGACTGGAGCTGAACGCTATAGGTGACGTCACACTTACTCTGTTCACTTTTTTTATGCTGAAATTCTTAATCGACTAAATGTCCTGTATATTAATTTACTAAAAATGGGGCATGGTGTAGCTCTGACAAAAGTTCTCAAAATGATTAGAATCTTGCTCAAAACTACTAAGTATACAAAGACGTCCTGGTAAACATATTCATAGGTGGAAAGGCAAACCAAACTGTCCAAGCTAACTCACTCCGTGCTCTCCCCCCTCAGCTGTGGTCCATACGTAAGGCGAGTTTATTTGTATAGCACAAGTCGCACACACAAGAAACTCAAAATGCTTTACAGTATAATCATAATACAAAAACAAACACAGACATTTAAAGACCTTTAAAACCCTTTCAGTCATATGTACAGCTAAACAGAACCAGTTTGGGCTTAGGGTTAAACACTGTCAAAGTAGAGGCCTGTGTCACATCTTCAGGAAGACTGTTCCAGGTTTTAGCTGCATAAAACTGAAACACTGATTCTCCATGTTTAGTCCTGACTCTGGGCACCAGCAGGAGGCCGGTCCCTGAAGTCCTCAGAGTATCCTCATGATATAGAATCCTTATAATATATAGAATCATACAGAATTATCATAATCCTAAGGAAATTAGTCAACTAGTGAAACGTGGTCGACTAAGAAACTGTCAACTAGTCAATCGACTAAAGGGCTAAAGGACTACAGCCCTAGTGCCAATACGAACCTTTATGTTCAATTTCAAATACGCAACAACAATATAAAGATATCATCTCAATAATCAAAATGCACTCCCCTCCAGCAATGTGGAATTTCATTACTGTAACCATGCTCTGTGCCATCTCCACAGCAGCAGCACCAGCTCCCCCATCTCCTCTTCTGAACACTGGTGTGAATGAGTCAAGAGCCAGGCAAATTCAAGTCCCAAAACGGGGTAAATGTGCATTCTGTTACATCATTATTTTTGTAAGATGGAAGAATTGCATTGGCTGGATTTGATGAGAATCCAATACAGAGGTTTGTATTACTTTAATTATCCTTAAAGGTCCTATATTATGTAAAATGTACCTTGTCAAAAACAGAACTGGAGTGGGGTTTTGTTTCATTCACACATTTGGATAATCCTGCATTATTAGTCTGTGTACATCTCCAAAGCTCAAAATGCTCTGTTCCACCTTATGATGTCATGAGGTGGTAGTTTTCAAGTTAACAGCTACCTTTTACCTTAAGTTCAGTAGAGATTAGCAATTACAGAGCTGAAATCATCCAAATGATTTTAGTGAAGGTGTGTGGAGTTTAAAAACACAGTGGAGCACTTCCTGTTTTTACCACATGACATCACAAGGTGGGACAGAGTGTTTTCTGTTTTAGAGAACTCAGACTAAATGTGCAAGGTTTGTGTGTTAAACATGTAAGTTTTTGATGAGGAAACCACTTTATAACATACTTTAGAAAAGGGGAGTTACTATCTTACAAAAAAACGATAAACTCAAGATAGAAATGTAAAAAATATTTCTGCTTCCTGTCCTATATTTATGCCAGATGCCCTTCCTGACACAGTTTCAGACTACAGCGCAAAAAGTACACCAGTTCTCCATCTCTTTATGAACTAAACATTAAAAAATGTCTCTCTCTGGACCTCATCTGTTACCTCACGGGGCAGTGGAGGGGGCAGTTTGGTGATGGATGTGGCACAGGGCCAATGGGACACCAGCAGAGACAAGATGGTTGCCTCTCTCCCCTCCTCCTCTCCCCCTCCTCCAAAACAGCTCACTACACTCATCTTTCACCCACCAGGACCAACAAAGAAGCAGAGGATTAAAAATGGCAGAGGGACAGACAGTGGAAGACTTGAGGTCTACAAAGAGGAGGGGTGAGGAGAAAAATGAGGGATTCATTAGAACAACCATTTAAAGGTTAAAACAGTTCAAAAATGTTGATTTGGTCTTTTATGAAAGTAACTTAAGACAAATATTTAATCAGAATGAAGGGTGTTAATAATGAAACATGCTTCTAGTTTATGTGTGATGGTTGAAAAAATTAAATAATGTAAAAAGCCAGGATACCACAATAAACAAACCACAAATTTAAATTTATAATGTAAGCAAAATAACAGAAAATACATGGACGATATTATAAAATAAAAAAAGAAATGTAAATTTTATTTTATTTTATTTTTTTTAAACAAATTTATTTATTTAGTTGTTTTTTTGTTTGTTTGTTTTTTTAAAGGTACTGTATGTAACTTTCCAGAGGTGGCACATCACCTGCATGATTCCATGGAAACAGAAAGTTAAAACCATACTTCGGAACATTCTCCATGCAGATAGATAAGTTTTTATGCCATATTGTGCAATATTAATGCCAAAAGAGCAGCATTTCCATGGTAACAAGCAGGCCAAAAAGGAGTCAGGTTTGTGGAGACACAAGCCCTCTGCTGGTTTACAGTTTCAAAAAAGTCAATACATTTTTGCCACTTTATAAAAAAATGTGTTTACGATACCCTTCTTGGAATAAATAATCTTCTCTACTTTCTTTAGTTTATTGTTTCGGCAAAACTTCCATACTGTGGCTTTAATCATCAAATGAAAAATTTGTGTTGTAAAAAAAAACATAATAAAAAACAAAAATAATAAATCAGACAATGCTAACATTTTTGTATTTTTGAAGTTTTATTTGTGCATTTATTTTGCACTTTTAATCACGTGACTGTATCCTATGGAAAACTTGGAGCACATTAAGTGGTTATAGAGACAGTAAGAGTGACTAATGCCTCCCCGAGTGCAGTGATAACCTCCGTCTCCATCAGTCTCTCTGCTTTAACCTTGATGTGACAGAGGAGGCCAACACTCTTTATGTCTTTAAACAAACATGGCGGCATTTACAAAGAGCACTAGTGATGCTAAGTGATCACATGGAGATAACAGAGTGTACTGTGACTAAAATGACTAAAAATGGGCTTTGTGCAGTTTTTCTACTTTTTCTAATGTAACATTGCAAGATAGCTACAGGCTTATAGTATGAAGAAAACACTAACTGGACTAGTCATGTTTTTTCCCCTTTTCCTTATGACATATATATGTTCAAAATGCATGTGTTTTTGGATATATTGTGGAATTAACATGAATTTCGAGACATATTTGTTGTGTTAAGGGGATTTTTTGTATAATTTTTGTCTTAATGGTTTTTAATTTTAGTTTTGTTTTGGTCAAATATATATATATGATCATGGAATACAGTTTAAAACAGAGGTGCCCAAACTTTTTTTATCGAGGGCCACATCTCAAAACATATTCGAAGCGGAGGACCACAGACTGGTGCAGTGTGGTGCTTTAAACACAGCTTTGACAGAGCCGCTGTGTATTAATAAGGTTTGAAACGCATTAATTTTAGGTCTGTGTCACACTGCAATGTGATGTTTGAGAATATAATGGTAGAAATAGTTTCATTTGCTGTTAAAAGTACTGCTTATGATCATTTGGGCCGATTCAGCAGGAGGCCTGAGGTCCAATAAAAACTGGTCTGAGGGCCACATTTGGACACCCCTGCTTTAAAGCTAATTAAACTGTCCAACCCAGCCATGTTGAATTCTCAAATATCACCACTAGATGCTGTCTACATTGCTGCAGTCTGATCATGTGACAGCACAGGTGAGTCTGAATAAAGGCCAGGTGAGCGGGAACAGGTTTCACGTCTGCCATCTACTGGGAAAAAAATAAATAAGGTAAATGTACAAATGGTAGCTCTAAATAAAGATTTTTCATTATAGATAAAAGCAACTCTTATGGTCAAAATGATGTTATATCATCCACAAACCAAGAAGTAAGGCTGGTGCCCTGTTTAGCATGCTAGTTGTTCTTAGCATGATGGCAAAACTCCAATCTAGTCTCTGGAAACTGTGCTTAAAAACTCATCACGTTTGTCATGAAAATGCAAACTCATCGTGGTGAATAATTAGGATGCAAGAAATTGACGAATGACTCAGTTTAAAATAAATTTGTTCTGCTTTTCCCACATTTTAAGACAGTATAAATCAGGTACAGCACTTAAGGGCCAAATTACCAGTGTCCTGAGAATGAAGCCAAAGTCGGCAGCCCACCAGTTAAGTCGCCCAGCCTCTTCCACAGCAAACACCCCCCTCCTGTACCCCCTTCTTCTGCTGTCACTGGGACAAATCACTGTCCTATCGTCGTGCGTCACGCTTTAATGCTTCCCCCTCCTTCTGAAAAAGTCCCCCTTGTTTTCTCTGGCGCTGCCCACCTCTCCTCGACCCCCATCGCTGCTGTAGTCGCCCCTTTGCTTACTGTTACCAAACAACTCTCAGCTCTGACAATCTAATTCTATGAGGAGTTTGCCCGCGCCTCCTCAGCTGACCTCCTCCCTGTATAACTTTGGTTTTCTTTCACGTGGGCAGAGAAAAGGTGACTCTGTTTGGTGGCCTGTGTCTATCTGTCTGTGGGTGACTGAATACTGTTGAGACTAATACCCCACTAATCTGGTCATCAAATACCCCCCAGCTCCTGAAATCTGCCCCCTTTAAACAACAGGACGCTCGGCGGACGACGAGGGCCACAGCGTGAATAGGACATAGGCATATAACAAGCGACAAAATGTACTGTATTTAAGATAAGATGATTTAGTTCATGACCAGCCTAATGGCAGTATAATCCACCGAGTATTTAAAGATAGACTGATATATTGGTTGGCCGGTATTTTTAGCATATCGGCTATCGGCATTAAAGAGTACACATAACTGCACAAAACTACACAGCTCTCTTATAGGTGTGAGGTAACAAAGGACTTTAGGTGAGTCTGTAGTTAAATTTCCATCCATCCATTTTCTTCCGCTTATCCGGGGCTGGTTTGCGGGGGCAGCACTCTAAGCAAGGACTCCTATACTTTCCCTCACCCCAGACACGTCCTCCAGCTCCTCCGGTGGGATCCCAAGGCGTTCTCAGGCCAGCCAAGAGACATAGTCCCTCCAGCGTGTCCTGGAGGGGCCTCCTCCCGGTGGAACATGCCTGGAACACCTCTCGACGTGTAGGAGCAGCGGCTCTACTCCGAGCTCCTCCTGTGTGACTGAGCTCCTCACCCTATCTCTAAGGAGCGCGCCCAGCCACCCTGCAGAGGAAACCCATTTCGGCTGCTAGTTAAATTCAAATGACATAATTTGGGGAAAATTCGCAAAATCGGCCACACATATTGGGCCAAAAATATCGTCAAACCATTGGCCATGAAAAAACCCATATTGTCCAACCTCTAGACAGAAACATTGACTTTTACTATGTAATGTAATGTAACAAAATAAAAATATCAGTATAATAAATATCAGTATTGCGCATCATTTTAGCCAATACATAGCCAAATATTGCAATCATTTCACAACAGATGTCTTCTTTGCTTAAACATAGCTTGAAAAACATGCATCCACGCTGTGAGTTGGCTTGCTTTTACACAGACCTGACTCATAACTTGGCTTGGTAGACGCATGCCACCTACTTGTCTCCATGGAGTTGTTATTGCTTTGCTGGAAATGCTCCAAAGTTGAGTTTTAACTTGTTTGTTTTCATGGGGAGAGGTTGAGGACATGCCTGCCTCCGGAAATGTTACACAGTGGGGTTTTAAAACAGTAAATATTTCATAGAATTTAGCCAACTTTAAAAAATAAAAAATAAAAATATTCACCTCATCAAACACATACAGGAAGTTGTGTTTACTTACTTACAGTACATAAAAGAAACAGACTTAATATGTAAAAATGTTAAACTTTAAATACAAAATGATGATAATTACACTCAATTTTAGACAATAGATTGTAAGTTTTAATGTTCTTTGTGTCACCATGTGGTTTACACGTCTGATAAAGCTCAAAATGATTCAAAAACAGTTCAGGAAAGATCCAATGAGTATCTTGCTTTAATACTAGTTTCAGCATATGATTTTTGATACTTTTGACAACCCCAATGTGCAGCATCACTCTCATTCTGCGTGATACAAAACCCAGATTGTTCATGTAGTGATTTTGGGACCTCCGCTGTGTGACTGACGGACTGAGGCGGAGTCCATCTGTCCTGGTAGACCACACAACTCCACACACAACTCCACACACACAGCTCGACACACAGCTCCACACACAGCTCCACACACACAACTCTACACACACAGTTCCACACACACACAGCTCCACACACACACAACTCCACACACAGCTCCAAACACACAGCTCCACACACACAGCTCCACACACACAGCTCCACACACACAGCTCCACACACACAGCTCCACACACAGCTCCATACACACAACTCCACACACAGCCCCGCACACACAACTCCACACACAGCTCCACACACAGCTCCACACACACAGCTCCACACACAGCTCCACACACACAGCTCCACACACACAGCTCCACACACAGCTCCACACACACAGCTCCACACACAGCTCCACACACACAGCTCCACACATACAACTCCACACACACAGCTCCACACACACACAACTCCACACACAGCTCCACACACAGCTCCACACACACAACTCCACACACAGCTCCACACACACAACTCCACACACAGCTCCACACACACAGCTCCCACACACACACAGCTCCACACACACAACTCCACACACAACTCCACACACACAACTCCACACACACAGCTCCACACACAGCTCCACACACACAGCTCCACACACAGCTCACACACACAGCTCCACACACAGCTCCACACACAGCTCCACACACAGCTCCACACACAGCTCCACACACAGCTCCACACACAGCTCCACACACACAGCTCCACACACAGCTCCACACACAGCTCCACACACACAGCTCCGCACACACACAGCTCACACACACAGCTCCACACACAGCTCACACACACAGCTCCACCACACAGCTCCACACACACAACTCCACACACAGCTCCACACACAGCTCCTCCACACACACACAGCTCACCACACACACAGCTCCACACACACAGCTCCACACACAGCTCCACACACACACAGCTCCGCACACAGCTCCACACACAGCTCCACACCACACACAGCTCCACACACACAGCTCCACCACACAGCTCCACACACACACAGCTCCACACACAGCTCACACACACACACTCCACACACACAGCTCCACACACACAGCTCCACACACAGCTCCACACACACAACTCCACACACAGCTCCACACACACAACTCCACACACACAGCTCCACACACACAGCTCCACACACACAACTCCACACACACAGCTCCACACACAGCTCCACACACACACAACTCCACACACAGCAGACGGGGAAGTGTGTGGAGCTGGTCATTTCTACAGCTTCAACACCTGCTCCAGCTGAGACATCATCACACACACTCGTACACGGATGTGCTTTTCTGATAATGCACATTCAAGTTTTCCTTTCCTGTTTTGGACACCATTTTGAGGACTTTTCACCCTTCCAAAGATAGAAGCTTTTGTTTTAAATGGTTAGTCACTATGCAAACTACAGGATGATATTGAAAGTTTGTGTCACAAATATCATGGTCATAGTTGTGATTACCGCTATTATTAACATTTCTGACAGTTTAATAATGTTGCGCCTGCTGAGTTAAATTCACTTTACATCGTGCAAAGTATGGCAAAAGCTGCTAAATAAGAACGAACCGACTGTAAAATATAATCTATTCATTTTACAAAGCTTTTTTTTTTGATTAAAATGAATACAGAAGGTCACATTTTTCATCAAATCATTAACATCGTTACAAAGAATCATGCATGACACTTGATTCATGGTTTGAAATCAGGTGCAGGCTCTTTAATAATTTGAATTTTGATATTAATATTCTGAATAAGTTCTGTGTTTGAACAACTATTATGCACTTTGTTATAATTCAGAAGACAAGTTAATGGATAAATAGCCTTTTTTTGAATAATTTTTTTAAATAATATTCTCAAATTGTGTTTTCCGAAGGTCTTTTCAGAAGGTATGAGGAGTAGCCAGCAAACATGCAGTTGTCCTGGACACAACAAAGAACCTACATCCTCTGGCGAAATACTAGATCTGAGCCAGATTCTCTCTCTAAGCTGTCTCCACCAAAAGATTCAACCAAGCACATCATTGGTGTTCTTTTTGGCAGCACACAACTGGACCGCCTCATTGGTACAAACAGCTCTGAGCTCAAATTTAATTGAAAGACAGTTACTTTGAACCATGGCTAATACCAGAAGCAAATTTGCGTCTTAAGTGGAGTGAATATTGGTCAAATGTGTGAGAAAATGCGCTGATCAAGTCCACAACTTATGCTCAACAGGCAGAAGTTGTGGACTTGTCTGAAATCACATCTTTTCAGACAAATTTCTGCTATTTGATTTGTGTATATGTTTTAAAATAAGTATTGCCATCACACTGCACATTTTAAACATGTCAGAAAACACTGAAATAACTTAAACTTGTTAATACCACATTTTTCCTACACATGTTTCCTATCTCCATGGAGACACGCATGCAACCAGGTCAAGTTAGGAGTCAGGTTTGTGGAGAGGGGACCCTGCTCACAGTCAGCAAGTTATTTTTTTAGCAATGAAAATTCAAAATGTTGTTGAATAAATGCAAGATAAATCAGTGTAACGAGTGTATTTATATAGCACATTTAAAACAACTTCACACCCAGATATCCTGTCTTATCTAGTGTTAAATACCAGGGAGAAGAGGTGGGTTTTCAGTCTATTCTTAAACTACATTAAAAACTGAGAGGAAGTGACAGGACGAGGGAGGCTGAAACAGAAAAGGCCCTGACCACTGATCTTGAGCCCGACTTTAAACAAGCTAAATTACGACAAATTACAAAGCAATATAATCTTGTCGGAGATGGTGGACGCTCCACCTGAAATGCTACATAATGCACCTTTAATAACATGTTTGTAGAGCTCAAAAAACTGGTTTAGGTGTCATTTGCAGATGGTACATGTTAATAATCATGATTTCAAATGGATTGGATTTCCTCTTTTAACTTAATCTTCAACTTTATTACAGGCATCAAGCGCTCACCACGGCACACACGCCCTTATTGATTCATATTGGCTCACAGTTTGCTTACCCCGTTAGGCAGATGCATATCATTTATATCATAAAATACATGTCCAAATTGGTTACTCTCCTTTGGTGTCATTTCGCAAACTTGCATCTCCTCATTTTTCTGTCCAGACAAGTACAAACAGTCTGTACTTCAGTGTTTAAACTAGCTTTTAGTTTTACAGCAGCCAGTACAGACAGTTGAGACATCACAGTGAGTATCTACTGTCCCAAACACAGACAGGGCTTTAAATGGGCCTGTCCTATACTGAGAGTCTTCAAAACAACAACTGAATTTATTATGGAAAATGGGTTATTTTAGAAAAGAGGCATGAGATGTAGGTCCATTAAGTCGAAGTCAAGTAGTAAGAACATAACACTGGGATGTGAGCTTGAACTATATTAAGTTATAAGTTAAAGTTTGCAGAGGATGTTTTTGAGACGTCATTTCTGCATTTCTTTAGTTTTGTACATGGCAGAAAATATTTAAAACACGTTTGTCATGAAAATGCAAATGATGAAATGGCTGACTGTAGGCACGATGTGTAGTTTTATGGGTCAAGGTTACGGCATATGCTTGTCTCCGTGGAGATGTTACTGCTTTACCTGTAATGTTCCACAGTGTGACATTAAACTCAACCTAAAGTGGCATCACCAGGTTTAGTTACAGGCCAGATCTGTGGAGATTTGCCCTTTAATGCTTCTAAAATTGTAATAAAATGCACTTAAATATGACAGAAATGTATAACTAAAGTAGCCTTTTTTTAGATATCCTTCAAATATGTGTAAGATTCTGGAAAAGTAACTTACGATATGTAGCTGTGTGACTATCTAATGCTCAAAAAGTGACGATTTACTAGTCTTATGTTGAAAAAAGTTAATAAATACAAGAATTTGCTTAAGCATAGAAGGTCAACAAGTGTTCATTCTTCATAATTGGTCATATCTCATTGAGTGGAACAGCCTGAGGATCAAAATTAGTTTTCGGACCAGCCATTTCTAGTAGTAGCGTAGTAATAGTAGTAGTAGTAAGAGTATGAAGTCGTAATAGCACATTATAAGGGAGTTGTTGTTGCCTGAGATGCAGCCTATACTATTTCTTGAGGCAGTGATCAGAGCATGTCCAAACTCCTCTTGTTATGTCTGACAGCTCCACTTTGCTGCAGATTCCTTCAACTCAATATGTTTAGCCGCCCAAAACAACAATAACAATATATCTTTTAGCATTCTCAGACTTTAAAAAATTGATTTGTAAGTAAAAATATGGGATAAAAGAGCGTAGCCACTAAGGAACATGTGCAATAGAGAGTCAGAACCAAAATGTGAGCAGTTTTAGAGTTAGGAAAGGTGAAATTCCTGACAAAATCCTGACAAAAAGGTAAGTTAGTATGATCTATAAACGGGTACAAAGCAAAAAAACAAGACTAAAATACAAAATGCAGAGGCAGCACTATAATTCCACTGAAAGAATGCTCAAAAAAAACCCCAAAACTTCTCGAAAAGAGGACTTCAAAGCGCATAGAATTTACACAAACACACAAATTAAGGACTACACCTAAGACTCAACCTTTAAATTTCTGGCTAATTCCAGTGGCTCCATCTCCAGTCAAAATTACAATCTGAACTTGCGCGTAGTCCACCTGACGCTGCTGCTGCTGCGCAAAGTCTACACAGACACAACCCGGGCGCGTCTTTGCCAAATCTGACCGTATGGACTCCCCCCGTGAACGTTTGGCCCCGGGTCCGAGTCAACTGAGGACATAACACAACCGGGAGCGTGCCTTACCTTGTTGGCAGGCGAGGATGAAGGATGAAGTGCGCAGCCAGTAGCAGCCCGTAGCCAAGCCTCGTCTCCATGTTGTGGGGCAAATCTCTTTAAATTTAAATCTCTCCGGAGCAGGTCCCGGTTCACCCGCAGTCCTCCTCACAGCTTCATGCCTCTCCTCCGGGTCGGTGCCTTCCGCTCGGGTACAGATCCAAGTCCCCGTGCGTCCGCTGAGCTCCCGTCCGCTGAGCTCCACACCGAGTGACTGACTGACGAGCCCCCGGGAGCAGAGCAGAGCAGTGCGCCGCCCACAGCAGCACCTCACCGGCTCTAGGCGACTTCCTCCACTCCTAACACACCCAGGGGAAAGAACATGAAGCATTAAGAGAGATTTATGTAATGCAATAAGTTAATAGTGTCTGTAACTGATATAGGGAGGGGCAAATACATGGAGACGCGTTGTTTTTATGGACCCGTGCGTAAAACGGAGAAGAAATTACGCACGGAAAACGAGTGGACAAACAAGTAAATTTATACGCTGTAGGTCTCAAAGTTAAAATACATACTCAAGCCTAATGTTATATCAGTTAAATTTGTTTAGTTATAGACAATAAAATGTAATTATATTGGCTGTCCTGTCATTGCACTTTGGACCACAAGATGGAGTCGTGAGTTTCTGTAGTAATTATTATATTAATAGCATTATTATCCAACATCAATAAATTAGCTTTGGTTAAAGATGCAGTAACATTTATGATTTAGGCAGGGCCGGGTCAGCCTATAAGCAGACTAAGAAGCTGCTTAGGGCCCCGAGGCCACCAGGGGGCCCCCCAAGAGCCCATACTTTTATATTAAAAATAATATTGTATTGGACACAGAGTTTGCGTGTTTACAGCAGCCTAAATATCTCTCTAAAACAATTACATTTGTTTTATATCTATAGTAGCAAAATATCTACTGCTGCAACATTTGTTTCTGAGCCAGGCATAAGTGAGGACAGCTATGTATTTACACCGGTGCAAGGACCCTTTGTAATGTAGATTTAAGCTCACTGCCGCCAACTGGAACATATGAAAATTCACCAGAAACAAAGAAAAAATGTCTAGAATTTTATAAATCTTGACCTCCTTTTATGTTTGTATACTGTTCTTGTGACTACAGTAGTTGTGACATTCTGGATGTTTTCAGTCTGATGTTGGTCATATAAATACAAATACAACTGGTCAAGGTGATGAGAGCAGAGTCATAATGTGTCAAATGTGAATCACCAATAGCTGAGCCAGGAGGCATCTGCTGTCAGGGGCCCCAGAGACAAATTCACCTTAGGACCCCCTGAAAGCTAGGACCGGCCCTGGATCCACACTAGTTTGGGTCCATAAGCTAGATATTCCTTTGCCTGAAGGTTACACAATATGACATTAAACTTACTTATCTCCTTAGAGACATACAGGTGATGCCAATAGGCCAAGTTACAGCTCAGATATGTGGAGAGGCAAGCTGTTCTCAGTAGAATAGACATATCAAGGATTTTTGATCAATAAAAACACTACACAATAAATGCAAGATGTCTAGTTCAATGCCGTATTGTAGAACAGCAAGTAAGAAGTGGCTCCATGAAGACAACAAGTAGGTGGCAGACCCTCCACCAAAAAAAGTTACATAGCACAGCTTTAATATTAAATCAACAAAGACATAACAATGGTATAAGAACAAAAAATGTCTATGAAGTAATGTTAAGAATTCCAGTGACGCCCACACCCCCTTGTCATCATTGTCTCTGCAAAGACACTTATTGATACTTTTTTAGCTTCACCATCCATTGAAAGTACCACCCACACCTAATTACAGGCATCATCCCTGCCCGTCTGCCCCCCCCCGCCCCCACCCTTCCCCACCGCATAGGGCTCTGGAACAGGGGGGGGGTCCCACACATGGTCCGTTCCCAGAGTCAATGTTGCTTTCTGGGTCACTGCTGATGTCCCGTCTCTGTTTTCATTGCGAGGTGGTGGTGATGTCTGGAGGGTCAGCGGGGCAATGGACCTCATGATCTTCAGCACACACACTTAAGGAGGCTTGTCACTCCATTAGTCCATAAAGGCAAGGATAATGGCCCCCCGCTAGTGCTATCCTCTCAGCAGTGGCACAGGCAGATGACTCTATGAGGAAGATGTATGGAGAAGAGTGAGCGTTCTCAAATGTGCATTCAGAGAAGAATGGAGTTTATAGATAAAACAATCACAAGGAAAGAACATACAAAACAGAAGATAAAATGATGAAAAGGCAAAGTCTTGCATAGTTTTGAACTTAAAGAGGGAATATAACACTTGGGGTGTATATATTTTTAAAGGCATATTGTGCTTGAGTCTGCTGTATAGTTATAATCCATGATGGCTGTGGATCATTATGTTATAATTTGGACATTTGAAATCACAATATTTATCTAAAATTACTTAATGAAAGAAACAAGTCGACTGATTTTGTGTTAGAAAACTGCAGTGCCCAATGGAAGTCATAACCTCATCCAAACAAACGGCTTCACAGTTGTCGGCGCCTCTAATGAATAGCTGCACATGACACTAGCGAGTAGTGTCTCACCAATTAAGAAAATTAAATTGGAGTAAGTACTGAATAGAGGACATGTACCAGTGGTGGTGAAAAAGGGGGTTGATCAGAGCAATGACGTCTTGAATTCAGGAGTATAAAGATGACTCAAACATGCATGAATCATGCAACATACAACTTTGAGAGTAAATGAGACGAGAAAACAGCTATAACATAGTAAACGCTCTGAAAAGTAGATTATGCATAATAGGTCTGCTTTAACACATAACATCTTTACATTGCTATGTTATCTTTTGTCCTTTTGAAAAAGCTACATTTGCCAAAAACAAAGTATTAGCTACAGGGTTTATGCAGATTTACACAAACCAAATGTAATGCTTTTTAATGACTTTTTAATGCCACAATTCAGTATTTTTAATGCCTTAAACAGATATGGAAAGAAGGACATTAAAGCTTTGATCTTGTCGAAGCTGCAGTTTTGTAACCACTCTGTTAGACCGCAGAATAATGAGAACCTACAGCCTAGATAGTTATTATAATGCAAAACATTTATGAAGCGTATTTACTCCAATGTGACTGGGTGTTTTGAATCTAATTTCACCACATATCTTTTGTATTAGGGATAAATACATTTATTGAAACTCATTTTAAACATCTGCAGTCCTCACGGGGCAAATATTAAACCTAATAAAATATGTTGACCAGGAGGGCACTTGGGGCAAAGGCTTGAACACCACCTGTGCTCTGTGCACGTCCCTGAGGGGCCCCAATCTTGCCATTCCTAATGTGCAAAATGCACACAGCCATAGACTTTGTGCATTAAGGGAGTGCAGGAATTAGACAGCCATCCCCTAAACTATGTTGTGTAGGCATTATACACGGACACAGTATTTAATGCTTATGTGGTCACTGCCCTTGAATGTAAGCAGACACATCTAATGAAAAGCCCTCTGGATAGCTGCTCCAAGCCCAACGGTTCACAAGTGTGCCTCTGCATCTGACCTCAACACACACCTCACCTGTTCACCCCCTTTAAGTCTGTGAAATGTTAGCCACAATTAAATTCAGCATTTTGTCAAAACCAAAGTATGTCTAAGCCATGATATAAATGATAAGACAGCACAGTAAGACATGTGCAAGATGAATACATTATTATTACAATAAGGTCCCTATTATTAGTATTACAATAAGTGTTTGATCCATTGTGAAGGTCGATGTCTAGAGGTGAACGCAATAGTACAAACATTTGTTCAGATATTGTTGAGGTACGCGTACAAAGTTAACCTTATTTAGTACATTACGTCATAGTTCAAATGTCACTGAAAATGGCCAGATGAAGTTTTTTGTTGTTTGCTCCTTGAGTTTGTTTTCTCTCTCCTCTCATCCCTCTGTTGTTGTAGCACGACCCTTTCAACAACTTTAGAAATCTCCTCTTCTCTCGGTTTCGACCACTGGCTCAGATTTTTTAACCCCACAATAAACTAGCAGGACGCCCCTTCCTTTATTTCAGCGAATATATTTGCATAATTTACTCGGGATTATCTGTAATTTATGCACAAACTGCTTTCCACTTGTTAAGGCCAATGTTTCCAAGGAAGCGCTCATAAAATAGTGGTATTGTAGTAGTCTTGCGCATTTTTGGGGGAGATTTTTAACAGGGGGTACGTGTAAAGTATCCCAAAAAATACAGCTATTTCACCAAATAAATTATTATGTATTTATTCATTTATTTTTTACTCACATGTATTAGTGATCCACATAATAAAAGTATGTGTATGTTTTTAGTTTAATTGGGCAGGCAAAATGATGATATGTTCCCTGATGGTGGGCCCAATAATGACACCACCAGACCAAGTTACAGATCGGATCTGTGGAGAGACAAGGTATTTTCGAGCAATAAAAACAAATGTAATTGAAGAAAAGTAAGATATATAAGTTCAATACCATACTGTGGAACATTCACGCAAAGAAATAACATTTCCATGGAGACAAGCAGGTGACAGACCCGCCAACAGAGAAGTGACACAGTGCAGGTTTAAGGGCATTAAACTTTCTGAAACAGCTACAACCAAGAATGATATATAATGAGTGAAGTTACTTAAATAAAAATTAAAATAAATAAATAAAAATATAAAAAAAAAATAATAAAAAAAATAGATAGATAGATAGATTTAATGTATTTTTTTTTTTTTTTTTTTTTCTCATGGTGCTCTGCCCAAACCCAAACAGAAACTAAAGCGCCAAAGCAGATCCAGTGAACAGATCCGAATGAGAGCAGTCCATGGTGTAGTATTGACTTCAGAAGGACAGCTGCCGCGGGACACTCACCGATTGGGACAGGAAGTGGACCACAAGAGGCACGCGCTGGGACTTTGAATACAATACCAAACATACGAGAGTGCACAGAATGAGAAATGTGAACAGGATTATTTCTTAGGTGTCACAATGGATGGTTTTGATATTGAGCACATAGAAAATTCCATGTTTATGTCATTAGCAAAAAATTGTCCTTAATTTACCTTCTTTCTCCAAGGACACTTTTTCTTTCTAGAGTTTAATTCACAGTGGCTCCAAATTCGCCGCTATAACTGCTAGTCTCAATTTGACTTAAGTCGAACACTGTGGGAGGTGCCACACTCACTCAGTCAACTTCTTAATACAGTCTATGATTGTGAGTGAGGTCGCCGCTCCACAGACCTAACCTGTAACTATGAGATTGATGCCACACTAGACCATTCTAAGCAAAGCAATATCCTCTCCCTGTAAGCAAGCGTGTGGTGAACCCTCCTCCCAGAGAGTTTATGCAGTGCAGTCTAATATAAGCATATATAATACAAAAATCATAATTATTTTTACATACAGATTTTGCTCAAAGACGCTTTCAATTTCATACATTATTCTTTCACCCAGTAGTGGTACTAAGCAACTGATGGACGCTTACTTAAAAAACAAAACAAAAACAGCCAAAGTAAAAAATAATAAAAAGAAAAAAGCTTGACAAAATCATAATGAAGTGAGCAGTTACGCCCCCTGCTCTGCTGACACTCGTTTAAACTCGTATGGTGTGATTATGATGTGTAACTGTTTTAAACCTGACTCGTGCTTACTCCAGCACGTGTGGGTCCTGACTGATCCCCCAGAGCCCTGTGAACCAGCTCCACGACCTCTGACCCCTGACATGCATGAAAGTGGGGGGGTGTTATTATACAGTGGTAATGAGTCTGACTGACATGACCTGGTTACCTCAATCCTGTTTCCAACACGAGGAGATTATCCTTGTCTGTCCCTGCACTAATGATGGAGCGTTAGAGCAACAGCAGTGATACCACGGTATAGATCTTAAAGCAGGAGTCAACACAAAGTCAGTAGAATAGTTAACTTAAGGCAACTCTAAATGTGCAATAAAGTGAAGATTCTTGAGCTCATCTGAACAATAATAATAATATTCAGAATCGTCATAATCATAACCATGCATCAGGGCAGGGCCTAGCTTTCAGGGGCCCTAAGCTGAATTTGTCTCTGGGGCCCTAAACAGCAGATGCCTCCTGGCTCAGCTATTGGTGATTCACATTTGACACATTATGACTCTGCTCTCATCACTTTGACCAGTTGTATTTTGTGTTTATATGACCAACATCAGACTGAAAACCTCCAGAATGTCACAACTACCATAGTCAAAAGAACAGCAGACAAACATATAAGGAGGGTCAAGATTTTTTTTAATTCTACACATTTTTTCTTCATTTCTGGTGGATTTTAGTGTGTTCCAGTTGGCGATAGTGGGCTTAAATGTACATTACAAAGGGTCCTTGCACCGGTGTGTAAATACACAGCTGCCCTCACCTCTGCCCAACTCAAAAACAAATGTAGCAGACAGTAGATATTTTGCTGCTATAGGCATAAAACAAATGTAATTGTTTTAGGGGGATATTTAAGCTGCTGTAAAACACACAAGCCCTGTGTCCAATATTGGCTAGGCAGTGTATCACTCAGAACGAAAAAAAAAACAAAAAAAAAAAAATAAATGCAGTCTATTACTGTTTCCTTGTATCAAAGACTAATGTACTGTATGTAGGTAGGGTGACCAGATTTTTTCAAAATAAAACCTGAGACACACCGGGGTTGGGGTGGATGGTAATAATAAAGAACAAGTAAATATGTATTACCTTTTTTTTTTTCTTTACTCAGATTGGTCAAAATAGGGACACCTGGGACATGTCTTGTATAAAACTGGGAAAAATCAATTGTTTTGGATAACTCTGGTGGTGGGACTGTCAAAAAAGGTAAATAGAGACTGTCCCAGGTAAATAGAGACATCTGGTCACCCTATATCAGCAGCGACCCAACAGCTCATCTGGTTGTATATTGGGGTTTAGATTATTTTGGCTAATCTCCCTTATATGAATATTTTTTGCACAATTGTGTAAAACATGGATTTCTATGGTAACTATGCATTCTGTCCTGAGTTCTATACATAAATAAAATGAAAATATAAAAAAATAAATCAATAGACTAAGTAAATATTATTTACACAGATTTACATACCAGGGGTTCTGTTACCATGGTGATTTAGTTGTGAGTGACAGACGGGCAACACCTTCACTTTACACAAACACTCAAGAGAGATCGCCACACATTTCAGAGCTCAGACTCAACAGACAGCAGAGAAAAGTAGATACGATGCAGCACATGAACAACATGCCCTCAGCGCTACAGTGGAGAGATCAGAGAGCGCTGCACCAAAACCCTACTCTAAACCACCAATGAGGAGGGGTTTAAACAGGAGGGCTGCCAGTGCAGTACCAACCTCTGTCCCACCTCCCAAGCTTGTGAAAAACAACATGGCAGAGATGATGGGGGAGATCATGTCCAGGATGAGTTGCCTGACAATTTCTGAAGGCAACAGTCTCCCAAAAAAACAAGGTCTACTGGTCTGCAATGAACTGTCCAGAGACGGAGAGGAGGACCACCAGTGTGCAGCAACACAACCTCGTCATCCAGGCTTTGGTCCAAGATGGATACCTCAAAATACCCCAAAAACCCAGAAAAATTAAATCAGTGTGTACCTGTTTTAATGAGCAATAATTTTCATGAAAACACTTTTGATTTGATTATATGTCAACTTTGTCTAATGAGTAACTATTTAAACATGTCGACCTACTTGTAATTGACTGCGGTTACATACATCATCTGATTTTTAATATTTTTTTCTTTCTGATCATGGTCCATCTCATTACACACATCAAATTGTGCAGTTTGCAAAATGGGACACACCCGGGTTAGGGTGGTTGGTAATAATAAAGAGCACTCAGGTCCATTCTCGACTCACTTGTGAATCAGTCAATAACATGAGAGACTTCTGTCATTGCAACTGAGTGCACATTTTGGCCTTATGGATATTTTCAAGCAGTTTTCAGTATTTGAACAAAAACATTTGACAATATACACTGCCAAAAAAAAAAGGTGAAGCTGCTAATCTGCACCATTGGCCCCTCACACACCACATTAATGCTATGCACTGTGGGTGAATGTCTCTTGCTTAAGGACACATCAACAGTTTTCCACCGGAGCCACTGCTGCTCCACTGTGGCACGTGGTATTCCCAGGTGTCTCCCATTCATGTACAAACCAAGCCCCACCTTGCTTAGCTTTAGAGATCTGACGAGATTGGTCATAAACAAGCAGGTATGGTCTGCAGGAACTCAAACACAAAGTCAGAAGTAAAGGTTAAAGCGGTGAATGCACTCTCAATCTGATGTCCTATAAAAGTCTCTGAGCGCTCTCCCCGAGGGTCTGCTCTGGTCTAATTGTGTGAATGGATGCGTGTCTTTTCCCACGAAACTTCATCCGAGGGAGGAACCACGAGCTCAGAAAAAGGATGTACTCAGCAGGTTTGTCCTTTGTCAGCAGCAGAGAAAAAGAGGAGACTCACTGCACCACATTAAACACATGTGACACTACTGCTGATGAATAACAAGGGATTACTCCGTTGGACACACTTCAAAGGATTCATTTGAACTCGAGACATATACAGTCTGGTGTTAATGACTTTTGCTTGAGATAAGAGAAGTGCTGTTGTTCAAACTAATACAACTTTTTTTTTGTGAGAAAAAGACAACTCCAGGTATGTATTTGATGATTTGATGAGTGGACAACAATATAACGTGATTAAAAACACTTAAAGGAGCCACAAGACACAGCTGGAACTCTTCCCAATACGGATATGAAAAGGGCCTACATACCTGTTCCACAAAATATACAAAACTTTATTAATGTGCCGCTAACCATCCAGCCGACACTAAACACGAAAGACAATGACAGTTAGCATCTCCCCGCACTTGCCCACATAAATAAATGAAAACAACACAACCACAAAAGAGCTAAATATGAACTTAAATACGAATAAACATAACCACAGAAATAAACATAAGCCAAAAATAATTACAAGAGAACACTTTAACATATGACAGACTGATGACTGACCTCTTCCCAATACGGATATGAAAAGGGAAGAGAAAAGGGAAGCAAGAAGGTTCCAGGTTCGACTCCCAAGAGAAGTTTGAATGTCTCCTCCGGGCATTCTGGTTTCCCCCATCCACCCAAAACAAACACAATCAGTCCTCCAGCCAAGTCGAGCTCCAGATCTGGAGATGAGTCCCCGGGTGCTGCACTGCAACTGTTCAAAGCTCCTGACAGGTTGCCCCAGCGGCACTGGTTGAAGGATGGGCAAAATGCGGAAAAGGACTTTCCTTCCATGACCTTTCTTGAGAGAGTAATGAAGGAAATCTTACGTTAAACTTGTCTATCTGCATGGAGACGAGAACATAATGCCACCAGGATAAGTTACAGGTCAAATCTGTAGAGAGGCGAGTCTATTCATCGTAAGAGTCCATGTTTTTTGTGATATTTCTTTAGCAATAAAAATAGCTGTAATAAATGCAAAAGTTTAAAATCAGACAGGGCTATTAAACTATACATGACGAGATAATCTGCATGTGTTTATTTCCTGCAAAAGTCGTGTTGATTTAGGTGATGGGAACCAGCCTCTCCTCAGCCCCCTCGGACTTTGAAGTTCGCTCTGTATTGTCGAGACGGTCCTGAATCGGTTGGCAGCCATTAACCATTTGGGAAGATTAACTGTTATTACCGACCATCTTTGTGTGTTTGGGGCAGCTCTGTGCATACCAGCGGATCAAACAAAACGCTCCTTTGCTGCCTCTTCAGTGGAGGAGGCTTCACACAACTGCAGGTCCGGCTCTGCTTTTATCTGTACAAGAGCCCTCAACTCAGCAACCAGCTCCCTTTAGCCACACACAGGCGCACAATGGAAAACCGCAGTATTTTGGGACAAACAGGGTCACAGATCACCTTAATAAAGAGCCAGGAATGTTTGACACTCCAATCCATCCAATGCAACAACAATCTGGGCAGCGGCTGCTAATGAGACGTACACTTTCGCTGTGCATAGGAAACACATGTTAGCGGGTTGTTTAGCATGCGGCTAACACATGTGACCTCTGACCACTCGCACTTCACATATAACGCTGTCAGAAATGTGATTGGACCCAAGCGGGGAAATCATAGTGCAAAGTCGTTCAGTCACTTTGACAAAGCGCTTTAAATCTACGGAGTTTTAGAGAGCTGTCAGCACCAGAGGCCATGTGGAAAATCTGTAAGGAATGTGAAATGTGCCGATGGTCAAGTCTAGCAGGAGTTTAGAAAGACTTTGTAGAAAACACAATAGCTCATCAACATTTAAGTATTTCAAATTGTCCTGTTTAAACATAGACTGTGTATATAAATAGACATAGCTAACCTGCTAGCTGTTGCGTTTCAAATAAGAAGTGAGCATGGGCGCGCTTCCGCCTCAGTCGAATCTGGCTCCAATTCACGTTACATTGAAAAATTGTTGCCCCTTTTTCTAAAACTGCTGCTGTCAGACTTGTCATTTTGGTCTTAAATTGTTCGTATTAACCCACCTTACATGATTCTGGTATTTGTATTTTGCTATTGTGTCCGTAAATTAAGATATGAACATTAAAAACAGGCAAATCAGGTGCTTCTTTATACAGTTTGTGGTTTAAAAGTGTAAGCAAAGTACGCAAGCATGGAGTATTTGCACACCGCCAACATGCCCAAAGTAGCAAAACTCCATGCAGAAAGGTCAGATCTGGTTTAGGGACCTTCTTGCTCTGAGTCACGAGTCTTCAGTAGTAGGTAGTATCCAAAAGTTAAAAAATCAAGTAAAGGCCAATTCATAAGAAGAACCAGCTTTGTTAGCTCCTAAGCATCAGGCTGTCAGACAACTGTGATTGGTTAGATTTTATAAGTGGGCGTGGTTCATTAAAACTGTCTTCTATAAAACTGCGAGAGAAAAAAAAGAGAAAAATAATCTCAAATCGCAAAAGTGCTGCACTGAACTGTATGAGTACTGTTACTTCAAAATAATATACTTAAGTAAAAGTACAAAGTAAGGGTCAAAGAAATCACTCATAGTAACAAGTATTTGGGAAACCTACTCACACTATTAGTAACTTCCTGGATATTAAAGGTCAGAATAATTTGTATTTATAACAAAAAACCTTTAGACTCAAAGTATGTTGCTAGAAAACTACTCAGAGAAGTACAAATTGTTAGAAAAGTTCCTAAAAAGTAAATGTAACTACTACTTCAAACAGGTCCAAATAGCTTACCAAGTGTACAGTGTAAAATATTAAACATGATGGTTAAAGAGACGGTATTTTACCTCTATGGCGTATTAACAGTTAACACATGACATATTTAGATCATCATGTTATCTTTAATTGTTTTGAAAATCAGCTACATTCGCTGAAAACAACATTTTTAACAGGTTTTGTAAGCTCTACTTAAGTACGTTTTTGATGCTCTGAGCCACGAGTCACTCTCCCTTCAGAACGCCATCGCAACACAATCAGCATGCGTCCCACTAATGAAACTACTACACATCACATCAGGTTTGTGAAGCTGCTGTGTGCAGTTTTGTATCATGCTTTTGTATATTTATGGAGCATTGTCGTGTGGGAGCATGGATGACGTAGGCTTGTCGGTTGAGCACTGGATAGACTCTTAAAGCTAACCGTAAGGCAGCAAACCTTTTAGAATATGTTTTTGATGAGAGAATAACGTTATTACACGCTAGAAAGCTAAAAAAAAATCGATTTTTGTCAATACCCCCTGCTTAAAAAAATAGTTGGTCCATCATTTTGCTCTTTTACGAGTACTGACTGCTGGACTTCCCTGTTGGATTCTGCAACCAATTTTTCCAGCTCATTCCATTTGAAGTTTATCTTTTAACCAGCAGGAGGCGGCACTGCAGTTTGCTCGCCTTCATGCTTGTAAACAAGGCTGGATTCGGTACAATTTTTCAAAGTGCTGTTGGCCTTCCTTGAATCAACCTTCCCACTGGTTTAACAGGGGCAGTTTGGTGCTGATTGGGCGCATAAGAGAGCCACCTGGCTGCGACATGGACATCAGTGCATTCAGAAAGCTGCTTTATGTGCCCTCCTTGTTTGAAGCTGGGGGGGGGGGGAAGTAACTGCAAGCTGTAACTCCGAGTTTCCTAGCAACATGGTCTTAGAGATGTTACTAATGGGGCTCAATGTTTTTAATGAGTGAAACAATCTTCCGACTTCCCGCCATGACGCCTTAAATCTTACAGATCGTTGTAATGTTGTTTCCTAATCAAACAGCATACCTGGAGTTGTGTTCTGTTTCATGTATTTTTTTAGTCATGGTGCTGAGTTTCTGAAGTCTGGCAATGCACAGCTCCACAAACCTTTTCTTTATCTTTATTTATACCCAATGAGAGCACTTTAAGTCTCTTTTTTATGGGTGCCCTGTTCAAAATACAATACAAACAAAACTAATAAGTCTATAAGTCCATATAAAACATTAAAAACAGGTGTAGGTGTGACTGTAAAGGTTTGTTGCCAGGTTGTTAAATTGCATTTGTGGCATCAAAGTATCCAGTTCAAATCTATCACCTGTAATGAAACAAGGGGCCGAGTGAAACCTAAGACACTCCTATAGTCTTTTCCTGCTCCTTATTGCATTGGTTTTGCATAATAACCCTAAATATAGTAAGAAATGAGGGTGAGGAAACAAATTTGACATTGAACAAAGCAACATATCTTTTTCTTGTAAGATTAATTTAGGGCGAGAAACTCCATGGGCAACAGTAGGGCTTTCAACTACTCGTGAGTTGAAGTAGCAAAATAGTCGGCTCACAGTATTTAAAGGGCCTATACTGCTCTATTTTCTGATCTGTTATAATGTTGTTTCCTTATCAAAACTATACTCGGAGTCGTGTTTTGTTTCATTCACACGTTTAACACACAAACCCTGCATATTTACGCTGTGTTTGTTTCCACCTTGTGATGTCATGAGGTAATACAGGAAGTGCTCCACTGTGTTTTTAAACTCCACCTTTACTAGAATCATTTGGATGATTTCGGACCTTGAAGTACCAATCTCTAGGTAAACTTGAGAATTACCTCTTCATGACATCACAAAGTGGAACAGAGCATTTTGAGCTTTGGAGATGTACAGACTGAAGATAAAGGGACAAACAAAACACAACTCCAGGTATGTTTTTGATGAGGTGACAACATTATAACATGGTTTAAAGCTCACAAGTCAATTTTGTGTAATATCGGCGCTTTAATGAACAAGACAGATGGGGGTGTAAAATGTAAAATGGGGGAGAAGAGTGGCGAGAAATATTACGCAGTTTGTTGGAGGTAGTGCAGTTACATTTATTTGCTTACTTGAGTAACTTTTTACCTCTTTTTAACTCGTTCTTGGAGTCGTTTTCTGTCAGACTTGAGTAATATATTGTGCAGTTTACCAGTACTCCGCGATAAAAGCGTTATCGCGACAATATTAATTGATTTAAACATGTTTAGAAAAACACATGTTTAAATCAATGAATACTGATTGTTTCTTGCACTGCTCCTTCAGATATGATTTAGTTGCTTTTCTCATTTTTGTGGTCTGTCCTTTGAAAATTTGGTGCATTATTTACTTTGTACTTCTACTTGAGTAATATTATATTTTGAAGTAACTGTCTGAGAGTTTGAGAACCACCACTTGAGTAAATTTCCAGTTTCTTGTATTCTCGACTATAATCTCCACAGACCTGTAGAGTCCAACCCCAAACGCCTGGAGGAATCGAAGACAAAAGTGTGAATGCATAATTAATACACTGAGGCTGCATTTTTAATTGTTACTGGCCTTCAAAGTTGCCTACTCGTATTGTCTGCGGGTTCTGGGGCTGGCTGCTTCCGATGGCAAAGCTTAATTCATGATTTTTTTTTAGGCCTTGCGCTGCAGAAGAACCAGCGGACTCGCCTCTTTTCTCAGGGTGTCTGTTCCGCACAATGGACTTCCTTGGGCTGCAACACAAAAGAGGCTGGATCCATGAAAAACACCAAATTCAATGGCATTCCTGGCCACAATGCACTCTGAGAATATTCTGCCTTGCCCATTCAGCGCTGGGATGATCGGAGGAGAGGACCAGGAAGTGATACAAGGATCTGGGATCAGGAATAAATCGAAAATAAAATTCTAATATAACACATTTTTTAAAATATAAAGGTTAGGTTAAATGGCAGCATGCTTAACAGTCTCCAAAGAGCCACAATGCATTTTTCACATTCAAAGTAATACAAAAGTTAAATAATATATCCTATAATATATCCTAACTAGTTCATTCTAAACTTTCTGCAATGATCTAAACTCATTTCTCACTTTCTTAACACATTCCTAGCATTATAAGTATTCACAAAGATGAGTTTATAAGTGCTTTTCACAACTTTCAGAGGACAGAGTGGAGTTTTGATACCATGCTAACTGCTAACAATAACTAGCATGTTAACAGCGCACCAGCCTTACTTCCTGGTTCCACCTTAAGAGCTGCTCTTACAAAATAACAGTAATGGAGACAAATAAATACAAAAAGAATTGGGTATTGCCCTGTAATGTGATTGTTGCTACTATGTATATGCCACTAACTAAGGGGTTAAGCAGATTGTATATTCTGAAAAGACATTTTGAATTCTGAGTTTCAAAAGTTGATGAGTTCAAGTTTAAAATAGTGAATAAATAAGACTAACACAAAACAACATTTTTGAAATCCAATGAGTCAAATGAATCATGTGAAGAAGTAGCTGAAACGAACAATAACCAGGAGTTAATAGCAAAAGAAAAAATCAAATCTGTCAACTGCACAAAAAGTTGTAGGAGTGAAGACGTTTCACTGCTACTCATCCAAGCCGCTTCTTCAGTTTTGGTCAGATCACTTGTGGACACTGCCTTATATCTGTCTGAAGATAGATAGAGATAGACATAAGGCAGTGTCCACCAGTAATCTGACCAGAACTGAAGAAGCAGCTTGGATGAGCAGCAAAACATCTTCACTCCGACAACTACAACCTTTTGCCCATTTGACAGATTTAAAAATTTCTCTTACTATGAATCATATCTGGGTGACTACACAGACAACCAGGAGTTAAACAGTTCTGATCTATGGAACTAAACTATTAAGAAAAATCAGGTCTAATGTTGAACTTCTGCAGGACTAAAGCAGTTCTGAACCAGGACTACGGCCAAGTGACTCCTCAGTGTTACCAGAGACGGATACCCATTCCAGGCTTCCATCTATTATTTAGTACTGGTTTAGCCTTGGTTTGGCCCTGGTTTAGTCTTCGTTTAGACCTGGTTTACTTTTGGTTTAGACCTGGTTTAGTCTTGGTTTAGACCTGGTTTATTCTTGTTTCGTTTTTGCTTCTGAGCAGACACACTGTGAGAATGGGCAGCAGCGGGGGACATTGCTCCACTATTATGATCCTTGCCAGCTTATTGCCGCCCCAAAGGAAGCCAACACCACAAAAGCCCATGGCAAAACCTCTAGTGAACATCCCGGGACTCTGCGCCTAATCCTGCCCTGTACATCTGCTCCGGTCCAACCAAAAAAAACCAAAACCAAAAAACAAAAAAACTGCACCCCATTTTTTCACCCAATTTTAAATCCCCCGTAACAGGCAACACCTCCTTCTCCTCAAACTCCCCGAAAGCCCTTTGTATAGCGCGCCATAGTGTCACAAAACCACAAGACCCGAGGCTGCCAGTCGTCAAATGGAAAAGCTCTCCGGTTCCATTCACGCAGCTTACTTTGCTCATGTCGACTTAGGCAGAAAAGGGGAACTCTTATGTTAGCACGTGAAAGGGCTCCAAACAGGGGCTAGACCCAGGCCAGCTCTTCACATAGCCCCACAATTGACTCTGAAAGCCAGTGTTTCTCCAGAGAGTGGTAGGGAGTGTGTTGGCGTCATGTTGTAATTGAATAAGATGGAAGGCGCAGGTCGTATAGAATAAAGAGGGGCCCGGGCGGACAAGCTGTGTTTTCGTGAGATGTTCCTCAAGATGATGTGAATGGTAAAATAATAATAAAAAAAATCTATCAAAATCAATTATCTTAGTGTTCTGAAATCAGTATTTATATTTAGGTGAATAAATAAAAAGGTACACTGCATAACATTTACATCTTTTTGTGGTGTGTGGGTGCTGCCTGCTTGTCTCCATGAAGATGTGATTGCGTTGCCTGGCATGTATGACCTTAAAAGTATGCATCTAGTAGCTTGGTGTAGACCCGCTGCTCCTCCACGTTGAAAGGAGCCAGGTAAGGTGGCTTGGGGAAGATTCAGGACACACTGGAGGGACTATGTCTCTCGACTGGCCAGGAAACGCCCTGGATTCCCACCACAGGAGCTGAAACCAAGTGTGAGGAAAGTTTGGGATAAGTGGAAGAAAATGGATGGAACTAGTATTTATTTCTATTACGTTTTTATATATTGCTCAAAATTACCTTGAAAAGTGTACTTACATTTTCTTATTGTGTGTCAGATCTCTCCACAGATCTTACTTGTAACTTGACCTATGGTGTCACGTGCTTGTCCTCATGGAGATGGAACAGTTGAATGCCATACATACTGTGGAACATACTGTTGAAGACAAAGTTGTAACATCTCCATAAAAGTTACATACTCCACCTTTAATGGACAAAATAAGACCTTAACCAGGAATAAAACTCGCATCATACAGCAACAGACCAGTGATACTAATGCCACAATTGAGAATGACAGGTTAGGCTATAACAAAAGATGATCAGACATTTGCATCTTACTGCGCAGGAGATATGACATTCTCATGGCTCTTCACTGCCAGTCACCCAAACTGTATTTGTTTATAGAATAACCTGTAAAACTTGATGCATTGGAACATATTTGTTATCATTACTAAATTAAAGAAATGTTTATATGTTTCAGAAACTGCAGATAATTAAAGTCAATTACTGTGGCACTGTGGTCCTCATATTCAGACCTCAAATCATACTTTGAGGCCCGATGACCCAACCTTTTCTATTGTCCTAATTTCATCCTATTTTTTTTTTCCTTAGTACTAATGAGGGTTCTGCTTCATAGAACAGTGGATGTCCTTAAAATGTACAGTATGTAACTTTATGGACACCATATTTCCATGGAAACAAGAAGGAGGCCCTCCTCCAGACCAAATAAGTATCAGGTTTGTGGAGATGCAAGCCCACTCTGAGGAACAGCATATGTTTTTCAGTGCAAATTAATTTTAAAAAACATGCTTTGATTTTATTATACATTAATCTATTTTTGGGCTAAAAAGTTACATAATCTAGGGCTAGTGCAACTTTAAATAGCCTAAATTAATTTTGTTACGTGTTTTAAGCGTTATGTGTGCAAATGGAGGGGAACAGTAGTTTGCCAAATGAGATCATAACATGCACAAGTTTTCAAAAGTTTGCACATGCGCCCATCAGTGAATGTGTATGAAAGAAAGAGGATTTGTGTATCTGAAATTGACTGATTGTGTGTGTGTGTGTGTGTGTGTGTGTGTGTGTGTGTGTGTGTGTGTGTGTGTGTATTAATTGATATGGTTGTGTGTGTGTGTGTGAACTGAATGTTTTTAGAAATGCCGTATAAGGGGGTGAGTTGTGTTGTATTTGATGTTTTACCATATGTTTACAGGTCTTTCATCCATCTACACCAAACTGTTACTCTTACTCAACATCAGCCTGTCCAGAGACTACAGGTGGACATTAGTATTTACGCTATAACCTGACACCATTCCTGTTTTTTTAAGGTCAATGTAATGTCGTGCACTGTCCCTGGATAAATAAAAGCATACCATACCACACCAAAAAAACTTTCAGTGTTCAAATGAAGAAATATAGTGAAACGTACTCTAATCTAGCCTTGGAAAGCGAACGTAAGGACTGTGACTGTGCTGAAGGCTCCCCCTAGTGGATATCGTATATTACTGCAAACTGGATTACTTCCTTTTCACTGCTGCCTGTCGCAAACTTTAAGCCAGAAAACACAAGTCAAACTTGATTTGAACTACGAGGTTTAATCTGATGAGTAATTTGACTATTTGAGTGCGTATTTTGTATTTCAGCTGTTGTTGGGGGAGGAGCACTGCAAACGAGAATAGGACATGAGGTTATTTCTGAAAGTGAAACCAACAGTCAGGTGACTCAGGGAACACACTGCATTTTATTCTCAAAGATAACGGTGTGCTTTTAGATTCTTCGTTCATCCAGCCCAACTAAAAGGTCAGTTTTTGCAACAGTAATACTGAATCAATAGCTTTCTAACGTAGCCTAATGAACTACCAACAAATTGTCCTATCTTCTAAACTTTGACACATTTATGCACTTCAAAAGCAGATACTTCCATATATAAGTTATACAAGTGATACTACTAGAATCCTTAGTTGCTTATGTTGTTTGAGAAAGTATTGAATGGTTGACTTTTTCTTGGTTTAGCTGTAGCTGTACACAATTCTTTACTTTCACTTGTTTTTCTTAGTGTGTGCCATGGCTACTGCGACCTGTCAGCTGTCTGAGGACCAGTTCCTCTGCTCCATCTGCCTGGACGTGTTCACAGATCCTGTTACTTTACCCTGTGGTCACAACTTCTGCAAGACATGCATTCAACATCACTGGTCCATGCAAACCAAGAGCGAATGTCCTTATTGTAAACAGGTTTTTTCTCCAACACCAGATTTAAGAGTCAATATTTTCATTTCCGAGATGGCTGGCCAGTTCAGAGAATCGAAAACTAATCCAGAAGAAGTGCTCTGTGATTTTTGTACCTATCCTAAATCTATTGCCCTGAAGTCCTGCCGAGAATGCCAGTCCTCCTTCTGTGTGTCCCACCTGGAGCCACATATGATTATAGACAATCTGCATACACACAAACTTATCGACCCCCAAAGAAACCTGAAGTCTAAGGTAAGTAGAACTAACATTTCTGTTTATATATAAATATGATTATTGATCAGGTATAATAAGACCACTCAATCTCAACTACTATATTTTGCATGTGAGAAGAAGCTGAAAATTTGGGGAAATTAACATAATGAGCAAAGAATAATGCTAAATAAGACCCTACGGACACATTTTTGCTCCAAATACGCTTTAGTTGTCACCTTCTCAGCACTAATCTGTAACTATAGCTACCTTGGGGCTTACTGAACAAAAATAATCAATTCAAAGTATATAGCACTTCTTTGAACACAAACATGCATGGATGGGACGAGATCTCGTCAGATAAAATTGCCATGAGACTGTACACAAATGGGAAAAACAAGATTTTATCCTCCATCTTTACATTTGGCATGAAAGGGTTACAGCTTGCTCTAGCTCTGGTAAGCTGCACATCTTTGAACAGCTTTAGCTAAAAGACTCCTCCACCTAGAGCCAGTGGCATGCCATTAGAGCAATCAAGGCAAGCAGTGCTTGTCCAGTAAAATCTAAAATTATGTGTCAAAAGTATAATTAAATACTAAAATAGGTACAAATTATATCCAAATAATTCAGTTTTCCCTTCACTTCTGCCTGTTTGAAGCACGGTTGTAGTCACAGTGTCCTTTAGTACACCCTACTGGCCACTGAGCAGAATGCATCAATCACAGTTCCAAACATCTCATTAACTTGTGTTGTTCTGTGCTACAGAGGCCATTCAGCACCACACTCTGTACATGTGCTTTTATAAAGCGAGGCCAGCCAGTTTAGAAACTTGCACATCCTTGGACATCTGAGGAGATTTCTAGTGAGTGCACATTTGCAGCAGGAGACGACAACAGCAGCGCCAACTTTCAACACAACTTTTTTTTTTGCCTTCTTAGGCAGCTGCGTGCCCCTCTCGTATCTCTTTCAAAAGCTGTCAGAGCCCAATCCTTCCCGTGCGGTGCATCTTTCTGCTTTGTTTAATCTCGGGCGCATAGTGCTGTCTGTTCATGTGTTAATTCCCATGTAGCCTTGGAAAAGTCAGTACACATGTAGTGTAGTTCAATAAAGCGAGTTAACAAACAGAGACGTTATACAAATAACTCCTCCTTTCAAACTGATATAAGACAGTGTCCATCAGCAATCTGACCAGAACTGAAGAAGCCGCTTGGATGAGTGGATGTCCCTCTCAGCTCCATGTGCGTATGGTGCAGCAGCAGTGGGGGAGAGGGGTGGAAATCTTTCGTGGACCCTATTTCGTATCTTGTCTCTTCTCGTGAAAATTCTGTCTCATCCCACTCCTCCAAATATGTTTTACATTGCATTATTCGTTCTCCCCTGACCTGGTGGTAAGATGCCCTGTGACAGACTAATGGAGGCATGGATGCCAGTTTGTACCACTGACTCCTCTGACCACCACCAATCACCCACGACATTCATACTAGGCATAATATGTAGTACGGCAGTATACTCCACTGTGGCAGCTGACATTCTCCCCCATTTCAGTACTAATGAGGCTTGCCCCTTAGGTTGATCAAACAGCGTGGGGCATTTTTTAAAGTGTTATAGTCATAAACTAAATAGTGGCTGCCAATCCGTGCCAGTGGCCTAACTGACCACCACCAGAACTCGTAAGGGCACAGTGTGATGACGCGGACGCCATGTCCAGTAGTTTCATTAGCGGAATACACTCTGACTGTGTTGTGATAGAACTCTGAACGGGGAGTGACTAAGCAAGAGGAGAGGCACTCAGAGTGTCAAAAATGAAACTGAAACTAATTAATTAATTTAACACATCTTCGGTGAATATAGCATTTTCAAAGTGATAAAAGGTAAATATGTTATGTGTTAACAATAGTGGTTAAGATATGGATGATAAGTGTATTTATCAGGCTTTAAGAATGTGCATGTTACAGTACAATTGTTTCTTTCTTCAAAGGTTGAAGAAGGAACAGCATCAAGGATGGACACTGAAATTCAGGAAATGATTGTGATGAGACAACACACCATCCTCCAACTGCACCAAGTGATGGAGCTCAACAACAAAGAAGCTAATATAGAAATGACAAACGCCGTCCAAACCTTCACTGCTCTGAGCGATTGTGTGGCGAAAGATCTAGACAACCTCATACAAGAAATAACCAGGAAGAAGAAGACCACAGAAGACAATGCAAAGAGCTATATTAAAGACTTAGAACAAGAGATGACAGAGCTCAGAAATGGCGTTAGAATTGTCACAAGAGATTGGGCAAACTTGAATATTCGTAAACCAACTTACGAAGGGACAGCTGTGAGAGCCATGGCGCAGTTAGATCAGAAACTCAGTCAACAAATGAGTAGGGCTTTTACCTGTGAGTTACAAAGAGTCCAAAAATATAATGTGTATGTCATGCTTGATCCCGACAAAGTACATCCCAGATCAACCAATCAAAGCAATAGGAAAGGCAGCGATAAAACGCCAGAATGTAAATGTGTGCTCGCAAATAAAAGCTTCTCCGCTGGGAAGTTTTACTTTGAGGTAGACGTTAGAGGCAGATCCAACTGGGTTCTGGGCTTGGCTAAGGAGCTCCACGTTAGCAAGGAAATTGCACTGAGCCCCCAAAATGCATACTGGACCATATGTATGAGAAATAAAAAAGAGTGGTATGCAGGATCCGAGCCTACAATGCGGCTGTCGCTAAAGTCCAAGCCAGAGAAAGTGGGAGTTTTTGTGGATTACGAGGAAGGTTTGGTGTCCTTTTATGACGCCAGTCAGGCAGGTCTAATCTACACATTCACAGGCTGTAATTTCACTCACAAGGTCCACCCTTTCTTTAGTCCGTGTGAGAATGATGGCATACACCTCCACACGCTGCCTGATTCGTCTTGTGTACTTCAGTAGAGAAGTTCTACAGTATCTGTACTATGCTTGTAAAAAATATGTATACAGTACCTAGATGCAAACAGCTTTATCAAATAAAACTTCCTGAATATAAAGTGAATGTGATATGAACAGCCAGTTTTAAAATCTATTAAAACAATTCAAGCAACCAACCAATAAAAATCCAATGGATTAGAATAATTTTTATGATGTAAAACCTCCAGCTGTGCTCTACTCCTTCACCATTGCCAATTTCACTTTCAATGAGAAACTTATCCAATCTAGTCCTGGAAACTACTCAGCGGCAAACTCTGCCTTAACGGTCTTTAGTGAAAGCCTTTGCATACATCTGTAAGCGTAATAATTTACATTTAATAAAACATACATTTTATTATAGTGTTGTCGTAATGGCAAGACTGGCAGCCCAAAAAGTGCAGAACTCGGGACGGTTTAACACTGTTTATTTACACAAGTGAATAGCATACACAAAAGATGGTAGACCAGGCGGGGGGGTGAGCAGAATCCAGGGCAGGGCGTGAAGAGCGGGAACAGGAGCAGGGAGAGTGCAGGCCGGGGTCCGGGACGTGACGAGGAGGCGGAGACAGGAGTGGAGGGTACCAGGATGAGGACGCAGGGTCGGGAACGGAGCCAGAGACGAGGAGCAGGTATAATCCAGGGAGCAGGAGTCGGAGCAGGGTGCGAGGTGCGAGCCAGGATCCAGAGCGTGACGTGGAGACAAGGACAGGAAAACAGACAATACCGGAACAAGGAACCAGGGTCAGGAACGGAGCCAGAGACGAAGGAGCTGGGACGGTCCAGAGAGCAGGAATGTTTGACACGCGGACGATCTGGCAGTGAGTTGGGAGCAGGGTCGGTGCCGGGAAACAGGATCGGGAGTTCGGAGCTGGTCCAGGGAGCAGGAGGTGAACACGAAGACACCAAGACAAACAGGCACGAAGACAAAAACAGCACGAAGACAAACAGAGGCGAACAGACACAAACGCAAACAATCGATCTAGCCCCGAGTGTAGAGTCCTGGCCCTTTTATCCTCAGGCAGGTGGCGTTGATTGCGCTAATGAGTTCCAGGTGCGTGAGGGAGGAGCCAGGAGCTCCGCCCAGCTCCGGCTCAGGCAGGTTAGGGAGGGGAAGGAGTAAGGCAGGAGCCAAAACAGGGAACAGGAATCCCATGGATCGTGACAAGTGTATTTCTAAGCATTCAAAGCACACTGTACAAGTGGTGAAAAAATTATAAAAACAAAGACCTTACACTACTTTAGGTCATTGCATTGTTTTAGTCAAACTCAAACTCATTGTGCCTCAATAATTTGGATCTGCTGTAATTCTCTGCAAGGTTTCAAACCCACGCATCTCTGTTGTGTAACCTTTTTCAAAGTAGATTTACTTTGTCATTGTCCACAACCAGATGTCTACTTTATCTTACACATCATAGTGTGTGTGTGTGTGTGTGTGTGTGTGTGTGTATCTATTTCTATTTATACATATACACACACACACACATATATATATATATATATATATATATATATATATATACACACACACAGACACACACATATATGTGTGTGTCTGTGTGTGTTTAAAAAAGAAATAAAACAAGGCTTTTGAGTTTTGAGTGATACAATCACACATAATAAATATTATAGATATAGGCGGAAATCACAAGGGCTTGCTGAGTGTCCCCCTCTCTCCTCTTACTGTCCCCCTGTTCTCCCTTTGCATTAACGCTTTACAAAAAATAGCCAATTATGGTAAAATGGATTTATATACCAGATGTATAAAGTATCCACACAGTTCATCATAATAACTGATGTTGCTGATGTATATATTTACCTCTAAGTATTTTATTCTATTTTTAAGCATATCTTTTTTAACTTTATGCGTACCCTTATTTGTACTTATCCAGTGTTTTATGTTGCACTTTATCACCAAAGAAAGTTCCTGGTTTGTTAGCTGTGTTCACTGGCAATAAAAGTCTTCTGATTCTGAACATAGTTATTGAATTTATGAAGTATCGTTACAACTCCCTTCAAAGGATAGTTTTAATTTCCATCGATTTATCCCCGGACCAAACAGAGTTTCACCCCTGATTACAGAGCAAGGCCTTTACTTGTTTAATCACTTGACAATAAAGGACATGTTTGTCCATTCTGACGAGGAAATTATGTTTCCTTGATGTTGAAGCTCTGGAGTATAGATTCTATAAAAAGTCGGATTATCAACTTTGCCTGTAACATGTTTAATAATAATACGTCATTTTTCAGCGACATTCCATCGTCTTTTTCACAGCTGGTACTGCGCATGCGCAAAAGGTGGAGTCCTTGGCTGGTCGGCCTGCTGTAGGTGACTGATCCTGTGGAGGAGACACAGATAAAATGCAGAGCTGGACGCAGTTATATCGCTCCGTAGCCACGGTAAGCGGGGACAGCAATAGCCTTATACGAGTCGCACTTATTAAACACATCACGTTAACAGTCTTTGAACAAATTTGTGCGCATCTGACCTGCCCGGCGCATGATCTGGCCTGTTAGCTTTAGCTTTAGCCTCGACCGGTGTTTACTGCGAGGCTCCAGTCATGTAACATGCAAACATGTAACTGAGGAGATGCGCAGGATTAAAACCGGGTTCGCGTGATCAGTGATTGGTAGTTTTGTTTTAGAAACCACTTCCTAATTAAGTTGCTACCACACAGCCTGTGCTAACCTGGTTAACTGCACCTCCAACAAACCCAGTCATGTGTCATTTGTGCCAAAACGTGTTAAACTTCTGACAAAGTGAAACCATGGACAATATCAGGTTTATGTAAATGTGCATTGCTGCTAACTTACTGTACGTGTTTACATCAGGTTGTGTAAGGTTTTGCAAGGTTAACTGAGGTATCTTATTTGCTATTGCATAACACGGCTACCTAAAGTGTGGGTCAAATATCCTGAACTTGTTTATGCTTCTTGACATTTTATTTCCACGCATTTTCTGCTTGGAATTCTTGTAGTATGTTGAACATGTCTAAGTCATTAAATGATGTCAGTAAAGATGCCACAGCTGGAGTCTCTAGCTGCATTACCTTTTATATAAAGACTGAATTCGAAAGGTCATCCAGGGTAAAGAATAAAAAAATGTAAATCACTGCACTGACTGCTTGTTGGATATTTAAATGAACATATGCTTTGTAATGGACAATCTTATCAGCTGCTACTGTTCTTCTTTGATAGAGGGGCCACCAGCTGCCATGCAAACTCCATGGAGCTGCAGCAGTGTCGGTCAGAACTTATGCTGACAAGGCGGCAAGTAAGGGCCACATTAGTCTTATCTGCCATATAATATTGTTCTGTGAACTTTACCTAGGAGCTGTAAAAATCTGTGTTTTTTCTGTATCTTTAGTTGATGCCGATGTCACAGTGGTGGGCTCTGGTCCAGGCGGGTACGTTGCTGCTATCAAGGCTGCACAGCTTGGCTTTAAGGTAAAATTAGCAAAAATTTATATATGTTTTACATTTATTTTATGCAGCACTGCTTATGGATCAATTTCTTCTTTAATTTCTTCTTGTAGACAGTTTGTGTGGAGAAAAATGCAACGCTGGGTGGAACCTGTCTGAATGTTGGTTGCATACCTTCAAAGGTAAACACATCTCCATATGATTTGTACTTAAAAATGATTTATCAAAGCTACATTTTAATTCACTGGTTTGTTTTTGCTGTATTTTTCAGGCACTTCTTAACAACTCTTACTTGTACCACTTGGCTCACGGAAAAGATTTTGAAAACAGAGGCATAGAAAGTTAGTTGCACAATTTCTAGAATTTTCCCTGTCTTTCATTTTTTGATGGATATTGCATTATTACTTTTTTCTCTGGCTCAAACATGGCTAATTTCATTTTTGTCATTTAGTTTCAGGCATCTCATTGAACCTTGAAAAGATGATGGCACAGAAGTCTAATGCAGTCAAAGCACTAACTGGAGGAATTGCACATCTTTTTAAACAGAACAAAGTAAGTTTTGCCTTGTCAACACTACTCATTCCAGATGAAAAATTGCATTAAATATAACTTGACTTATTTTATCCAGGTGACCCACGTAAATGGTTTTGGGAAGGTAACGGGAAAGAACCAGGTGACTGCCACAACAGCAGATGGAGAGCAGGTCATTAACACCAAGAACATCCTCATCGCCACAGGCTCCGAGGTCACGCCTTTCCCTGGGATTCAGGTACTGTGTCTGTCAACTGTAAACGATGCTGTAGGAAGAGCCAAACTTTAACTTGTAAAAAAAATAGCAGCTGTGATTAGTTATCCAAAATGTAATAAAGCATTAAGTCTTAGGTTACTATATTTCATTATTTGTATTATCTTAAAAGGGAAAGGCAAGTTGTGAAAAGTTACACAAAACACCAACAACAACATTGAAACTTTGTGTTAAACCACTGTTAAATAGTGTTTTATGGCTGTATGTTTACATGTAACACAATTATTTTATATCCCAGATCAATACATTTTGTTCTTATTACAAAAGTGAAAAGTTCAGTTGAGATCTTTACTTCAACTTGCGCTAAATTTGTTGCCCTTGCTATGGATTTTAAAAGTTGGTTATCAGCTGCAGCAAAAGGCCAAATATTGGATACCCTTAAAACAATGCATGAATTGTTTATGATAATGAACTCATAACACCATAGTATGTTTCCACAACAACTCAATTGAAGTGGAGTGTTTGTTTTTTTGTTTTGTTCCAGATTGATGAAGAGTCCGTAGTCTCATCCACAGGAGCTTTGAGTCTGAAGAATGTCCCAGAGGAGCTCATCGTGATCGGAGCGGGAGTCATTGGAGTGGAACTGGTCTGCATCATCATTTTAGTTCTCGCACATCAACTGTGTACCTTGTCTATTGTGTTTTATAAATGTATGATTTTTGTCCTACAGGGGTCAGTGTGGCAGCGATTGGGCTCCAAAGTCACAGCTGTAGAGTTTCTTGGTCATGTGGGCGGGATGGGCATCGACATGGAAATCTCCAAAAACTTCCAGCGAATTTTGCAGAAGCAGGGCCTCAAGTTCAAACTCGGCACTAAAGTCATGGGAGCCAACAAGAGACCCGATGGAAAGATCGATGTGGCGTGAGTTTGACAGTTTTTGTAGAAATAATGCAAAAGTGAAGAAATGAAAGAAGAAAATAGGAAAAAAATACTGGGCAAGCTTTAAAGTGGGACTAAACACTAAATCATCTACTAAAAATATGGTGTTTTTAACTGTATTGTCTACTGTACCTAGACATTTTGGCAATTTTAGTGCAAACTATGAAAATCTGCAGCTTTGTGGTCAAAAACAGCCAAAAACCCACTGTAATTTCAAGTACTACGTAACATCACACAAAACTTCCCTGATCACAGCCACGTGTTTCTGATTAGGAATGTGTGGCTGCAGGGGCGGAGTTTGAATTGCAGATACCGGTTAAGCCAATCGCACTGTTCTTGTAGTCCAAAACCCCACCCTTCCTCCCCCCTCACTCTACCCTTCTTTGTCATCCAGGTACTACCTAGTTTAGCGGCCCTATTTGAAATGTGGTTGTAGGCGGAGTTTAGGTGTTTAGTCCCACTTTAAATGTTGTGTTTTCTTCTGTGGTGTCCTGCAGAGTGGAGGCAGCAGCAGGAGGGAAGAATGAGACCCTAACTTGTGATGTTTTGCTGGTGTGTATCGGACGGAGGCCTTTCACTCAGAACTTGGGTTTGGAGGATGTAGGAATCGAGCTGGACAACAGAGGTCGCATCCCCGTCAACAATCGCTTCCAGACCAAAGTACCCAGGTACAGACATTAGATTCAGCAATGGTCAGCCTTTAAAATTTTCTGTCAATATAACAGATAAAAAACTCTAAATTTGACTTAACACGTCATTGTTTGAACTTGCATGTAGATGTAAATGTTTGGTCCATTTCCTAACTTGTATTTTGTTGTGGTGCTGATTTGAGGATGGTACGCTGTTATTTTCCATGTTCCAGGATAATTATGATTTACGTACATGCATCTTGATAATTTTTCCACCAAGAGTAAGCGTGAGCCCCATCAATTATGTAAAAAGTGGAGTGAAAATAAAATAAAAGATAAAAATGAAATGAGTTTACAGGCATCAGTTTAAATACCGTGATTAAATCAAACTTTCCTTTACATAAAATTATTATCCTTATTACTTAGCTTTGAATAATGTGCTAGTAGTCTCCAGCTAAAGAGAATTTGTATTTGAATTTGAATTTGCTTTCTGTGAACATCAATAAATAAAATATTCTTCAGTATTCCTTCAACATAGCGCTTTCATGCTATAACTAATTGCTCATGTATTACTTGATTGAATTTTGAGAGTTGACTGTTATGGTACCTTTTTCCAGTATTTACGCCATTGGAGACGTGGTAGCTGGGCCCATGTTGGCGCACAAAGCTGAGGACGAGGGCATCATCTGTGTGGAGGGCATGGCTGGAGGTGCAGTGCACATCGACTACAACTGCGTCCCCTCTGTGATCTACACTCACCCGGAGGTGGCCTGGGTTGGGAAGACTGAGGAGCAGCTCAAGGAGGAGGTGAGTCCAGACACTGAAACAAGGACACACTGTTGATAGATGCAAAGATGTCTGTCTCAAATTATACAGATTATCCCATTAATTTACTTCATTTTTATATAACAGTATAGCATCTGAAACTGGATTTCTTAAGTCCTCCTGACTTTATTTACAAGTCTTAAATTCTCAATCTATTTAAGAAACAAAACCCAATATTTTTAAGATAATAATTTTTACCACTATAAAAAAAATCCATACCAGTGAAATTTACAAATAAAACACTTTTTTGTTTTACATTGTATCATTTTTGGAATATAACATGTGATATTCTTTTCTTTTAATGTATATATATATATTTTCTTCTACATCATAAGTTATAATTGTGGCACAGAGATTATTCTTACCGTACTGTCTTCTTACTTTAGGGCGTCCCATACAAAGTCGGCAAGTTCCCCTTCGCCGCCAACAGCCGAGCCAAAACCAACGCAGACACAGACGGCCTGGTGAAGATTCTCAGCCACAAGGAGACAGACAGGATGCTGGGAGCTCACATCCTGGGATCTGTAAGAATCAAGTCATACTGGTCAATAACACATTAGTTATCCAGGGTGTAAAAAGGGTGTCGTTTTCTGTTTGTCCTGTAGGGGGCAGGAGAGATGATCAATGAAGCTGCTTTGGCCATGGAGTATGGAGCTTCGTGTGAGGATATTGCCAGAGTTTGCCATGCACATCCTGTGAGTATACTCACTGTATTTTTATGGTAATATTAACCATGATTTTTTTCTAAAACTCAACATTCCAGTTATTTCTCCCCTTAAACCTGACATTTGAGGCATAATCGGGGCAAAATGGCTATATAATTTACAGGACTTGCTATACTATGAAAGAGCTGTCCAGTTGTATTACTAGGGATCCTAACTCTTGGGCTTCCCTTATTGTTAGGTTTTCACTGAGTTTATTGTGACGGTCTTTTCATTTTTTTTTCTCTGCAGACTGTTTCCGAGGCCTTCAGGGAAGCAAACCTGGCGGCCTCTTTCGGCAAAGCCATCAACTTCTAAACCTACAGCCGCTGTCGCACCTCCAGTGTACATACACCCAATATCTGAACTGTCTCCAAATGCTCTGTTCTTCTGCACCTTTAGTTCTACTGTTATTTAACTGTTCTCTAAAGAAATAATAAAGGGGGTTTGGGCTTCACTTCAAAACCTTTCTTTCCTAAACTTCAAGAATTTATATTAAAGACATTAATTTACAGGTAGAGATATATATATATAAATACTTTTGCTTTTGTGGCTATGGTTTTCGTTTTTATAATAAATTACAAAACCCATCTCGACATTTAAAGAGCAGAACATGGCCACTTGAAGAATATTTTTACATTGACAATTTAAAGACACATTTTAAAGTGACCCCCATTTTGTCATAGTACTTATAAACAAGAACGGATAGATGGATCTATATCATTCTAAGATGTGTCACCTTTAAGGGATATTGCTGTTATTTAAGATTGAATAAAATACTAACAGGCCTAATGTGAATTTTTGTAGTAAATATGTGTACTCAAATTCATCCCAGTCTGAACTCAAAGTAATATAATGCATGACACTGTTGCTTTCATTACTCCACTGTAAAGACATTGGTGATTGGCTTTAACAAACAAACACTTGCCTGAATCAACAGTGTATTCAGTCAGTAGTACACGGTAGCCTAATGAAGGTGTTCTGTTGAAATAGGCTTGATTACACTGAGCAAGAGGGCAGGAGCTCTGTCGTCTTAGGCTGCCGATCCTGACATCTATCAAGACAACATTATTCTCCAGGCTGTGGAGGGACTGAGCAGCAGTAATCACCACTGTACTACCCCTCTGTGCAGACTTGTGTTAGACTACAGCTCATCTCTATAGATTTTTCCCACTGTGATAATGCAACCCACTAAACATGCACATACTTTTAACTTGATTACTCCTTTGAATGGATATATCTTCTCTTTGTGACTGGACGGGAGATTTTACTGAACTTAAATCTATTTGATAAAGAATAAAATATCGACATTAGACTAGAGTAATTGCACCACCCTAGAGCTTAAATGCCTCATCAAACAGGTGCCTCTTGAGTTGAGTAATTTATTGCGTCGCACATTTTACTATGTCTTTTCTTTTCAGACAAAGTGCTTCTCCTCCCACACACCTGTCGCCCAGTCAGGTGTGCAGTGTTTACACAGAAACTTACACATTTTACTAACCAACTGTTTTCAGTTACATAGGTTAAATATAGTTTTATTCATATACTTTAACTCTATCTTGCGACCCCGTGCTTTTGGAACCACTGATGTAAATTTGTGTTCGCTTGGACTACGAGAGCCCTCTAGTGTTGACACAAAAAGCCTGTCCAACGATACATTTTTTCCTCAGCTCCACCTCTGTTAAACACTGTCTTGACGGTGAAATGTGTAATTTTCAGGTGTGGTACACAGAGCAGTCTAGAGCGTGGATGGCTATGATATGGACTTAAGTTAGACCATAGGCATACATGGAACACACAGCCGAAAGAACAAATGGACCAGAGAGGAAACTATGATACAGACTATGATACTGAGCCCTTTTTCTTCATTTCATTGTGACTGGTAGGTTTCGGAGTTGTTGTTTTTTTTGTTTTTTTGTTTTACACTGTTTTACAAGTTATACTCTGTGAATATATATAAATAAATGTTTTAAACTGGATTTACATGCAAAGTAATGCCAGTAACATTAAGGCGTAAAATGAGATCCTTTCATTGTGGTACATTTTGGTGCAATTTCACTCTAGCAAATGAGTTTTTGGATTTCAAAAGACAATTATTTACACATCGGAACAAGTGCATCTTATTTGACAAATAGCCTAGACTTGTTGGCGTTCCTGTAGGTAAACATGCTTGTTTTTTAGGTCACTAAAAACTGACTTTCCCTATGTACAGTAGTGAAGGTTTAACATGCATACATGACATCGGTGATAACTCATTAAACAATATTGAAATCAAATAATTAATCAGTACAAAGAGCCTGTAGATCGATACTAAACCTATTACTGAATTTGATCAGGTATAAATAGTTACAAAACTACATTAAATGTTTGAGAATAGTTTTTATCTATATTTATAATTACACTGATTACAAAAAAAAACTAACATTGTTTCGTGTTAGTAGTACAAGTACATTCTATTGTAAAAAAAGAAATAAATAAATAAAAATCTGTATAAAAATCAGAATGAAACACTGAATTTTCACTTCAGAGAAACTTAATTGGAGTGATCAATTTCTAAATAAAAAAAAGAAAAAAAGACGAATAGTTATTGTATTGATACTTGATGTTTTTATGTTGTAAAAAAGAATAATATCAGAAATCAGAACTTATCTTGTACGCCTAAAAAAACAAGGCCGACTTTGTGTTCACTTGCGCCCTTAAAAGTTGTGAGTTTGGGCGGAGAGAGGGGATATTTCCTTTCTCTGATTAGAACATGCATTGTGTTGAAAAGTGTTGATTTTGTTTAGCACCATTTCCTTCCTTCTCAAAAACTGCCCATTAATATCATGGAACAAGTGCATTTTTACTCATACATAGTAACTTGATGTAAGAATCCAGAGATGGTAAAATTGTTTGAACATTTTCCTACAACTTGACTGGTAAAAAGTGTGGATTTTTCTATATTTCTTTGTGGGATCTGGCATAGTTGTTATCACAGTCTGAATCATTCTAGTTACTGTTTGTTCATGGTGGAGACCTGCTGCAGGCGCTCCTCTGTAACGGTGCTGGAGTTGATTTTATACGTCACTACAGTTCAGCCAGGAAACCTTCATCAGAAACTACAAACACCAATAAAATACTTAAACCTTTACAGGGCATGTTATGATTTTCAATTGAACGGTAATACATGTACATATTGCCAAGAAGGAGTACTTAAATGTGTCTCCTTCACTGTGACTGGTTGATCTTCTGCACAAAAGAAAACAAAAGCAGATCATGATTTTCAATTTTGTCATATCATCCACCTCTACCTTCAAGTACTACTACTACTAATAATGATGCACAGGCTTTATATAGCGCCTTTCAAGAGACCCAAAGTGCTGCCAATCTATGTCGTCAACCCCTTCGACCACCACCCACACTCACACACACAATACAAGGTAAGGTAGGTGAAATGTCTTGCCTAAGGACACCACGACACTAAGCATTAGACCTAAACAAGTACTAACCAAGCCCAACAAGCCTTAGCTTAGCTTCTTAGGTCAATGTCAAGATGGTATGTCCACAAATATTCAACAAAGCAAATCAGGTGAAGTGTCTTGCTCAAACTAAGCAATGCTGATAATGGGAAATGGGAATAAAACCAGCAACTTGTGGATAAACAGACAAACCACCCACAGGTCTAATTGTATTCTATCTCACACAGTGATAGATGAAGTACTCGATTTTGTTATTTACCGTAAGGAAAACTACAGATACAGAGGTAAAAAGTTACTGAAAAAATCTACTTAAGTAAAACTATTAAAGTACCTGTTTAAAAATATACTTTAAGAGTAAAAAGTAAGTGTTGTTAATTTGTTTGTGTTAAATGTAGTGATATTGATTAAAAATTACACTGATTTTGGTCAACAGTACCAATACAAAATAGTTTTTATTTTTCTTATTAATTTTGTCTATTTTTGTTTGCTCAAAGCCGAAGTGTGAAAAAATAACCCCGCAAATCATATGAAAAGTACTTTTTACTTTTCATTTCAGTTCAAAATGTAGTGTATGTAAGAGATACCTGCTGAAGTAAAAGTAAAAAGTATCCACTGTCCACTATCCACAAGTAAAGTACAGATACCTAAAATTCAACTTAAGCCTGGAGACCCCACGGGGTCAAATTTGGCCGCAGTTAACTGCTGCTACCCAAAATTAACAAATAAAAAAAATATGTCAAATTTCAATTACAAAAATTCAAAAAGCCCAGAGTGCCACTTCTGGCCCCTGCATAGAAACACCTAGTGGATGAATATTGAACTAAAATGAGCCAGAGTGGTAGTGACAATATGGCTGACCTGTTGAGGTGCAACCCAAACAAAATCGTCTTCTCAGCAAACCAGCGGTTGGTAAAATCATGTTTATTTTGTTAATCTTTTTAGTAATAGCTTGCAGAATGTCTAGAAGTATGTTTTACATTCTTTTTCAGTTTCAGTTTTATGCAGCTAAAACCTGGAACAGTCTTCCTGAAGATGTGAGACAGGCCTCTACTTTGACAATGTTTAAATCCAGGCTCAAAACGGTTCTGTTTATCTGTGCATATGACTGAAAGGGTTTTATTTTTATTCTGCACTCTTTTGTTTTAATGTTTTAATGTCAATTTTATGATGATTATTTGTGATTATTCATGTTTGATTTGTGTGATTTTAATGTCTTTCTTATTCTGTAAAGCACTTTGAATTACCTTGTGTACAAATTGTGCTATACAAATAAACTTGCCTTGCCTAGCCTTGCCTTTTTGGATAAATTAGTGAACCCAATGGGTCAAATTTGGCCCTGATCCTAAATGAGGGAATAAAGGGTTAAAATTGAAAAAGTGGATATTTCAGTGTTCAGTGAACTTATAGCAGTAATTTAATGAAATGTTCCAAATTTTCCAAAGAAGAAAAGGATTCTTGGGTTCTCCAGGGTTAAGCACAGTACTTTATTACTTCTACTTTGTTCCCTTCCACCACTGATCTCACTCTTTTGTGGCATATAACAGCCATTGTGTTCTTTTTGCAGATTTCCCCACCATGCCAGCTGTGTCTTCAAACTCCACATATGTGCCGTCCACTCCCACTTCCACCTGGACCACTTTTACCACTACCCCTTACACCAACACAACAATTGACCCATTTCTCGCAGAGGTGGAAAACGCCTTCATCAACTTCCTGGACAAAATTCCCTGTACGTAACTTGTAATATACTGCTAGTGTAAACTAAAGTCATACTTGAGTTGTGTCCTTGTGTCCCCGCAGTGCCCCGATGGCTCACCGTGCTGCTGTTTGTCCTTGGTGGATTGATCTTACTCATCATCATCCTCTCCATCTGCATTAAGTGCTGCTGCAAAAGCAAGAAGAAGCAAAAGAAAAATGAGAAGATCAATCTCAAAGGAGTGAATGGAAGCAGCACCACGGCACTTGTAAGATCAGTTTTATATTTGTCTAATTATGTTTTATCCGTGTTAAGTGTTGCTGTAAACTGAGCCTATTGCGTGGGTATATGACAGCTAAATTAAAAGACAACAAATTCAATATTTTTTTTACAAATGATTCACAACTAATTAGCATAATACACAAAATAAGCCATAGATATCAATGGATACGGTCATTTCTTTATCTGTCCTATTGAAAGCATTGCGACGCTGCAGCAGATTTGTTATGAGTAGGGGTTGTATTTCTGCTTCATAAAAAATGGACCGAAGAAGTGGCTTGGATGAGCAGCGAAACGTCTTCTCTCCTACAACGATTTGTCCAGTTGACAGATTTAAATTTCATCTTTTGCTATGGATCAGACCTGGACGACTGAGGGATTACACAACATCTTCATAAAAAAGCATACTTTGAATAGTGAATCAAATATTTAATGTGTCCCATTGAGGATGTAAGCATGAATAAAGGTCTAGTGGTTCAGTCTAACTTGTAATAATAATGCAGATTTGAAGTATGCACTGTATTGGCGACCAGTCTATGGCCCTCAATCGGCCCTCAGCTTTGTCTGTGTTTTTATATGTGGCCCTTAATGAGAAAAGTTTGGACACCCCTGTCTTAACTTGTATAAGGGGAGCAGAAGGGGCTGTCTCTCATATCTGAGCAAGGTCAGAGGGACCAAAACGTACTAATAAAAGTGAACTAAGAGTGAAAAGTGTGCGGGAGTTGTCTTAAAACCTTTCAGTCAAGTGCCTCTCCTGCAATGCACCTGTTGCTTAGTCAGGTGTGCAAAGTCTACACAAAAACAAGTACAGTTACAGTCTTTTCTACTCACATTGAATGCATGTGGGGTGTTTTGTGTGACAGTTGATTTTGATTATAAGCTGGAACTTTAACAGTGTCTTTATTGTGGATTTGTCAGTTTATTTGTTGTTGTTTATTGTGTTAAAAAGATAGAGTATAATCTTGCTCTGATGCAGCGATCGTGGAATTTCATCAAGAAAGAAGAAGGTATCTGCTGATATCTACGCAAACTCAATAGAACATAAATCAGGCCAAGTTTGTTATTCGTTATATAAAACATGTATTATATAAGTCTTGCTTCTCTCTGTACACTAGGTCCAGCCTGATGCGGCCGATCTTGACTACGGCTCGTCTAAAAAGTTCCGCGGGAAGCTGCTGTATTCTTTGGAGTACAACACTACGCAGTCAGAGGTAATCACATAAACAGTAACTTATTGATTCTAAAACCAGTCTGTCCACTGACTCCACTCTACTGCCCCGTGTGTACGCTGTGTGTACTGCAGCTGGCAGTGAGGATCAAACAGGCTGACAGCCTCAAGGCCATGGACCTGGGGGGCAGCTCGGACCCTTATGTCAGAGTTTACATCTGCCCCGACAAGGACAAGACCTGTGAGACCAAAGTGCTCAAGAACACGCTCAAACCTGTCTTCAATGAGCAGTTCACTTTCCAGGTAAAGCTCAAATGTTTTTATACTCACTACTCAACAAGACTCATAACACAGCCTCAAACTTATTATGGCTGAACGATTTCAGAAACTGAAACTGTCTACTTCAGTAACCTAATACTTTTATCCAGCTGAGCACAGATTGTGACTACTTCTAATCATAAACACCTTTTTTTTTCTATACTTACTGATCAGATACTATTTTGATGCTCACATTCTGTTGTTTCTACAGATAACTAAAGCTTCCCTGATGACATCTACAGTGGTGATGCAGGTGTATGACTTTAACCGATTCTCCAAACACAACATCATCGGAGAGGTCAGACTGCAGCTGGAAAACTTCGACTTGAACCATGTCATCGAGGAGTGGCAGGACCTCAGCGAACCGTCCAAATTTGAGGTTTATAAGATGTCCACAAAGTCCCACTAAGGAAACATTCAATAGTTACATGAGAGAATTCTGATACAAGAGACAGCACTGTTGGAATGTTCAGCCCATTTTAGTAAAACGTATTGTAAATTCCGTCTAAACCTCTCCATAGAGGAATTTCACCAGAGCAAGCAGCAGATTTTCATTCAAGTGTTATTGGTGAAAGATGGCTATAGTGTACATATTTCTTAACCCTTTGTGCATTATGATGTGGGCAGAGATAGGGGACAGGTGAAAACAGGGATTTTCTGAGCATTCATATGCAGGAAAATACAGGATTACTCAAACATCCATGAATCAATCTAAATACAGTCTAAAGATAAATTGTCTTTTACCAAGGGCAAATCAGACCTAAGCAAGGTTTAAATCAGGCACCTAAACCAAGACTAATGCAGAAAACCACTACATCCCATCGTGTTATTGACAAGAGTAAACTTATCTCATTTGAAATTTATTTTATTTGTTTCAGGAGGAGAATCGGGGTGAAATTTGCTTTTCTCTGCGCTATGTTCCAACAGCAAACAAACTGACTGTGGTCATCCTCGAAGCTAGAAACCTCAAACCTATGGACATCGGAGGGAGCTCAGGTTATTCCCAGTTTACATTTGATTACAATATTGCTTTTTAAAAATTTTGATTTCGATTAAAAGTCTAAACATTAGTGGATAGCTTAATATGATTTTAACAGTATTCTGTATGCAAGGCTGAGTTTCCCACATAGAAACGTAGGCTGACATCTAGTGGACCATACAGAGATTACAGGCACTGCCATAATGAATGTTGCACATAAAATAGAACAGAAACATTTACTCAAAGCCTAAATCACCATTTTAAGGCACTGTTTAAATGTAGTCATACAATAGTCTGTCTTTGTATTGATGCACCATATCTGTTTTCAACTACATATGGACATTTTGTGTTTGTAGATCCATATGTGAAAGTGCAGCTAACCTTGGATAAGAGGAAATGGAAAAAGAGGAAGACATCAGTCAAGAAAAACACTCTGGCTCCATATTACAATGAGTCCTTTACTTTCACTGTGACCTTCGAACAGATCCAGGTAAAGTTTAATCTAGAGTGTCTGGAATATTCAATCAAATATTTTAGAATAAAAAGTAACAATTGAATGTATATGTAAAATGTAAATGTAGAAGAGAGAGAGATGGTAAAATATCAAGTTTGATGGGCAGATGGGACAATACTTACTTACATATTTTGGGGGTTAATATTTATTGTGGGTTTTCTTTGTCCTAGTGGGACTACGATGAGATTTGAGAGTAGAACACTGAATTATGAACTTCTGTGGGTCATTATTGATATAAACTACTGTAGCTACTTAAGTCTTGCACTCTGTTATCTATTTATTGTAGCTCATGTTTTTTTTTTGTTTTTTTTTACCATACTGTACATTTAGAATAATTTTTGGGGATTGTTCTGCTTTATAGTTTGATTTCAATATTATCTTTTATCGTACTTCAGCAAAGTATCGCACTTCAAAATTATTCAAAAGTTATTGTGACAGGCCCAGTTTTAATGTTGCGTTTGTTGTGTTTCAGTTTTCATGATTGTAATGAAATATCATAATACAATGAGCAATAATGGCTGAATCGAAAATGGAGTTTGCATAATTAAAATTTCCAAAGTCCATAAGTTGCAATTATAATTTTTGAAATAAAAGGCAATAGTAAATAAGTATTGTTCAGGTCGACATCTCACAATAAGCACAACTCTCAATTCCTATTGTTTGCTTATCTCCTTACTTTCTTTTCCAGAGGGTAAACCTGGTGATCGCGGTGTGGGACTACGATGCAGTGAGCCGTAATGACGCCATAGGGAAGATATACTTGGGCTCTGATGCATCAGGGAACCAGCTGAGGCACTGGGCCGACATGCTGTCCAACCCGAGGCGCCCGGTCGCTCAGTGGCACAGTCTGCTATCAGCCCAACAAGTCAACTCCACCCTCAACCTAAAGAGGAAGGTGCCCATGCCAGTAAAAATGCCCTTCAATGGAGAGCGCTGATCATACAAGCTTCACAAGGACTCTTTTTTAAGATGATATATCAGTTTAAAGGTGCACCATGTAACCTTTTAGGTGGAGTGTCTCCCATCTTCTTGTCTCCATGGAGATGTTATTTCATTGCCTGGAATGTGGTGCAGTATGCTAATAACTCATCTATCTCCAGGGAGACCAGAAAGTGAGTCACGGTAAGAACATACGTCACTGAGTAAATCCAATTAAATGCATTCCAAGCAAACAAATAACATGTCAATGAAGAGAAGTGGCAGACCCTATATCAGAAAAATTACACAGTGCACCTTTAATAGTATTCTAAAGTGTATCAAAATCAAATAAGCAAATTATTTCTGTATAAGCACTTTATTTGTCACACCTGTATATTAAATTCCACTTTTTCTAATTCAAAAAAGTGTGTAGTGATTTTTTTGTAGTGAACTTTTTGCACCACCTCCACAAATACTTTCTTATGAGTACTATCATCAGACTAAAACAAGGCAAAAACAGGGATTAAACCATGTCAGGATCAAATGAGCTTAAAACTGAGACAAAGTAGAAGCAAAATAAGAAAAAATCTAATTGTCATTGGATGCATCCTTCTTCTCTTGAGTAATGGATACTTAGCTTTCCAACTTAAAAAGCAATCAGATGAGTTTATGTATGTCTTCTATTTCAAAGGAGTAAAGTCAATTAAATTAAGTCTAATTAAGCTGAGCTCAGCAAGAGTCTCAGCTGCTGGATCAGGACCTCAGAGACCAAAGATTCATCAGGAAGTCCCAGGGACCACAACCACAGACCAGGAAGAAAACAATGCTACAGCCTTGTTCGTCAATGCCTAGACATAAGGGTAAAGTCACAAGTGCACAAACAATTGGGAATTTCAGGTCCTTGCTACATGTTGGAATCTGAAGTCAAGTAAAATAAAGTACAATACAAAGGAGTAAAAGTACCAGACAAATTATTTGACTTGAGTGCAATAAAAAGTAGGCCTTTAGTCATTAATTAGTTGATGGAGCCTTAGTTGACCAAATTTTGCATTAGTTGATTTTATTTAGATTATAATGATTTATAACACCAAACATTCTCCAAAAGATAGGAGAATGTTTGGTGTGAGTTAGCTCAACAGTGAGTTAGCTCTTTAGTCTTCAATCAAGAATTTCTTTATTTGACCACAGCTCTAATAAAAGTACTTTGTACTTCTGACAGTAGAAAATACTACCACCACCACTACTACCTTACAATTCATTGTTTTCTACAGATTCTGCTGAGACTGTGGTGGGCTATAGGTGATCCTTATTTGAATATCTAATCTATTTAATATTCAAATAGCAACTATTTCAGTTATCTTTATGAGTTTATAATAAAGGAACAAGCAAAAAGTGTATTTTCTCATCTATTTAGACAATGGGGAACTACTATCAATCAACTATAAAGAAGGTTTTCTTTATGTCAGTATGAGGCACTGAATCGTACTTCTTGAGTTCTTAATATCTGTTTTTAATTGCATGAATTGTAAGATGAGATCCTAAGATCCTAAGATCTACTGTATAACACCCAAAGGTATTGTACAGTAAATATAGTTACAACAGTCCATTCAGGTGTTTTTTATTAGTGCTGCTCCTTGTTTGGAAAAAAATCTTTTAACAAAAAATCAATGTATGTATGTAATAATGTATGTATAAACCTCCCTTCACTGCCTCAATGGTCTGATGCTAGACACTGTTGTCATTTTCACAAACTTGAGAAGGCAGCAGGTGAGAGGGGCTCAGAGTGAGCGCAATGCTGACGAGTCTCGCAGCTCAAGGAGCCTATTGATATGCAAATGTATTAGCATCTCTGCAGCTCTTAGCTAATACCACACTTATACCCACAACAGGTCATTTTACACCAATATTTTAGCATTCAACCATATAAGGAAGGCAACACATAAACTTGATTCATCATAATATTTCATTTTAGCTTTTACAGAGAAGGTACAGCAAATAATATGCCTTCAAGTGTGCAGTAACCTCTAACTCGGTTTGGATTTTCTGTCTTGATAGAACTGGACTTACTGATATAAGTTTTTTCATATATATAGCTATGGCTTACCCGGGTTTGGGACTCGCACAAATATATTGCAATACTTTTAGATGCACTACAATTTACTGATTTTGTACCTCAAGTGCCCTTTCTGATGCAAGCTTCTGGTATTATTTGAACTTATAGGAGGGTCAGACAGGCTTTTCTGGGTCTTTTATGATGTGAATATTCCTTCCTTGTATTGACAAAGGCAATAATAGCTGGATCCACTCACTTGATTATGGAGAGCAGTGACATCAGCAGGTCGGTGGGTTACCAGGGAACCAGGAGAGATACCCGGCCATCCTCCAATTACCAAAGCAGATGAACTCAAGATCCTCATCAGATCAGCCTGTAGATGACTGTTGATTGTTCTCTCACACAGCTCCTGATATCTGATATACACTGAGGACAGCTGGACGTCTAGCATCTGCAAACAAGTAAGAAAGAGTATAAGAAAATCCTTGCAAACATACTGCAATTGTATGTGCAGTATGTGCAATTGTAATGGCGTGTACAAAATACAAAAAATGTTTCTGTTTATAAATTTATTTATATCTACAATGGTCAATAATGGGAATATCTGCAAGTAACATTGTTTTTGAATTCTACTGTACTATGCTACTTGTAGTGTTGGGCTTTTATAAACAGAAGTGAGCTCTAATGAGTTGATTCATTGTTTTTTAATGAAACATATATTTTTATGCTTTGGGATATTGTAAAACTCACCGCCTCCATTTGTGCTGATGATTTTCACCTGTAAGCAAGAAGATGGAGATGAAGGGAGCAGAAGGTACAAAAATATGGTTGCCACAGTCGAGGCGCATGTGATTACTAAACTTATCTTCATTCTGCATGGCAAAATGTCAAATTATGATGGGAAAATGCTGTGACTTGTGTCCTGTATTTCAGTTGAATATTACAGCTTAAACTCCTGTTATTTTTCAACATTAATTCGATGTTATCAATTGAAATCTTTATTCTATTTTTGTTGCTTCCACATGATAAAATGTGCATTTTCAGAACATTACTTGCTACTGTGTGGTTAAAATGTTGGTTAACACATGCTGGTCAACACAGATCTATCAGTGCTCCACGGAAGTATAAGATCATTTTATTTCCATGCTCTTAACAGAACTTCCAACATTTTGGAAAAAGGTTTAAAATAGTTTCCCCAAATTAGGACTTGAAGGCGAAACACTATCGCCCAAAAGACCTTATTTTATTATATTATATTATATTCAGTGTTATTGTTAATAAGAGGTAATGACCCCAAAAGAATAAAGTAATTATAAAAAAAACGATAATAAATGAGCCCGCGGTGTTGGTTTATCTCCTGCGAGACAGTGCGCAGGGACAAACCTGCAGAGCCGCAGTTGCGCACAGGTGGCTGGGCTCACGGCGGAGGAGATGCTCGGCTGGCGGAGCTGTTTGGGAGCCTGCCAGCATCGGGCACCGCATAAATTATCACATTTTAAGTGATTGTCGCTGGCATTGGGTCTTGGTGTCTAGCAGCTGACTTACTTTACGCGTGAATGAGCAACAAAACCAGCTTCCCTTGGATAGTGTTGCCTGTAACCAGTGTGTAGCTCGCTCTGCTCGCAGTACTACTGTGGCTATCCTTTAGCATATCAGCAAAAGGACAAATATGTAACTGTGGCCCCTCTAAGTAAACGTCACAGGTTCGTTTCAGAAGTAGTTTGCCAAGTGTCTGCGTCAGTATGACAGCATGACTTGCAAACCCTGAGCTGACAAAAGAACTAGCTTTGTTAGCCTGTGCTTAGCGGCTAACTTAGCTGCAGAGGCTCGGGTCCATGCGCGGAGCCTGCAGGATGTGCGTCCCATGGAGGTGAAGTGTTCCCCGGCTTGGCTAAGATGGGGGGTCGCTTAAGACAACCTCTTCTGCCCCTGTCAGCAGGAGGCGAACCATGGGGACTGAGGAAGAGTGGAACAAGCAAAGTGCTCAAAAACTCCTGGATAAAAAGGTCCTCCAAAAGCAGAATGGGCGGCTTGGTAAGCTCGTACTACTTTAAGATAATAACATTCAATGCATGCTATTCCAACATCTAATACATACTGCATGCATGTCTTTTTAGGCATAGTGAAAAACTTGTTTAAAACCCAAAACACACTTCAAATACAGTCCATCACCCGCTCTGAATGTGCAGGTATGTAACTTACGTAGGGAAAATTATAGTAATCATTTTTAGACCATAGATGCCATTCATGGTTAACTTTTAAATTTCTCACCCATCTCAGGCTCCTGTCCTGATTTGATGATGAACAGGCACGACCAGATAGATGTGCGCCCCGTACCGGTGGCCCTCACCCCACAGCTGCCCCCCAGGCTTCACCGGCCCCTCTGTGTGTCTGTCTCCTCTGACAGCAGTGGCCGATTCAAGGCATTGGAGACCCAGGAATGGAAGAACAACCTCAAAGCCCAGGTAGAGTAAGAGTTATAAAAGTTTATGTATGTGTGTATATATATCTACTAAAGATTAAATAAACAAGTTGATGTGTGCCAGAGACTTGGTAGTAGTCAGGGAGAATAAGGGAACAGTCATGTCTACTGCAGGTAAGGTAAAGAAGTACTGTGCACTTTGTAGTAGGAAGAACAATTGGGAAAAGATCAGAAGTGGATTTACTGAAAACTTTTAATTTTTTGTAAAAAAGTTGTTCAATAACTGCTGTTTATTTTGTGAGTAATTGTTGTGATATAGTGTTTTATTGGGTCTACTCTGTTGTTATTGTTGGCAGTTACTGGATTGAAATATTGTTGAAAGAATCCAATGCCCACTTCCTTGTGTGTGTTTCAGATGGAGCAGGCCCACAGTGCAGGGGCAGCCAGCAGCACTGGCTCTCTGGAGCGTGCCTCTCTGTTCTGCGCCTCAGCGTCCACCACCTACAGCTCGGGTCTGTCCAGTCCTGTCGAGTTCCTCAACAAAAACAAGTCCTCCAGCCGCTTCTCCCTCTTCTCTCCACCCTGGAACAGCAGCTCCGAATCTGAATCCAACCCTCCATCTCGTTCTGGTTCCAAAAATGCGAAACTACAGTCGAAGAGCTGCTACAGGTCCCGCTGGAGCCAGGGGACCGGATGTCCCTGACCCTAAACCCAATGAACACTTCCAGTACTCCGAACCAGTCATCTCCAAAGTAACAGACTACATCTTTGTCGGGAATCTAAATGCTGCTTACAATGGCCGTACTTTGTGTCGCAACAACATTGACAGTATAATAGACATGAGTAACGTGCCAGGTGAATCTGGCCCAAATCTCAATCTCATCCCTTGCACATGCTCTCGAGGGGCGCGCCACAGCTGGTCCCGGCTTAAGGTGGACATCAGTGACGTACCAGATGCTCTGGGAGACGGGCCCGCGTTAAAACAGCGGTGCTTTGAGGATATCAACGAATGCATTGACGCCTCCACAGAAAAGAAGAAGAGGGTCCTTGTTCACTGTCGGGATGGATTTTCGCTTGCCCCCACTTGCATAATTCAATACCTAATGGTGAAGCAGAACATGAGGCTTATTGCTGCCTATGAACTGCTAAGAGCCAAGTATCCAGTGAACATCAGGGAGTGCCATCAGAATGTATTGGTGAGCCTTGAAAAAGCATTGCGACCAGGAGGCAATGTGGATCCTGAATGCTTCAAACAGGCCATCTCCCGCAAAGTGGCATGGACATGACTGTAAAATAAACATGGACAATAACACACATGATCCAGCTGCATATATTTGTCCCACATCAGTTCGGTGGTCGTAAAACTTGATGTTTTTTTCCTCGTACCTATAAATGTGAACGGGAAAATAGACTTGCATACAGCCCTGTGGTGTACAGATGTGAAAAGTGCTGGCTGTAGAATTCATATAGTCCTGCTTCAGATCTGTGCCATACTGATAATGATATACATTACTGCAGTTTGTAAGAGATAATTGATGTCATTCAGATACGGCTGGAGAATCTATTCACATAATTAGTTTTGTTTAACAGTCCCTAAAATAGAAGATTTGGTGTTGACGCAGCCAGTAATAGAATGGAAATTAGGAAAGCTACTCAATTGTTTTCTCAGATTTATCACTTTCTTTGTCTTGCAATCTGGTGGATACTTAGATCTACTTTCATTTTAAACCTTCTTTGTGATGCACCAAATGCACCAGTCATGTATGCATGCTTCTATTTTATCACAAGCAAATTTTAATATACTTGGTTGGAACATTGTTTTAGGTTCAATGCATAATCTTACTTGAAATTTTATATTTTTGTGTGGTTACTACCTGGTGAAGTATGTGCAAGTACATTATTATTTTGTATATTTTAACAATCTGATCCCTTGGTTGAAGTTTAAAATGGCTTGCGTATCTGCTCTGCTGTTAAGTAGAGCACAGTTAACTATCAGTACTGACTGGACATGTATGATCTGCTTATATTTTGATGAACTATTGCACATGGACACATTTTTTTAATCTATTTTTTGTCTGTTATGTGTTTTTTTTTTTTCTGAAGAGACGGTGTAATGACCAGATTGTGTCCTCCATGAGGAAGTTTGTAGCCCAATCCTTAGTTGAATTTCTTTAATTTAGTGGGGCTCATGTGATTTTGGTGTATGTATGCAGTGAAGTTGGTTGTGCATCTCTGGACTGTACTGTATTGTCAGGTGTCTATGCCACTGAACGGCAATTCAGGGTCAACGCTGCAAGAGATGACTTTGCACTAACAGTACAATTACCCACAATGCAAGGTATTTCTCAACTTTTCCCCTGTATCCTGGTCAGCCATTCCTGACAAAATGAAGCCGCACTACATCGTTCCATAGTAAGATATATGACCAACAGCGGCTGGACTTGACGTTCAAGTTTTACTAAGTAGGTTTAAGGCATTACATTTCATTTAATTACAGTAATAGTTGTCATAAGGTGTAATGTTTCAGTTAGACTATTGATGAATATATAAGACTTGAAATTACGGAAAATGCTTAATAAGATGACTGACAAAATCATGCAGTAATTCACATGATTGGGAATTTAATAAATGGCAGAACTGTTTACATCAAATATCTGCACATTAACAGTAATTGCATTTTGGTATAGTTTATGAGATATACAAAAGATTTTTGGGGAACAGTGAAATGGCATCCTAATAATGTGTATTTTCTTATGGGCAGCCTTAATAAAAATCTATATTTTGTAAGACATTGTATCAATCTGAAATATTCCCTGGGAGCACAGTAAATCTTGATGTAGGAGTTGATGCTAGAAGTATGGTGCCTTGTTTGGAGTCGTTTTGTGACCGTACGGTGACAATTGCACACTTTGTATATGGAACCTCTGATTTTAATGGTATATTGTAAAACGTTCATTATTTTCTGGATGTTTATTTTTTTGGAGCAAAAATTATTGAACCATGAAATTGTGCTAGTGGTCCTGGCTGTAATATAGTTCTAGCAGTGCGTGTATAGTTATGGTTGGTGATGATATTCAAGATGTGTTCAATACTTGTACAAGGCACTGCAGTAGTAGTTGTAGTATTATATGTTTGATTTTACATTGTAAATGTTTTTGTAAAGAATACCTCCACCTACCACCATCGGACTAAATGGTTTTTTAACTTGTTCTCAGGTGATTTCTCAGTGGTCCCGAATGTTCTCAGTGAATATGATGTTGAGGTCTGTGAAGCAATGTATTTATCATATTTCTTAAATCGGATATATTTGTACTGTTCACCAATAAAAGAGGAAATTAATGGGCTTTACTTTTCATGAGTGTGAACTATTACTACCTTGCCTGGCAAATTCTGAATAATATCTGTATTTTTTATACAGGATGATATCAGTGGCCTCCACTCCCTCTGTTGCGTCTCAAGCCCAGTCAAACATGATTTACAGATTTGTTGTTTTTTTTCACTGACACATGATAGTGAAATTTATCTCACCTCAGATTAACAGTGCAGAGGTGTTTAGAGTTTAGTGTCCAAACTTTTCTCATTAAGGGCCACATATAAAAACAGACAAAGCTGAGGGCTGATTGAGGGTCACAGACTGGTCGCCAATACAGTGAATACTTCAAATCTGTGTTATTATTACAAGTTAGACTGAACCACTAGATCTTTGTTCATGCTTACATCCTCAATGGGACACACAAATATTTGACATGGGCTTGTTAAAGTAGATTTTCAAAAATGTACTGTAAAAAGTACTGTTTAAAGTAATATGGGCCAATTCACCTGGAAGCTTGAGCACCAAGAAAAATTGGTCTGAGGGCCGCATTTGGCCCCCGGGCCACAGTTTGATCCTCCAAAAATCCTTGCAATATTTTTTACTTGATTTTTTGAATACGAGTGGACCATGTATGTCCCCAATTGGCTAATCCACCTGTCACTTGCACCCAATTGAAAATGGGGATTATTAATATGACTATTAATACTCTAGAATAATAGTCAGAAAACATGCATTTTCTTTCACATTAATATTAATAAACAAGGGTGTCAAAACTATTCCGTTAATCTATAGTCTTGACTCTACAGGCCACAATATAAGAACTACACCTATACACTCCCGTATAAGAACAGAAGCCGCTCTTACTGTCTCGTGACCCCCTTCAAACCTTGATGTATATACTCCCTATTCCCTCAAGTCAATATATCTAGAGTCTTTTATGGTTTGTATTGTCTCTAATTTTTATTTTTATTTTTTTTTAAGAACAACTACACCTATAAAACCAATAATTAAAAACACATACAGACAATCTAACTGCAAAAAAACCCAAAAACAAATAAAAAGGTTAAGCAAATCTTTGTAATTATATTTTGCACCATGAGGGAACAAAAGGGATGGTTAAGAGTGCTTCTTGAGTAAATTGTACCTAATCTAAGTGTATAATAACTTTAAAATTCAACATAAATGGCCTTGGTATGTTTGACAGCCCTTTGCCTTGTATTATGTTCCCACTTGGCCATCTCCTGTTAGCAGCTTCTTAATGGCCTGCCTATAGCTTCTTAAATGACTGTTTTAGAAAACCCACTCATCCCTTCCACCTGCTTCCCCTTTGACTTTCATCACAACACTTGCTACGTCTTACTCACTGGAAAACCTCTTTGATACATTTGGTACAGTTTACATGCTGCAACAACTATTTTAAAGAGATAATAAGGGACATTACAGTCCGGAGTCTATTGATTGGTTTGTTCATGTGCGTTGTAATTTTTTTAAAATTCTAACTGAGCCTTCTTTTTTGGGGGAGCGCCATGGAATTTGCACAATTAATAGTACTCTTGGGGGGTAAGTGTTTTATAATAGACATGTAGGGAGGAGATTGTGGAGTGGGTGTGGGGGGGTCGGATCTAAGATTTCAGATGTCGCATTGCCGATTGGTCTGGAGAAAACGAACTTCCATAAAGAGAATGATGGAGTTCCCTTTGCCTTGGGGGAATGCAATATATACCAAGTTATCTGGCCAAAGAAAAGGCCTTCCTAAATCCAGTCTTGGTTTCCAGCAGATACGGTAGGACATCCAAAACAATATATATACATTAAATTGGCAAATAATGGGTAATATTTTTGAATGTGCCGCATTACTATTAAAACCTTACCTATATACAATATCTTGAGCTATTTATACAAGTCATTTTTGTGTTTTTATTGTTTCTGACACTGATATGGTTTACACTATGATTCTGAAGTGAATAGAGCTGTTTCAATGAAGCTTGTTGGGATGGTGCACATTGTTGTGTTGAGTTGTAAGATGAGAGTCCCGGGGTTTACCGCAGTGTCATCGCAGTTAGTTTGGAGTGATTTGCTTTCACTGACCTGAAGGATCATTGGAATTTGTGTAAGGATGGTCAAAGTGCTTTACATTTCAGAACACTGCAGGTTGAATAGTAACAATAGGGAAAAATGTAGGAAAGGTGTTCCATGCAAGAATTTTATCACTTTGCCTGGAATGTTCCACAGTAAAACACTAGGATGTAGTTACAGGTCAGATCTGCGCAGAGGCGGCCCCACTTTTCAAGGTTTAGCGCAGAAAAAACACTCACGATGAATTAAGTGCTTGATAAATACAGTTAATGCTATAATGTGGAACACTTTGAGTAAACAGTAACATGGAGACAAGCAGAGTTACGCAGCACACCTTTAAGGGACTATGAAGTTCATATGAGTGGATATAAAATGTGAAAGTGAATTTGGTTGTTTGTTGTTACCAAGGTAAACTGTGGTAATTTGTTATGTTTTGCTGGAGCTTATGTGTTTTGTATATATTTTTTCAACAATGACTGTGTTGGTACTTTACTGTGCATTTTGTGTCATTTGCTGCAATACAATTTCTTACATTGTTACATTTCTAAATATGGTTATGACTGCTGTTCTGATAATTTTTTGTAAATGTGTAAATATGCGTTTTAGTCACTATTTCATGAATCAATGAGTTTCCTGTTCCCTTTTAAACTTGAGGAAATGTACTGTTGTTAAGTTTTTGTTTTGTTAGATTGTTCGACACGCTCTAATTTTAGTCCCACTTACATCCGTGCCAAGTCAAAGTTGTTTGGGCTAACAGAGGAGCTATCAAGTGTTTGAAATAATCTCCCAGAAGACAGACTGCTCATTACAATGATTCCCCAGTGAGACAACTGGACCCCCCTTGGGTGTCCCGATATAGACAGGGCTTTTTCCTTAAGGCGGACTTGATGATGCTTCAGTTGGTTTTGGGTTACATCTAAGTATTGGGAAAAGATGAGGCAGAGGTATTCTTGTCCGTTTCATCCTCAGACTGTCGTGACCCTGTGCACCCCAGCATTACACTGGGATAGACACTTAACAGGAATATATATAATGGTACTCTGTAAAAACAAAAATGTGCTTTAAGAACGGACTCAACACAGAAGGCGTTTAAGTCTAATACTGTTTTTGTTGCTTATGGAATGTGTAAAATTGGTTTAAAATTGGTTTAAATCCTATTTTCCCTGAGCAAAACACTTTACGGTATGAATGTGTTTGGTGGTTGTCTTTGCATGTTTGTGATGTACAGTATACAAGCATTATCATTTATTTGGAACTAAATATTAAAAAATGCTTTTCTGATTTTTCTGGAAATATTTTTTCTATAGGGTGTGAAGTGAAACAAACTGCCAAGATGTCAGAGTGAGTGAAACAAACCAATTTTTACCCTTATACTGCATTAATGTGTATTTATTATGATATACAGTACATGTGTGGATCTTGTTGAATTGTTTATCAATGCAAGTACTTTTTGTCTTTATAAATTTACTTTGGTGAAAAAGAAAAAAGATGTCCTCGAGTCGGAAGCATCATTTGAAGGTACGGTATTTTTTGGGATGTTTATACTGGTCCGGTGTTTGGAAATAAACAAGGTGATGATGGTTTGAGTTACTTCCTTGGTTGGTTTTTCCCCTGGCAGAGCTTGATGCTGTCCATTGCCAAAGGCCTGCTGGAGGAGGAGGAGAAAGAGCGAGAGGAGGAGAGGGAGCGATACATGGAGGAAAACTGCCCCCCTCTGTCCCTGCCTCGGAGCATGCAAGAGCTACAAGTATGATCCCAAGTAACACATGGAACAACACAATGACATGGCTAATGAAACGTATTATAAATGGGGGTTTATACAAGATTTAATACTGAAAAATTATCAAATAACTACATTCTATTAGCCGCAATAGCTAAGACGTTCCTACTCTGATAAAAAAATATATAAATTATACTGTGCAGTGGCAAAAAAAATATTCAAAACAAAATAAAAATGGCAGCGAACAAGAAAGCGAGAAAAATGACAGAACAGTTGTGCATCACAGACTTCTGCTGAGTCAATGAGCAAAGCATTAAACACTGTTTATCAGAAAGAGAAGTTTTTGTTCTAACGATAGATAATCAATCAGCTTGTCCGTTTTCCCACATATCACTGAAATAAACAAGCCTGATAGCACAACTTCATTTGAGTTTGACTTGAAACACTTGGCAACACGCGAAAGGGTGTAGTGTTTCCAGATCACGAGTCTAACTGTCAGGCTAACTTTATATAGCTGACTGATGTGGAATAACTTATTCAAAAAACTGGCACTATGCGGATCCGCTCATTTAAAAAATAAATAGATACATACGTATATACATAAATAAATAATACAAATAAAAAATATGGCCCTACAATAAATATGGACCTGCATTAATAACAGTATGGCCGTTCTATGAAGCATACTGAAAATCATTGTGTTTGTATCTCCAAAAGCTTTTATGCATTGATGTTTTGTGCATTCTCTTTTCAATCAATGCCAATGCACAATAAGCTGTTGGATAAAAAAATAAGCCTATACTAACACGGGATTTAAAATGACTCTGTTTGGGCCAAGGTCCGATTTTGTGGACGAGATGTGCCCATATCACTCAACACAAGCCAAACCACACATGCTCTACCTGGCTCACTTCCCCCTGCACTGTGTACGGGACCTGGAATGGTGGACATTTAATTTTACGGCAACATAAATGTTTTTTATGTCTTTTTGATACAGATTTAGAGGAGAGAGTTCTGGCCATGAGCTGGCATTTATTACATGCTTAATATCACATACCTTTGGCTGTGGATGGCTCCAGTGGTGGGGTGGACCGTGGCTGGTATTTAAGGGCCACTGGGCTGGAGCCAGGATTGTGGGAGCAGATGCACGCCACACTTTCCCAACAACAGGCATTACAACCAGCAACCACTGAGGAATAAAAGAGAGGCATAATATATCATAAGAATCATATCATACGAAGAATCATAAGAAGTTGGTATTACACTTTAAATGCTCAATTCTGTATTATATGGATTGTATGTCATATGCGCCTTCGATACATACACATAGACAACAGTCCCAGTCACATTGAAACCCGTTAGGTAAATTCATTTTCCAACAAATTTAAACATTTTAAGCACACCGGACACTCAGCAGTAAGGTGAGGTGAGCTGAACTGTTGAGCTCCATAGACTCATGTGTGCCAAGAAAAACATCTAGAGGACCTCCAGCCATCAGAGAGCCGAACAGATGAAAGTCACCTTAATCGTAATCAGCATTCTGCACCTCAACTCCTGTCAGACCACCACAGACATCTGCTGTGTCGTGCAATGATATAATCTGTATTTGACTAACAGAGTCCAAAGGTGTTAGAATGCATGTTTAAAGAGCCCAAAACTCGTGTGTTCAGTGAAGAATCCTTTTTATTTCCTTTTTCTGCACTTGCACAACCACGTTCAAAAACTGTATGCCTCTACTCTGTAGCACACCCACATCCATAATTAGGCCTTAAGTAGAATAGTAAAATATATATGTTGTTTGTATGTTATTTGTAGTAACTAGTTCACAATATGGTTTCAGGAAATGTGCAAAGAAATCCACCGCAAAATCGATGTGATTGACGAGGAGCGATACGATCTGGAGATGAAAGTAAACAAGTCCAACAAAGAGGTACAAAACTTCTCAGATATCTTCTTCTGTGTTCTCTTGTTAAGATTATTACACAACTAAAATATGTCAACCTTTGTTCCTTTTTTAGATTGACGACCTGAAGATCAAAGTCCAGGATCTGATGGGCAAATTTAAGAAACCAGTTTTAAGGAAAGTTCGTATGTCCGCTGACGCTATGCTCAAAGCTCTGCTGGGCTCCAAACACACAGTCAACCTGGACCTGAGAGCCAACCTCAAACAGGTCAAGAAGGAGGTCAAGGACGAGGTAGGATTTCAAAAACGAAACAGTCACTTGGATTTACCTGTTTACCCATTTGTTTGTTTCTTTTTTATTACATTTTGTATGTTCACTGCAATATCAATGAGTTGTTTTACTGGTTTCAATGGATTCATGTATGTATGTATGTTTATTATTGTAACTCAAATCTCAAATTCAGTTTTCATAATCCACTGCCATATAATCTTAAGTGAAATAAGAAAAAAATATATATTGAAACTAATTTGAAATACATCAAGTCAGATAATGTAAACCTAAAATTGACACAATACTAGACAAATATTTTAACTAATTTGAATATTCCTTTGTGTGGCGTTTACAACTCATAAAGCAGATCAGAATTTTCGTACTGTACTGGATTAGTTTAATTTTCCCTAATTTGAGTTTGTTTTGCTGTTTCAGGACAAGGAGCTGCGTGACGTTGGTGACTGGCGTAAAAATATTGAAGACAAGTCTGGCATGGACGGAAGGAAGAAGATGTTTGAGGCTGAGGCTTAGATCACACACTTTATCTACCTAACTTATATCACTCGCACTTCTCCTGCAAACACGTTATAATAGTCATAATACTGTATTTACTGAACACAAATGCATTAAAGGCACAAGAAGCTATAGACCATGCTGTAAAACTGGACTCAATAAAACATTTTTGGACATTCATCAGGCTTTACTGCTTAACTTTTTCACTCACAAGATGTAAAAATGGCAAATGTCTTTTCGAGGCATTTAGACTTCAGTTAAAGATGACTGTCGAGTATAGAGCCTGTGCCACAACGTTACAATCGAAGTCAGATTGGTGGTTTTCAGATTCTACAATGTGATTATGTCTTACTCCCAGATGGGGGACAAGAGTCACTTTTCCCTACTGATTGCATTGTACTTTTTTCTTGAAATATCCAAAAAGAAAATTCACAAATACTGAACCTGATCATTTCTCTCTATTCATAGTACCTGGACCCTGAAACCCACTGACAAAAAAATCTGCTTTTTAACAAAACTTTCCCATCTGTACTAAATATTATTAGCTTTTAGAATATTGTGATGTCATCTGAAACCCAGCAATTAGATTTATATAATGACCACAAACCATGAGCTAAAGGGAAAGATTTAATTTCTACTTTTCTACGACTTCTACCAAAATCTCACTGATCGCCTTATGCACAAACATAAATGATCAGATGTCACTTCTCAGTATCTTGTGATATAACATCGAACACCGGTGGACCTAGTCCAGGTTTGAGTCCTGTTTCCTGGAGGTTGCCGTTTTAATAGGTGCAAAGCCTCTAAGGGTGTCAGAGTGACTGAGCGAACTGGCAAGAGGGGCCATCCTAAACACGTCCTTAAGGAAGACGCAGGTGGGCTACAAGAAATATGATGCATAACTAATCAATTATTTCACACTATTCATTCATTTCAGCAGGTTAGACTTAGAGATGACAGCACCCTGGAAGTCAGAAAAATGAAATGTGGAAGGTACGTAAAAGCACATACATAAACCATCAGTTGATACGCTGGTTGGGCCAATAAATTGATGGAATAAGATCCTTTACTGGTTGATGTCGGGCCCAGAACATTACATAGTGTTAAAACTTGAAAAGAAATTCATATAAGGCTGCTCTGTAGTCACGTGAAGGATAGATAACAGTTACTTAATACATCTGGATGGTACATACCGTAGTTATGATATAAGGAAATAAATGCTATTTTTAGTCTGCACTCCTATTAGTACTTTATCAGGGTACCAGCAGATATAATGTACAGTACAGTATATTGATACAGTATCGATATTGATAGAGACTGACAAAAATCAGATTGGTGCATCTCTAGTCATTTGAATTACATTGTACAAATTACTGTTACTACTACTTCAACTTAATTATCCATATAATGTTTAATAAAACAGCTTGTGATGCTCTGCTATGTGAGGTTTCTGTTTCAGCTTGTTTAAACTGCAGGCATGTAGTTACACTAATCCAGAGCGGCTGCCTGCTACAACTCATGGTGAGTTCCCAACGCTTTTGAACTATGATTCATGTACCTGTTTTTTGTCTTTTTAAAATATTAGAATATAGAAGTAAATTGAAAAAAAAATAGTCAAATATTTTTTATGGGTAATTTGTCCCAATTTTATATAAAACAGTGACACAGCAAACTAAACCATTTTGTTACCTTTTGTTCAGTATTAATCCCTAAAATACCAAAACTAGTCTTAAACACATAGCAACAGGACTCTGAAATGCATATCAGAAAAGCTGGTAAGGTCACATTTTTACATAGACGTATTTTTCCATTTTAAAATGTTCACTATAACTTGATGTAGTTATGGTCCATTGTGTCCAACAGATGACACTAGATAATACAAATGACAATCTTAAAGGGTGGGTTATTTATAATGAGGCGGGCCGAGGAAGGGGACAGATGACACTGTACTGTATTTCATGACCTTGCCAGCCCATTGGTTTGACCAGTAATCCACTTCCATAAAGAGAAAGTCGAGGATTTAGAGCCTATCACAGATTGCAATATATACCTTCTTAGCACTCACTGTGCTCCGGGACTGGTCTGTGCCGCTGGACTTTAGCAAGCCGAAACTCTTCTCGGACAAGGTTGGTCTGGACCTGTTTGACAGAGTAAAAGGAATTTGCTTTTGAATTAAATTTGATTAATTTCTAGCTGTTAACTTTACATGTTCAACTTTTTTCTTGACGTTAACTTTTGTGTTAATCAATTTTAACATACTAGTTAGCTTTAAATTTGACTTCAGACTAATGCTTGTAACTAAAACTACTGATATTTGAATCGTTCAATAAATCTTTCCTTCACCTTTATCTTAATAACCTGTGGACCGTTTTATTACGACACCCTAACTGTTTGTTTGTTGCAGTAGCTTGAAGTGTGAGTGTGGTATCCATAGCACTTGGCTGTTAACAATCAGGAATTTCGAGATTTTATGGTTTGCTTCTAATTGACGTCAAATTATTTCCACATACATTACGTCAATTCGTTTACGACCTTAAAAATTCTATCATTCCGATGTGTGTTGACAATGGAAATGTCCAGTTGTCCCGATTTGTTCTTTGGCATTGATGTGTGAAGGCTGAGGGACTAGTTCTTCATCTGAGTTTAGAAAAGCCAGGACACATTTTTAAGCGTCCCCGGTGGCGTAGGGTGATGTATGGTCTGGGGAAGAGGCTCACTGAAAAGGCAACACCCACTACAAGGCATGAACCTGAAAAGCGATCCGTCAAGTGTTTATCCTGCTGTCATCGCCCTGACGTTTCACAGGAAAATCTGCTCTAATCTGTGGCCAACCGGAGCCATCCTCAAACTGTCTGCATGATAAATCCAAGGACTTCCACGCTATAAAAAAAAAATCTGAATCTTTGATAAAGTTAATCTGGATTTGTGCTGAACATAAACATCTGATTTATTAGTTTGCTATAGGAGTTTGTTATTGGAAATATACATCAGATTAGGCATCCTCTTATTGACAAACAGGAATTTATTACTTAATGTGGCAAATTACATAAAATTCTGTTTACATAACACTGATCTTTTAAAATTTCAGTGAATTGATTGAATTGGTTTCTTACTAATTTATTTGATAATGCCTCTATGTAATCTCTGTGCAAAGGCATTTTTTTAAAATTATTGTTACTATAAACATATAATACAAAAAAGACGATGATGACGATAATGAACATTATTTGGTTACATAGTGATACATTAATCATAGAACAGTATTGTCTTGTCAAATAAATGCTCTTTAATTTTAGATTTTATTTTGAAATGCAAATATCTACGCAAAGGGCAATGCCAAGTATTTACATTGGCACCTCTTTATAGCCCAGTAAGACAGACACTATTTTAGCAAACCCATTTCAGACAGTTATTCTTTCTCCTCTGAGTGCGAGGCCGACAAAGTGAACTTTCCTCTGAGGTCAGGTTATTTCGGCACTCTGCTCTAATGTCTTAGTTGTCCAAGGGATGTTCCACAGTGTTGGGTTACTACACGCCCTCCTAACCCTCCCTTGGGGGACAATCCCTCATGAAATACACGCCACACGTTCACTTAAGACAAAATTTCGGACCATATTTAACCCCGCTGATAGGAGCCCTTCACCACGGCAACATGGTGTCAAGTCCTGAGAGTTTTGTGGTTCTGAAAATACATTGTCATCCCCGGAGATAGCGGCAACCTTTTATTAGTTTACAGTTGACAGTTGCCATTTGTTCTGCGGGCAGCTCTGGGTTTTGAGATGCCTGCAGTGGTTGTCTGTTTAGTCGTTGATGTCTTTTCTTTTTAAGACAAGCCCCTGTCATTTTTCCCCGTATAATGAAGACGTGAGGAACAGCTGTGGTCACAGGAATAGATAGATAATCCGCAGGTCTGCTCCAGCTCCTAAACATTACAAACAACTCCAGTAGTGTCTGTTGTACCTTATCTCTACAAGTCTACAGAGGGCAACCAGGCAGCCATTTCTACTGTAAACTTGTCAAAAGGGAGGGATATTCTTGGAGCGCTACACTACTGTCCAGACTTTACACATGTACAATATTCAGTAAAAGAGAAACTTTGACAGTCGACTGTCATAAGCTCTGTTAAAGACTTTTAACACATTTATCAAAATAAGCATGGAAATCTGGGGTTGGCATGTTGCTTTTTAGTAAAGAGGAAGTGTTATTTACGACCCATCATAACGCTTATAATGATTTAAAAAAAACAAAAACCTCATTGGATTTTAAATTGAATATGTTTCACCACTCACCTTAGAGGTCTTTTTAGAGTTTGCATTTTTAGAATCTTATAGATCTACAGATAAACACAATTTTATGAAATCTGATATTTTACCAATGTCCCGATTCATTATGAAACAGTTGCATCTATTAGCAAACAAACATATGTTTTTATGCTCTATTATTGCTATTGCTTCATCAAACAAGATTATGTGTTATAGGAGAGTTATCAGTTCAGTCAAGAGGCATTGTCTTTACAAAGACTTATCCTGTGAAGGTTCACAATACATGTTTTATCCCACACTCATATATATGAACGCCAGAGACCTTTCTGACTGTTAGGATTATTCACAGCTACAAAACCTGCTCCAACTGTCTGTGAGATCACCCTGCTTCAAGGTGCAAGAGGAAACACTATTTGTCTTATTTAATATGTCAATGTTACAGCCCAGCTTGTCAAGGGTCAGGGAAGTAACAAAAACTGGCTGGAAAAATGGTAAAATAAAGTAGTAATTTAATGTACAGGGTTGTAAAAGGCAAAGCAACAAAAGTGGACTAAAATATTTATATAAATGTATAAAACAAAAAACCTAAACTAAGAAACCAAAAATAACGCATCTAACAAATAAGTTTTGTGTCTATAAAAACTGGTCACATAGGCCTTTTAAAAACGAGTGACAAAACTAAGGGACACATAGCATAAAAAGAAACCACGAGTGTCCCAAAACAAACACAAGTCACATAGAATACAAACAGAATCGAGTGACAAAATAAGAAGACAAAAAAGAAAACTAAACTAGTGTCTTGTGCACAAAGTTAGACACATGGACAAGGAAGTGACTAATGAAATAATTGAGACATATACAGAATGGCAGAATGGCAGAATGACATACTGGCCACACAGTCCAGCAGCCCCAAGCAGGTGTGCTGGATCCCCTTAAGTAGGGAAGGCAGCTACAGGTGAGCCACAGGATTGGCCAAGCAGGAAAACAGTCCTCCAATCACCAGCACGGGCTCACACAGCCAGGATTTCATGGTGGAAAGGTGACAGATTCAGTCACACACTAAATATAACAGGCAAATACTAACAAACGAAAAGAGCTTAAGGCCTAGGGCCATAACAGTCAAACAGCAAAATGTTTATTAGGAAAACAAAAAAGTCATTATAGGCAGGATGGGCCTTAACACGTATAATGTAAGCACAACTTTTTCATTTTCCAGAGGCTTTGGAGCTTTTGAAAGAGGCTAATGGAGGCTAACAAAGGCGTTTCTTTCTGACACTTTTGTACAGATCTTAAGATAATTTTTGACCTGTTGCTGGCTCTCTACAATCAGGGAAGTTTGCGTGAGTCACCCTCTGTGCATTGGGAATAACTGGGCCACATTTACTGAGTATCTAGTAGTTGTTCCTGTCTGGATCACAATGCTGAACCCTCATAGACACAGCTATGCTACTGGGGCCGCCAAAAATAGCATTATGGTTCTGCTACGCATTAACACCAAGTGGTACACAGATCAGTTCCATGAATTTTCCTAGAATTAGCCTGACAACTTAAGCTAGAATTATCACAATTCATCAGGCCGCAATGTGAGAAGAACTATTACAATGGCAGATAGCGAGCAATTGTTTTGATTAAGATAGATCGGGTGGTGATGACAGAATTGATCATGGACAGTGGTTCTGTAACTGGGTCTGTATAATAATATAATAATATATAATTGACATAAAATATAAATTATTAATGTAATTAAGGTTGCCTATTTAAAAAAATATATTTAGTTATGTAATAACTCACCTATCACTATCGCTCAATTGAATAACATTTTAGATTACACATTTTTTAAACACATTTCTTTACATACACATTAAACTAATGCCACCCTCAGACTGCACTCAGAGCTATTGTGAGAGATGTGAGTGCAGCTTAGAGCAGTGCAGTGTACTACTTACATGAAGAGTGGAGCACTGCTGTGCTCTTGTGGTCACAGTTTTTGAACGCTGTGTTTAGACGATAACTAACTATTTCTGGGAAAAAGGTTGGGGAGGGCTGCAGCGTCCAGATTCATTCTGTTGCTGACTCCTCCTAACAGGAGTCAGCAACACAACAACAATAACTCAGAGGGCTGTCTGAGCTCCTCTCATTACGCTTAATGTTTTGGAATACTACCGGCCTCTGCGGTGCAGATTACACTTTGTACAGTCTGATAACGGATTTATAACTCAGTGTGTGGTGGATTTCTGCACGTATTTTGAGCGGGGTTACTTGCCGACAGCCTGTTAGACCAACTACAGTGTACTGTGGTACATATTTGACCAAAGCAACAGTTTCACGTGGTTTAACTTGGTAACACACATCTAATGACCTGAAAACCGCTCTAAACTGCTGCCCTAACCCTAACCCGGCATGAGCTAGGTGTAACATAATATCATCTGAATATTGTTATTGGGATACCGCTAAAAACATGGAGATATTCATCTTTGTCAATATCGCCCACCCCTAGCTGATTATCTGAGTTTTTAGCAGGATTGGTGTGGGGATACTTGTGGCATACATGTGTATATTTTTTCTGATGGTGTTATATTTGACCGGGTTGCTGCAAAGAAGAGTCCTCTATGTTATTATTGAAGTTTTCTGTGTTCAGGAAAAGTTATCAGCATTGTTGTTATAAAAGCTTGGTCTAATCACAACGCATCTTGCATTTTAGAGCTTACAAGAATACTATCCCCAAGATGGCTTCCGAGTGAGTATCTTTTTCATTTATTTGCCAAATCAAAATAAATGGGTCATGCAGTGTAGTAGTGGTAAACCCAGATTCATAGTGTGAATTAACTGTGTTTCGGTTACAGGAAAAGACTGTCCGCTAGGCGCAAACACACTCTAAAGGTAACATCAGACTCACATAAGTGGTGGAAGTGATGTAATACTTACCTCTTGATTATGCTCCATTTGCAGAGCTGCATGCTCGTTGTAGCCAACACTTTACTGGACAATGAAGCTTCTGTGAAGGCCGAGGAGAGGGAGAAGTTCCTGAAGGACAAATGTCCCCCTCTGGAGCTGCCCTACTCCAAAGATGAGCTTATAGTAAGACCTACTGCTACAAATGACACACTTGAATCATATAGATGTATTCATTAAATCTGGTATATTTTAGGAACTATGTCAAAAACTTCATGAGCAGATCGACCTTAGTGAAGAGGAGAGATACTGCTTAGAGTTCAAACTAAACATGGTTCTTGATGAGGTGAGAAAAAATAAAAATCAATAAACATTTACTTGTTTTAAATGAAGCCATGTTGATTTGTCCTCTTCATGTAGGTCAGGGACCTCAATATTAAGATAGTGGACCTGAGGGGTAAGTTTAAGAGGCCCAGGCTGAAGAAAGTGCGTATGTCAGCTGATGCCATGCTCAAAGCTCTGCTGGGCTCCAAACACACAGTCACATGGACCTGAGGGCCAACCTGAAGCAGGTCAAGAAGGAGGTCAAAGAGGAGGTGAGTGTTTGTTGAAACAACATAAGTGTGTTGATAAACAAAAGAACAGATGTGCTCAAGGGGATAGACTTTATAAAGTTGCATTTTCATACTTCATTTAAGCTTGTCCTAAAGATCAGGATTTAATGCCCACTCAGCCTGCTTATTTTAACTTTTTTTTTAAAAAATTCTGTGTTACAGGACAAGCAGCTGCGTGATGTTGGAGACTGGCGTAAGAACATTGAAGACAAGTCTGATAGAAAGAAGATGTTCGATAGTTAAATTGAACCTAGCTCTGCTTTGAGACACAGGAATAACTTTAAGAACATAATTCAGACCATGACTTTGAAACTGAACAGTTTTGTTCTATATGTGCAGCATTACAGTAGCCTGGCCAGTCATTTTCATTGTATTTACACAGAAAGTCTGTCTGTCTTTCAAAATGGGTTTGTGCTGGGGAAAATCAAACCAAGCAATACTTACATGTGAACCCAGACAAACTTTCTCAGTGTACATAAAGAGGCTTCCTATAACAACAGTATCAAATCAGAACTTTGCATTTGTATAAGCAGCTAAAGAGCAGGCTTTCATAAGATGAGGTGTCTTGCTTGAATGGTAGTTTGATAGTTGAATGGGGAATCTGTTACGTAGACCTACGGTAAGGAAAGGACAGTCACAGGTGTTTAAGATGGTATAGATAAAACTGTTCAGTGATACCTGCTTTTGCCTGTACTTTCACTGCACTGTGATGTATATTCTGTATGTAAAGAGGATTGTGTACATCAGATTGTTCTGAGTAGTAACACTTCTATAGCCGTTCTTAAATTAAATACTTTTGCTAAGCAGTGGAGTACCCCACACACTGTGTAACTCATGGTTTTACTATTCTGATCTGCTAAACATAAGACAAGCATGTACAGTATTCTCAAGTTTGTAAAGCAAAAGATGCCACACAGCAGCTGCTCATTTAAGATTCAAGATAACAACTATGTAATCATATCTACTGTCAAATTAAATGCTCATCAATATTAATTCTGTCCATCAGTTGTATATTACTTTTTGCCTGTTGTAAGTAGCAGTTATTTTGCTGTTTGCTAATGGACCTTTAGCTTTAGCACATACCTGTGCTAGGCCAGCAGTAACTAATAAGAACAACTCATCTGTTTGTGTACTCGATTAAAATGTTCAACTTCTATGCGTTTAAAGTGAGAGCAGACACTCACCATTCCTCTGGGTGTGAGTCAGTGTGATGAGTAGATAAAGCAGTTGGAGTCAGTCTCACAGGGCCTCACAGCTGTGCTGGATCACCTGTTAGCATTAGCATTAGCATGCTGCCTTTATGCTAATCTACAGTAATCCTGCGCGTTTATCTAAGCGCCAGCACGCTCTGTGCGGGGTTTAACTGGATCTGTAGAGCTGACAGTGGCTTCCCTGAGCCACAGACACATGAAGCTTTATCCATTGTGGTTTCAACAATAACTTTAAACAAACTACTCAGATTATGGTATTTTGAAATGCCAAAGCATTAGCTGGTGGCCCCAGAAAAAAGGTAAGGAATGACCAAACATGTTCCTTGATGTGGGAGAACCTCTTTAGTGAATGTTTCTGTCGTTTTGCAGAAAAGATGATGACACACCAGACCTCGGGGGACTACACTGGTGACTACAGGTATGTTTAATAAAGGCATCTTTCACCATACTCTCTGTAACCCCTTCCATCAGTAGCCGGGCCTTCCTGTGGTTTTAACACTCTTTTAAATAAAATGGAAAAAAACAGCGTGACGAGCTAAATACTAAAAGGTTATTTTGGGTAATATGACTGTAGTCCATTAAGTGATGCAGGATCAGCTGTACAAAACGTGCAGCTGTCTCTCTTGTTCCTGGCATGCATTGATTATTGGTATACACCATAAACACAAATCCCACATTGGACATTAGCTAATTAGTATATTATTATTCAACATCAGGTACTACCAAATCCAAGGAGCCAGGCACAGTAGCTCCTCTTTTGTGTCATTGGTAAACTTTAAGAGGTGTTCATATTGCTGTAACAACTTTCAATAAAATACATGTTTTTACTGCTCAAAAACAAAACAACAAGGTCTAAGCCTGACCTACCAGGATCAAGATTACATCATATGAATTCATCATTCTTTATATAGTTTGGCAAAGTCTTAATGAGTGCGCTGTGCTGAACCATTTGATCCTCCTGTTGTAATTCCGTTGAGGCGCTTTGTGTCCCCATCTCTCGACACATATCCATAACAGCACCAAACTGATATCACAAATTCCCATCCTGACGTTTACATCCATCTGTCTGTGTGGGATTCAAAGGCACCCAGCATTTGTCAGTAAATATGCTACATTATTACATAACATTTGAGTGACATTTGAAATAATATTAGTCAGTGCCATTTGTAGCTTTCCCGTTTACAGCCACAAGCATTTCCAATTAGTTCTGACTTTACACCAGAAGTCGTCAGCTTCAACTACGTCTTGAGCGTTTGGGGTCTGGTTTCTTCATGCTAATACAAGTTATATTTGACTGCTGCTGTGGGCTGTTTCATATCCTGTAATAACAGCTGCCCCTTCTCTAAAGACAGAATTAGACACAAGCGCGGAGCAGGAGGGACCAATCTACAGAGGGGAGACGTGCATATCCACCGGGGAAAATGGGGAAAGGCACAGACTGTGTAGTTACAGGAGTACAGGAACAATAACAACATCTATTATTTGAACATTTGTACCAAGGACAAATCAGCCCAAATTAACTACGGCTGCACAGTAGAGATACACCAATATTGGACTGATATTTTAACTTTTTAGCGCACCGACCATCAGCCTTAAATTTCCACCAGAGGCTGATATTTTGTTTGACTTGCTGCCTAAAGAATACATATAAAGCTTCATTTGAACACTTTAGTGCAAAGAGATAACAGGATAAAAATATACTACATTGCTCTCTTATAGGTATGTGGTGAGTTTATTGAATTACATAATTGGGGGATAATGATCAAATTGTTCCAAAAGTATCGGCAGACCTTATCGGCCATCGATTGCTCTGTATTCTAAACAATTGGTATCAGCATCGGGCATGAAAAAAACTGTATCGGTCAATTTTTCCTGCACAGTAGTAGAAAAACATTGCAATATGCAAATAACCCATGACAAGATAACAATTACTCCAAAGGCTATGACAAAGTTGGGACAATTATAAAACTCGCATTTTAATAGCTATATTCTAGAAGGAAATACAAAACATTTTTCATATTCAGTGTCACAGTCTGCAGTGCCAAGTTTAGTCCGTTAACAGCCACCATGTCCAGATGAAGACTAATCAATCACCAAACCTCTGACATCTCCAGATACTAACAAACCCCAATGTGTTACAACATTCCATTACAGCATTTTGGGACACTGTAGTAATGTTGTTATCTTTGTTTCAGACTTTAATTTCTCTCTGTGTTGTTGTTTGTGGGCTGAATGAGGGACCGTTATCCTGAAGAGGAGAGGTAAACATGAGGTGAGTCTATGTTGAACTTGGACCCTCAGACAACCTTATCCTGATCTTAACTTGACCCTGAAAGATCTCACTCAGGAGCCATTGGACACGGCGGTGGTCCCATATCAGGTGTACCAGCTCCTTTACAACAACATCGGTGCTATTTAAGGCTGGCTATACAATATGTTTATAGAAGAGTTTACTAGTACATAAAATGTTGTTTTTAAACTTTTATTATTAATCTTAAGGGAAAGGGAAGGGATCATTTATGTAAAGGTGGTAGTAGAATAACCAAAAATTGAACTTGTAACAGCAACATTACTTCAAAAATAATATTATTCAAGTAGAAGTACAAAGTATTAGGCCCAAGAAAGGTAAGAGTAAAAAAATCAACAACTCAAGTAAAAGTAACTTAAAGAGTACATTTGGGGGGGTGTAACAGCTGATTTATAATATGAAGTTAATGTAATTGAAAGGAAAAAAAAACATGAAAGGATCCACAAAATCTAGTATTCTCAAAAGATACACAAAAATGAGAAAAAATCTAAATAAAAAAAAAAATAAATGTTGTGCAGTGCAAGAAACACAAATGTTTAAATCATTTAATAGCTTTAAATGCTGTTGTTACTTGTAGACATACTTGCAGTGGGAGTAACTGTTACTTCAATAAAGATGTTACTCAAGTAGGAGTAAAAAATATAGCATAGAATAGAAACGTACATGTAATTACACAGAAATGCCTACAAAAAATGTTTCCAATACCTTAGGCTTTTTGGTTTCTCTTTTGGCCACTAGGTGGTGTAAAATAATCAAGTATTACCAGGTGGATCACAGAAATTCTCATATCTAAAATACCATATTGCTCTTTGTACATGTTCTTGAGCATAGAGGTATTTTGAATGGATTAAAACTTGTTCAAATTCCTCATAACTATGTATGCAAGTATGTTTTCTGGTTCATAAGTTGACAACAGTGGGGGTAAAAATAAAGACAGTCCATCCCTCACACAGGCAGGTGGAGGACAGACATGCATTTTAACCAACACTGAACATTCTGTAGCCGAGGCCATGTAAACATACACATATAGCTGTGATAGTGCGGATAGGCCCTGCGCTTCATCGGACCTGGCACTCAGGGCATTTCATCCAGATCGGGTTGTAAGTGACACATCCTTAGAGGGGACATGTGCCCAGCTCTCTGACAGAAATCACCCCCGGGACTGCTAAATACCCAGCATGCCGCACAAATCCTCCCACCCGTGACTCACCCGACCTGTCAGCACCTTCCCTCTGCACCCCCAGTCCCAGGTCCGACAGTTAAAGACCTGCTAACACACTGGGGTCAGACGGGCTAACAGGCAATGTGATAGCACACTTTATGATAACTACACTTTAATAGCCTTTATTTATAATAAATAATTAATTGAGAAAAAATCCATGCTTAGAACTAGTTAATTTAATACCTAACCCTTTTCTCCTTAATTAAGAAGTAAGTAGCCTGAATCTTTCGTAATATAACTTTTGTTCATTATGAATTATACTTATTAATATTAAGGGGTAGTTATTATATAGTGTGGTACCGGTAAGATTACCAATTAGGACACACTACACAATCAGGCTGGTATTTCTGAGTCTGCTGTGAAGATGGTAAAACAACAAGAATTTTTTACTGATATAGCGAGTAAAATAAGATAACCTTATATTTATCTCACAACTAGGAAATTCCAAACAAACAACCATAGTAGTAATTTGGTATGGCACCATTTTTGAACCAGTCTTGGCCTGTCCCGAAATACATCCCTATGGGTTTATGGATGGACCAAGAATCGTCAGTGAATCAATAAAGTTCATGTAACTTTCCAAAACAACTGCTTGTCTCCATGTTCTTGCCTTGCCTGATTGTTCCACAGTATGATGTGGGACCTGTGGAGAGAGATGAGCCAGTCACACAGTAAGAATGCATGTTTTGTTTTTTTTTTATTATGCAGTTAGCAATAAAAGGTTAAGGTACAGCTGTAATTGAATAAATACAAGATCACTCAAGTTTAATACCATACTGTGGAAACATTCCAGGCAATAACATTTACATGAAGACAAGCACATGACAAGCCCTCTACCAGAATTGTTTTATTGTGCACCTTTGAAATGATAAATCACATTTTAGTTGACAGAACATTAAGATTAGGCCCTAGAATAGTATTAGTACAGTAAAAGGCACAGAACACATCTTGATGATTCTGAATAGTAACAAGCAAAGATTATAATTTGGACCAAGAAGAGAAAACAGCTGCTCGTGTGAAAGTAGTTAGTTTCCAAATTTGCCACAAGTAAACAGTAATCTGCAGAGCATTCCCTTATGTTCTGAAGGAACTTGTAAGACTTCTTGAATAATATTTGTGCCACAGCTGAGGGTGAGGCTAGGTAAATTGCAGTTATAATATATACTAGCAACATACACCCCATGGCCCGCCATCTGAAATCTTACCCATCTATTTTATTATCGCCAAGTTCATGATGAGATTGCCTCAGCAGCCGCAGATATGGTCTGGAAAGATTTCTGGGCTATGGACCCTGAGTTGGGCTCCAAGATGAAACGCTAACCAGGGCCAGATGATTATTATGTGGTATTTATAGACGGCACATATGCATGCTGGTTAAGCACTTTTTATTTTGGGCAATTGTTAAAAGTGATATCAAAGCTTCTTTGACCGCTTTCTCTCTTTTCAGATTTCTGTCTTGACCAGATGGATGATGGCGCAAACACTTCAGTCGCAGTTTCAGCGTTTAACTTTTATTTAGTGATTATGTTTTCTAACAATAGGGCTTGTTGTTGTCAGTAATTCATTCTAATAGATATAAAAAAAAAAATCTGTATACTGCTCTGAAGAATATTTGATCTTTAGTTTAATTGATTTCTGTTTTTATGTAACCAGATCATTGTCGTCTCTTGTTTTATAGGTCACATTGCCAAGGAGAAAGCCTTAAGCCCGTCTTCAATTACCCCATCCCACACACTGGACATTCGTTAACTTTTGAACCTCCCTTTACTCGTTAAGGCGGCGTGACAGCTGTGAAGGAGGCCTCTTTTGCCGCTAATATTTTCTTTCTCACAGAAGATGACACAACCATAAAAGTCCCTTTGCCGATGTCCTGAAGTGGGCGAGAAGAATAGGTGCGCTACGGGCCGAGGTGAGTGGATTTGAAATGACAACCTCTTAGAGGATAAAGTAGTGGCTAATTGGTGGAATTTCTGGCGAGGACATTTTGGCTCAGTACTAAAGATAGGAACAGTTAATTGACTGTTTGTTTAGTAATGATTTTAGTTCTATTTTCAGAAAAGGTCATTTGGAGTAATATGGTGTTTTAAAATGTTTTTGACGATGATGGATTGGAGAATTATCTTGGGTCCAAGAAATAAGAATAGGTATAAGACTTGGAGTCGGTCAACGATCACGCACACGCTGGAATAAGTGTTGAGTATATTTAGGTTCTTCAATTTCAGCACTGTGTTTTAGAGAGCCGTTTCCCACTATATGTCAAATCATGAATCTAAAATACAGTAGTCAACGGACTAAAACTGAGATAGTGAGATGTACATTCAATCACAAATTAGTGCCCACAAAATCAATAATAGTAAAGAGTGGCTGTGGAAATTTTAAACCATTTAACTCTCTGGCGTCCCTTTGTGGCACAGTGAAACACAAAACTGAGTTGGAATTAAATTTGTTCAAAACTTCCAAAATGTGTAATTCTACTTGAGCTTCGCTGTATATGAGTAGTACAGTGTTTGTAACCTCTCTTTATAGGTGAAAAGTTCCTCATTCACTGCTGGGTTTATACTGTTCCGTTTACCCACATCCCCCTTTATATAGCATCCCCGGGACCTCAGAGCCCCTGAAATGATGTCCGGCCCCTCCTCAACATCAGACTTACTGGATGAAGTTGGCACTGTAAGATGACACGGGGGGGCTGTGACGGGGCTATTGCCTGAGGATTGTGCATTTTCATAAAGAGGATCCACATATCCATATCGGCGCCTCATATATAAATGTCCCCTCCCGCCATCGGAGTCCCTGTCTCTGCTACTACTCCCTTGCCCCTGTCAGCCTGAACGTTCTGAGTCCATTAGGTGAGTCTGTTTTACCTGCTGCCTGCGTGCATGGATGATGAGACTAAGACAATGGAAGTCAGAATCCTCAAAGTAGAGCTGAAGGCTTAATTTTTTTGTAGTAATACATCATTTTGGTCTATGCTTGAAATAGATTCAACTATAGAAGCTGTGTTTTTTTTGGATTATGATGATGCTCTTACCATTGCTATGTAATCCTATAGGTTGATTATGGATGGAGGATGCGTGAACAGATTATACAGTAATGCTTTTTTTTTTGTTTAATTTTTTGTTGTGGTGAGAGATTGCTTTTTATATAATCTTAATGTATGTGATTTTTGATATTAAATGGGGGGATAAAATACATATACCATAATTGTATTTTTGCTTAAATATCATGGGTTTAATGTACTTTTTGACCAGCTCAGAAGTAAGATGGAGGCTTGCATGACAGATTAACAGAAGGGTTATTTTCTGTTTCAAATTTTTGAGATTGGGCGGTCCCTAATCTTACGTTATCTTACTTTATTGGTTATTATATTAACTAGATAAATCCAATAATGTACGTTTTATTTACTTATTTGTTGTTTTAATAGTTTTAATTTTTTAGTGAAGCAAGAGATGATACAATGCAACAAGTAGCGGATGTTGCTTGTCAACTGGTAACACATGAATAGTTTTACCCAAGTTGTGTTCGTCCGTGTGGCTTGTCCCAATTAAGACATGGATCCTAAATACGTTTGGAATTTATTTGTGTGAAAAACAGGTTGGCCTCGGTGAGCGCTCATTTGGCAGACACTGGTCTGGGCTGTAGTGTGGCAGTGAGTGTTCTGCGCAGCACATTTCTCCCGGCCCCAGATCCCACTCTATGAAAGGCATTGCTGTGTAAACTCCCAGACGCGGATATTTAGTTTGGAACACCTGTAAAGCGAGCTTAGCACAGTGCGTCAGGCCCGACATAGTGACCCCCGTGGGTACACCAACTTAGCTCAGGTCATCGGCCCCACGTATCATCAACTGTTTTATTAGATCCAATTCATCCAGTGAGCTGGCGCACCGGCTCTTATATTCAACGTCTAATTTGATTCATTTGACTCACTGACTTTCACACTTCTTTAAAGGTTCTTTACAGTGGCTGTGAAGAAAATAAACCGCAACATGTCTGGAGTAGTATTTTTTTAGATATATATCTTAACTATTCTTTTACTGTTATTGTGCTTGCTTGTTGCATATTACATGCCAGTATCACAGACCAGGCACATATAAGATTCGATTTCACTTGGTTAATGCTAAGAACTCTTGGCTATTTGTACAATTTTATATTAATTTAATATTAATAAACTACTGTTAAACTATGCCATACCTATTTTGCCATTTTAATTTAAGCATGGGGTGAAACACATATTGATCTATAATGGTTTAGTAATAGAAACAGGTCCATTTAACATCCTGTCCCAAACTGCAGAACTCTTTATAGTGGCACATTATCATTCACGTGTTTTTATTGTTAAGAAATGGATAAAAGGGCCATTTTTCAAACTATACTTTGTATGATTACTGAGGCTGACTTTTTTAAATAGTAGTTGTGCAGGGGAAGAAGGCGGAGATTAGGGGGTAGTGTGAGGATTTGATAGGAATCAAGTATTCGAATGCTGGACATATAGTATGATTAATCAAAACTATGCATGATTCAGTTGATTCACTAAATACAAACTCTTGAGGAAGCTATGATTACGAAACCATTAGCATAAGTACTACAGCTCATAAAAACAATTTTACCAAAATATGTCCCCTAAAATTAATTGAATTGATCTTGTCTTTTGCTTTAAACTAGCAAAAAGATGACCTCCAGCCCGCAGGGCATCATCTGAAGGTAAGGCATAACTTGACATTTATGCTCTCTGTGAGAATGTGCTAAAACTCCATGTGCTGTTGCTTTTAATGGTTACACTTTAAAGTCCAGGTGTTATGCTCCTGAGTGATATGTGTTTATAGGTTGTCATATGGTGATTTTGAGTAGGCCCTTAAACCAGGAACAAATCCCTTCCCTGTCAACATCTCCAGTGTCACTCGTATTTGTCATTTACAACATCAGTCAGCAGTCCCATTTATTTAGCACTGGTCAGGCCGCAACTAACTGGCTCAAAAGTCTTAACACCACAAGCCAGTCCAAGATCTCAACTTAATTTCTTCTGACTAGAACTAGAGCTAGATATTTAATTCTGGGGCTGAAATGCCCTAAAACAAGTTGAGCAGTCTTAACTCTAGAGCCAGTCTATCAAAAACCAGTAGCAGCCTCACGAATAAGAACCCTTCACCTCAACTCGTCGGCAAAGCAAACAAGTGATCACATACAAAAGCAGTTACATATAAACAACATAAACAGGTACGAGAACAACAAAAGGTAGGTCAACTCTGAATCTAAAACACAAAATATTACATCATTACAGTGTTTTGATGTTTTAAACTGTTTCTTCCTAAAATTTAGCGGTAATGTATTTTCCAATCATAGTGAAGCCTAACTTGAGTTGTGAATTTCAATATAGAAGAAGATGCACGCTTCGGATTTGGGACACTATGATCGAGGTTTATTGCATTAGTATCTAGCAAATGAGGACCAGTGTTACAATAAAGACTTCCAAAATAAAAAACAAGCACTTCTTTCTTTAGTCTCTTAGCCTAGGTCTGGTTCTTCTGGTACAAAGTGTAGTTGAAATAGTTACCTCCACCCTGCTAAAAGTATCTGGTTCTCGTGAATGCTTACTTTCTGGTTTTACTGATTGATGCTGCTTTGTGTTGAGACAGAGTTTGATGCTTCAGATCGCTGCCAGCTGGATTGAGCAGGAGACGAAAGATATTGTTGGTGCCAAAGAAGCTTACATGAATGTGTGAGAGTGTCCTCCTCCCGACATGAGCGTGCTGAACAGAGTACTCTTATGGTAAGCCTCATACAGCACCCTTAGTCGTGATAGTTGCAGTTTTTCCACCAAAGCTTTACAATTGCAATAGCTCTATCAAACTTCTAGCTCTCGACCAAAACCATCTGAATGTTATCTTCACTTAGGAAAACTGCAAGAAGCTGGCCCATGCTCCTAATCGGACAAGATTGAGGAAGAGAGGACGACATGGAGGCCTTGTAAAAGTACAGAAGGCAGACAAAGATGGATTTGTTTTAAGTGGATATGTTTTTTTGACATAAAACTGTTCCTTAGTTTGATTTATTGGGTTATGTGTAAATGCAAAATATTACCACACAAGTATTGTGTCTTCAATCTGTTACTACTGTTTTATTACCTCTAGGGTCTTGGCGACTCTTTAATGCTCCATGCTGTTTCCATACTTTACAAGTGAAATGAATGATCCTTTCTTCACTTTGTGTCCCAGATGGAGGACTTCTTGAATACTGAGGTGGATGCGACGGACCTGGCTGGGTGTGAAAGAAGCTACGCTCTTGAAGAAAGTGTCGTACTGTCCGCTGACGCTATGCTCAAAAGCTTGCTGTGGCTTCAAACACCACAGTCACACACTGGATCTGAGAAGCCACTTGAAGCAGGTCAAGAAGGAGAAGAAATGAGGAGGAGGTGAGCCGGGGACACTGGGAAAGTAGTTACATGGGGCAGTTATAGGGCTGGAATAAATGTAATGTTTATTTAACATTGCAGCAGCGATTTTAAGGCTGTAATTTGTGCTTTGTTTTTGTTTCTTGATTAAGTAAGATATATTTTTTTCCATTTGCTGTCAATGATAAGGATGGTATAATGATGTTATGGTAGTATTTATAAGTTAAAGAAGAGGAGAAAATACTCTGACTCATTCACATTTGGACACAAAATTTGACAGTTATAACACCATAATCATGTGTGATGTGTATGAGTAATATGATTATTTATTATATTTGGCATATGCCTTGATTAGTAGTTGCTTGTGCAACCTCAGTTTACAGGCCGTTTAAATGTAAAATACGGGGCGCTTTTGGCCCTATTTATGATAGTGTCCGTGTGTTGCTGTGGCGCAGGTCGTAGATTGTGGGTGGACTGGCGTACGAATGTTGAAGAGGGGGGCGCGCAAAGCCGACCAGGAAGAAAGATGTTCTTGAGGATGCCTCACTTAATACACATCTCTGGTCGCTCGGGCGCTGGTGGCACTTTTATGGACAATTCTATTGGAGCTTTTCAGTGATTTGCTTCAGCATCAGTGTGTTTCATAAAATCTGTGACTTACATCTCCACCTGTTATGTGGATGTCACTTCTAAGTCATCAGCACTCCAACACTATATAAGACCTCGCTTATGTCTCCATAGTAGCCCTGGCTGTAAAGGGCTTATTATTTTGTATTGTTAGTGATCTGATTAGTATTGTCGCGAGATGTTCAGTTTTGCGCAAATTCCTTGCTCTGATAGATTTTTATAATTGATATATGTGTTTCCGAGATGCGAACTGTATGGAGATATTTTGTCATTCATCTCAGAGACTCTTAATAACTACTAAAGGTGCATGATCAGCATCATACCCGTGCAGCTGTCGTTTTACTGAACCTTTTTAACCTACCTGCCACAAACTTATGTATCATGTATTCTTAAATTTTTACATTCTGAGCAGAGAATCCCAAACTAGCCTAAAATACTTTTAAGGAAAGTGTGTTCAGTGATGTGTGACGTTGTGCATTTTTATAGTGCTGTTTAAGTCAGTGAGAGATGGGGACCGAAGATGGCAGGACTTTGCAAGTAAGGAAGGTCGTGAAAAGTGAATTCCTGATTTTTAACATTACGAAGTTTCCAATGGCTGCCCAACATTTGTCAAGAATAACTTAATTTGCATTGATTTGACAAAACCATTTTACGAATTTGGTTAGTTGGCCCAGGACCAGTAGGGGTCAAGTAAAGGCCTTGGCTGTCGCACTCCATCTGTTGATATATGTTAAGTGGTTTCAGATGATCACTCGTTGTGTGCCATATTGTGTTTAGACTAAAGAGTAGTGCAGACTTACTTCATCCTAAAAGATAATAACCCATACTCATGTCCTGTAATTGTTAGGGCAGCCACTCAAATTCAACTTCAGTGTAATGCTGTTATACCAAAGGATATTTACGATGATTGTATTTTAATTCACAATTTAGACATTATATGTCCAAAAAGGGAATCATTGTAACTAATGCAACAGTTACTGTGCAGCCCCTTATTTTCTAGTAATGATTACTCACTTATTTCACATGTATAGTACACATTTAGTCAATTTCAAAGTATCGGTGCTATTCGAGGAAGAAGGTGTATTGATCTAAAGGTGAGACGCAAAATACTGATGGTCACATATGAATTCCTCCGTGATTAACCACAAATGTATATTTTGGTTTTCTTCCTCGGCTTGTTTGCGATCTAGGATTCTTGGGGGCTAAACCCCTAGGAACTTGCCTGACCAACCACAGGTCCAAGTGCAGCAACTAGACCCATGATGACAGGATTCCTCAGCCCCCCGGTCAAAAAAAAGGGGATGAAGGTATTTCAGGAGCTGTGGCCTAGCTTGTTCTGTGGTTGGGCTCATTATAGTTTGGCCCTGCCATAAAGAGGTCCCCAGAAAGAAGTGGAAGCTACATATATACCCCAGAGATATCCGCTTTTTAGTCTTTGAGCTAACCCATCGCTGGCCTCGCCATCTTAACGTGGTAGGTGTAAGAGGCTGCGGTGTTTGTGTCGTGTGGAATTACTCTGTCATGAATTCTGATCAATACTTTAAAATGCCGAATTTTGTTGTATGATTCTTTTGTATTTACTAAAAACTCTTGAAAAAAAATTTTAATCTGTATAATTGTTAGATCGAATAAATTGGCACACATAAATGTGCATCCATCGAACTGTGTCAAAACATTCTCGTACTAATTAGGAGGACTTCTTATTGAAAAAATGTACCTGTAGTCACCAGTAATTGTATTGTGTGGCTTATTTAAAGTGTTTTCTGATATTTTAAAATACAAAACATAAACAACTTTGGTATAATCTTGTCTTTTTTTACCCAAATATTGTCAACTGGGTAAGATATGTTCCATGATAAGATACATTGAAAAAAATACTACTAAGTTTTCGTATTCACTGTTAGTAGTAGCAGTTGCCAATAATAGGAGGAGGAGGTGCAGATGTAGTAGCTGCATAAGTAATCGGTATTATCACGTTGCAACTCACAAGTAAGGATGTCAGAAGGATTTGATGCAAGTGAACACATGAGTTGAGTGATGTTATGTACAGTAGATTTTCCTGTGTTTGTATGTGTAAGTAGCGAACGTGGCTACTAGTCATTTGTTTGTTTTGGAGCTTGCTCAGTGCCGCTGTTTGTCAGCTTTTCAATAAAAACTCAATCCTATAAGGCTCACTGTTAACCTTGTGACCTCAAGCCAGAATTAAACCCTGAAATTGTGCTTGCGGTCTCATGTTTAATAGGGAATAGGTAATTTTAGCTTTTTACAATAAATAGAACCACTCAAGTCACCAATGTACTGTAAGTGTGGGTTTAATAACCGAGGATAGACAAATCTAATCAAAATCCCAGTAGACTTACTCAAGCACTAGTATTAGAATCAGTTGATGTGAGGCGGAAGAGCTACGGGTGACTCACAGTAATACCAGAATAATCAATACATATTTGTGGTTTCTTTCGAGTCAGAGCCAAAAGGAAGTCAGCTGATTTATGGTAGTCCATGTGTCGTCTTGCTATAGTAGATATCGAGTATGTTCGTGTTTATAGTTCTGTAATGCTTTTTCCTTTCTCGTCTTCACTAAAGGGGAAATGAGATGACCTAAAGTCGCAGGCATCATTGATAGGTGAGAAACTTGTGCTGACCCTAACCTTCATATTTTTTCAGTGTGTTTTAAATATTTTAACGTACCTTACTCCTAATGTCTGTCTTGCATGTAGCGTCTTTTGTGACCAATGTATTGTTTTTTTCTTTTTTTTTTACTTTCTTTAGAATATAGATATCCTTGAAAGATCGAGATTATTTTAACAACGATTCTGCTAGCTTAGAGAAGTCTGCTGTTATAGATCTGTGCAGAGGTATGCTAGGGCTCAAGATACTTGGTGCCCAATTGATCATAACTATGGTCAAAATATTATAAATGAATATTGCAGGGACCTTCACTATTTTAATCTATTATGTAACTTACCTTCACTATGCACCAAAAAATAACACCAACCTCATTTCTACATTAATAATACAATAACAATACTCATAACCCGATAGTGATTGTTAGGACACAGTCAGTCGGGTCACGCCGAACTAAACAAAAAAACAGATGTTCAAATGGTTAAATTGATAGAGATAATTTAAATAAACAGGAAAGTTCTGTTAATAGGTATGTACGTACTGCATGAGGCAAATATACTAATTCTCACAAAAGTAGAATACATTAGGCAAAACCAAATGTACGACAATCAAAAAATAAAATCCTACAAAACCCCAATAACGACACAGTGTTCAATTGGAACAAGGCACGCAGGCTTGCTCTGACTAAAATTTATAACAAAGAAACACATAAAGATCAATATAATTACTACGGTCTCAAAACACACATTTAAAACAACAGTAAGTAAAACTGACGTTTCTGTGTAATAACCTCATTGTCCAGATCTAATCCATAGCTAATAGACTGAACTTTAATCATTGTTTGGTCAACGGGGGAAAAAATCGTTGTAGGATGGATGTGAAGGAAATTGCGTGATCAATCACCAAGCCAATTCCGTCTTGTTATTGGCTGATAACTTGTTAGACCTCATAGTGTTTCTACAGTTTCAGTGTAGCTTAGCCCCTCCCTTTAGTTAGTTTTTCCCTCTAGATAGATGTAAGACAGTGTCCACCAAGCAATCTACGACAGAAACTCGAAGGTTTAGCTAGCACCTACAGTCCCTACCAACGAAGTTGTTCTAGTTGACAGATCCCCTGATTTTTGTCTTTTGCCAAAATTGTAACCCTGTCGAACCTTAAGATCACTTATGACAAAATGGTCCATATCTGATGAAAAGGCGACCTCGGAGTAATCGACTTATCATAGCGGGGAGCCGCTCGCTGACAGGTTTGTGACCCATAGGCGTGTTGATTTCAAGGCAGGAGCTCAAACCTCCTTTTGCCACCAATCAAGGTTGATCCACGCAGCAACAGGCTCATACATGCCTGGATGACAGGGGGAAGGCCCCGGGAAAGGATTCAACTGACCACACAACCACTTTAACTCAAGAGAGTTATTATTACACTGTTTTCTGATTTATATCTTATAATGTTCTTTCCTCATCACTAAACAACTTACCTGGCGAATTGTTTTTGTTGCATGACAAACTATTTAAATACACAACACCGTGTATATTTAGGGGACATGTCTCTGCTCTAAAACAGAAAACACTCTGATCCCATTGTGCCTTCGTGCCCCCCCATAATACAGGAACGTGCTTCAACATTTTTAATAGCTCATCGCATTATCTAGCAATCTCCTAATTAGGGACTAACTTCTACTTTCGTTTGTGCAAAGTATAGGATCTTTAATATACACAAACATACCTATAGGGCGAATAAGTAGCCTGACAATCTGGGGCCGTACATAGTACAAGTGTGGTCAGCTATTCTCCTACCACTATATATTATAAATTCTGGTTTGTCCACGCGTCTCTCGGGCAGTTGTTTTGATGATTAAGAGCGCTGCTAACTGGCTGGCAGACGAGGCACAACCGAATGACTTTGGAGGCAAAGGAGGCGACACCATGGTACGAGCACTTGCCCCGCCCCCGATCCCTCAGCGGGATGACCCAGGTGCCCTCATGGTGTAAAAAAACCGATTTATCACGTTTTTTCACTGTATTCTTTATTCTTTCTTTAAGTTAACGCAAAAACATGTATCCTTACATTAATACCATCTGTTGTCATTCAGGAGGTCTTGCCAATGCTCAAGCAGATGCACAAGGCTCTGATGCGATCGATGCGGACAGTACGACAAGAGGCAACTTAGTTGTCCGTTTATTTTTGACCCCCCCCCCCCCTCAGTGAAGGCCCTGACCCACAAAGACGGGTACCCGAAATATTTCATTTCCTTACTCTAGTTCACGTGTATCATATTGCGTTACCATAGTTACCACTGTTCACAATTGGATACATTTCTTTTAGGAATTTGAGTTTTTCCTTTTTTCACGATTATGTCTGTATTTAAAAGAAGAGAAAAAGGCAACATGAATTATTGTGTTTCATCTCCCCGGATTTCTATTGTTTTTAGGTCCCCGCGAAGGACCTTGGCCCTTTTTTAAGGAGAGATTTTAAGGTGCACAGTGAAAATCAATTCCTTTATCCCATCATCCCAATGTATTTGGGTGAGTTTCAATAGTGATGACCAAATATTGAGGACTTGTTGCCCCCCATAGCAATTAGCAATAGCATTTCATTGATTGTTATATCTTTCTGAATGTGTAAATATGTTTTTTGAATCCGTCGTTCGCTACTACAGCAGCAGCCTGGGTATGGGGACTGATTTCGTACTAACTATCCATGATAATCTATCCATAATTGGCACAAGAAAAATCGCATTCTATAAGTTTAAGACAACTTTTAAAATGTATTGGAGTTAATTTGTCATATTGGTCCCGTATTGTGTTAGATTGAGTGATCTGAAGAATGAGATGTGAACAAAGAGCTTGGCTGGGGATTCGTGAAGAAGCCCCCCTCTGAAGAAAGTTGGTGAACGTACCTCGCTGCGATGTGCCATGCTGCAGGCTCGTCGCTCGAGGAGGAAAAACACAAGGTCACCATGGATCTGAGGTCATAACCTGTAAGCAGGTCAAGAAGGAGGTCATGTGGTGGAGGTGAGTGTGCCACCAAAGGCACTATACTGTAGACGCTCTGCGGTCTTGTGAATACTATTGGTCCGAATGCTGTATCTGAACTTGAGTACTACATAGGTTTATGGATTTGATTTATGGATTTTCATTTGTAAAGGGGCTGTACCTGATTGTTTTATCTGTTTGTTCAAAGTGTGAAAAGATGTGTTGTCTAAGTGGTTCAAGCAAGTTATTTCACACTGGACCATATGCACTCGCATAACATCCTATATTGGATTAAGTTTGCTTAGTGGAGATATTCTAGTCAGCCTTTCTTTGTAAAGACACAGAACAGAGACTGATTGGTGATGAAAGATAGGCAGATAGAGAGGATGCAGATCTGTCGGAGCGCTGATGATTCTGCAGAAGAGTAATATTTGTTATGAAATACAGCGAGATGAGTAAGGATTTGGTTAAGACGGCAAAGGTATCTGCGCATGTGATTAGCTTGAGTAGATGGCACCAGATATGTACGAACAAGGAGGGACATACATCTTAACTTGCCTTGCTCAAATTGCAAATGTTAGGGAGTGCAGTTTTATTTTATTGTGTTAGCTCTATCGTTAATCTTTACAGGAGAATTAGAGGGGTTGTCTCGCCATATTTCAGACGCGCTGAGGCCAGTGGGCGCGACTGGCCGTAAGACACATTTTGAAGAAAAGACCGACAGGAAAGAAGATGTTTGAGACTAGCTAAAGACCATTTCATTTTATTTTACCGTTTTGGTCTCTGTCCCCACCTCTCCCTCTGTGATCCAAACTTGTTTTTCTGGATTTAAAAAGCTAAATTGTCATTTAAATGTTCTGGGATATTTAAAAAAAAAAAAAAAACTCACCCGCTGAAGTAATTTTGAATGTATAGATGTAAAACACTAGTAAAAGTGAAGGAAGTAGATATGTTGACAGATATGTCTTAGCATGAACGATATTGACAGATATGTCTTAGCATGACGGAAGGGGATATTACAGACAAAGTGTACTCGTAACTTAACATAAGGCACCGGGACAAAAATAAAAATAAATTTTTACTTTTGAAAAATTTTGGGGAGAAGAGTAGTTAAATTCAGTCAAGTTCACCAAGTAGCAAGTTACAAAGCTAGTGAGCATTCAACACACCAGATGTCAGCAGAGATCTTATGTACTCCCGAGTTCCTATATGGATTTTACTGGACTCTCCTCAAGTCACTACCAAAGGACTCATGTCTACAATGACTTAATGTGGTGAGTGCCAATATTTATTTATTTTGAGCCATTTACCCCACATTTGTATATTGAAGACATTCTGTAGAGAACTGAGAAGACTTAATATAAAACCATCCTATTAATAGTAAATGGAAAGCTGCACTATTTCAACTTTTTGCTAACTTTTTGCTAAACGGTGCCCTCTGCGTGTCTCCACAGGAAAAATTTTATCTCTTTGCATGCTTGGCAGTTGAAACGTATCCTACTTGCTGTTTTTATTGCCAGGTAAAATAATAGAGGAAAGCCTTGAATTTTGTGACGGTGAGGGGCTTGCCTTTCCACGAGGGTAAACTGGTAATTTGGCCCTGTTGGTGTAATGCGGCCTGGCTCTGCGGAGATGGGTAGGAACATTCAGGAAAAAAAAGTGATTTTTCATGGAGGAAATAGCGACTGGCGGACCCACCTCCAGAAAAGTTTTTGCATAGTGCCCCATTTAAATATTAGTTGGGTGTAATATGTCAATAAGGTGTAAATTGTTTGGTTGGTGAAATTTGGTGTATTGCAAAAATTAAGGAAATGGATATATATTTTGGTCCATACACCTTGTTTCACAATAATTTATGCGACACATTTTTAGTTATTAAGTATGTCTGATGTATATTTGTTCTGCCTTTAACGTTAGCGATGTGGTCGCAATCCAGATTTTTGATTTTTCCTCGGCTCTTGTCGCTACATTTTAATTCTTGACCTCCCAATTGGCTGTCCCCTTTATAGTAACACGCGTTGGTTACCCGTGTTGATCCTTAACAATTACACCTGCCATTCTTTTGTCCCGCCATTTAAATCAGTGCGGTTGGCTGACAGTACACATGGTTGTGTTTGCAGTATCGTCGCGTCTCTGTATGGTGCTGACTCGTAAAATTATGAGGTTGTTGTGTGTTTATTTTCTGGCTCCCGGTGGCCCTTGGTCATTTACACGTCCACTTACCTGAAAGAGACGGCTGGCCTAGGTGTGCTCTTGAGCGAGGCTCCGGAGTATACAAAGTTTAATAGTTGTGTGTTTAGTCCTCTGGTTTTTCCTCTGCCCCTCCTCTTCCTCCGCTTGTCTTTTCGTGGCAATCTGGCAGAAGCAGTACTCCTTCATCTTCTGTTAGGTGAGTTTTGTAATTGTTATTTTACATAAGGAAGGGTCCCATGGTGTGGTGTTGTACTTAATTGTGTATACTTATCTAAGTGTGTTTTTATGGATAATTTACACATGGGATGACAAGTGTTTTGGTGACTTAACACTGCAGCAATAAAGCTGGGGTTGGTAAAAATAGCTGGCTTATTTTCAGCTCTTTTCTACAATGTGTGTTATCATTTTTTTGCATACAAATTGCACTTTGAACATGTTTTTCATGTTCATATTTTTTTTGTACAAATCTAAATTATAGCAAAATATATTTTTTAAAAATCTGTAGTTATACAAGTTACGTTATTGGGTGGTATTATGGTTTGGTTTTCATGTGAATTTTATTTATTTAGGTATTTATATATAGTTTCATTCTTGAAATTATCCGATAGAGTAATCATGGTAGTAATATTTTTTTTCAATACATTCTCAAATTTTCTGCAAAACTAATTTTCTAACTATACAACTTATAACAGGTTGCTAAATCTCATGAACATTATATTTCAAAACTATCTGGAATTGGGTTGTGGGGGTCACCTTGGACTATTGGTTCACTTCTAGAACTTAATCATAAAACTGTTGTACCATTTTAAACCCCATAGTCTGTAACTTTTTAAGACCAGAATATAGACTAAATATAAAAGTACAGGTCGTGGTATGTTTATTGCTACTGGATAAACAGATGTCCTTATATAAGTGAGCTTTGCATCTTCACAAGTTCCTGACATTTATTTGTTCCATTCTGCTTGTTTCCATGGCGTAATGTTGTTTCATTGGCTATATATATTTCCACAGTTTGTGACATAAAAAAACCATATCTATCTGCATGATGATCAATTCCTACTCCAAATTATTGGTTTTAACTTTTCGTGTTTCCATGGAAAGAAAGTTACAATTGGTTCCTTTTGGGATTTCAGTATATCTAGCACTAATATGAGCAACCTTGTTTTTGCACTTATCCTAAGCTCGTGAGTATCTGAAGATCTTCTTTAATTGTTGGGTGTGGCCATGACTCTTGTTCTGTTTCGGGATATTGGCTCTAGCTGCAACATGCCGTTTTGGATGTGTTACTGGCCCTCACTGTTGACTGCTTGGTGTGCAGCCACATTGTTCATTCCAGTGTCCTTCAGAAAGATACGAAGGGGCAACCTGTTCTGTCCCTGGCATTGACCCACCCCAACAATCTGCCGGTTCCTTTAAATTATCTCGATTGTGAGTTTGTGTGAGAGAACTCAGGTTTCCAGTGGAGGTGGACGATCATGCTAGCACGTAATGTGTTAGGGACAGACTGTGTGCTTTGTAATGGCTGCTGTGTATAAGGTTTTAACTCTTGTTTTGTCTGTTTAACAGGTGTCGGGTAAGATTAATTATGACCATATGTCTGAGTATAGTACGCTAACATCTGAGTTTTTTGGTTTTTTTTTCCGTGGTTTTGTTAACTGTAGATGTCCTTCAACTTTTTTTACAGGCTAGGTTAATGTAATACAGTATGCCATTTACGTTAATTAGTGCAAACCAAGATTTTTGTTTTTTTTTTTCCCCTTTAATAAGAATGGTATAAATGTGTGCATACCTAGGGCTTGCACAATTTTAGAAAAAAAAAAGTGGTTATTTAATAAATTCACACAATTCAAAACAGTTCACACAATATCACAACAGAACAGAAACAAAAGAGCATACAAAGTGTGAGATGTGTAGTTATTTTGAAGCGCAATTTTGGAACAGGTGAGTTTGTCTTCAGGGTTTATTTAAAGATGGCGAGTGTGGTATGGGTCTCTGATTTTGTGTATGTATAGTATAAAAATTGGTATAAATAACAATACAATATACAACTTACAATTGTATATATCTAGATCATTATATAGCATTAAACCAATATGGTATAAAACTCTATATTTTTCTGATACATTGGGTGAGTCCTTATCAACAAAAATATGACCTACCACCACCACACAGTTAACCAACCACACCGTTTATTTCATGTTTTAATGTTAAAGGTGATATAATGTAGATGATAACACACTTACGTGACACATAGAAAATAAAAATTAAGCCAGTGGTACTCCCGGTGCCTCCATTTTTCATAGGGGGAAAGAAAATGGACCTCAAGCCGAGGCATCATCTGAAAGTAAGAACAAGAGCACAAAACATTAGTCTCACTTTCACCTTGTTTTCCACATCTAACGGTGTTGCTTGTGTGGTGTAGAGGCTTGATGCTGCAGATTGCTGGCTGGCTTTGCTCGAGCAGGAGAAGAAGGACATAGGCTGCAGCGAAGGAGCCTATATCAACGAGAACTTGCCCTGCCCCAGACCTGAGCGTCGAGATCAGGCTGCGCCCTTATGGTAGTGTGTGCTGTCATATTTGATGGAGATTTGGGCAAACGACTGGTGGCCCATCCTCTACCCACTTTCTCCACTTCTCGTCACTCTGATGTCGAACCACTATAGAAAGACATTAACTGTGTGGTATATCGTAACAAGACAGTTGAATCCACAGGGTATCATCTTCAGGCCGTGTCTTCTTTTGCTGTGGATTGGAGAGACTGGTATAGAAAATATAGAAGAAATAAAATATGTCAGATTCAGTGTCTCTCTCTAACATAGTTGTTTGTCTGTGTCATGGATGAATGTTTTGAAGGGACTAAGTGGTGCTTGTTTAACATTTATACTTTAGGGTCTTTCACTACATGTTCAAATACAAGCCTAGTTAATATGCAGATGTGGTATTGTAATATCTTGGTGATTCACAAGGATCATAGTCACTAATAGAAAAGGTTTGAGGGGGATATTGCTGTTGTATGTCATATAATGGAAATAGAATGTAAACAACATTTAGAGGAATCTATAAAAGCCATGTGATTATTTTTCTTCTTCGCAGGTTACTCTTGTCTGCACTACTGTTTCAACTGAATGGCCCCCTGTTACTATTGTAACAGCAGAATTAATGCAGTATATTGTTTGAAGGCAATCTGCCAAGAAGATTATGTCAAATGACTAAAATTGCGACAGAGGTATCGACGCTGTAGGCCAAAGTGCACGAAGACTGACAAAGAGGTCAAGATGAAGAACTACTTAAATTTTTGGATAACTGTATAGGTACGGGCTCTAAGCTGGATTTGTTGTGATTTCATTCGCCACCAGACTGAGGGGACTTGAAACGGAAGGTGGTTTCTGGATGTTGGGTCTTGTGGCAAAAAGCACGCTCTGAAGTGCAAAGAGAAAGTTGAGATGGTATCTGCGACGCCATGCTGCAGGCTCTGCTCGGTGGAAAACCACAAGTGTCACAATGGATCGAGAGCTAAGCGGAAGCAGGTCAAGACGGAGGTCCAAACAAAGAGGAGGTGAGGGACACGTCACAGGACTGAACTCAACAGAAACAGGTTAGTAGTGCAGTTACTCTACATGAAATTATGAGTCACATGATGCACGGGTTCGGAATATCCTTGCCTTAGAGTACGTTCAAATGCGAGGATTTAACGTGGGTAGATCACATCTCTGTTAGGAATAAAATCACAGTTTTTGTTTCATTTAATCATCACAATACGTGCGGGATGTTACTATTTCATCATGATTACAAAAAACTTCAAGACATCCGAGTATTTACTGTTGCACTCTAGCACACATTTGGATGTTTTTGTCATCATATTCCCAGTCTTTCTATGCCAACAAAGTCCACACACACAGCGTGACGTGGGAGGCTAGTACGAGATAGTTTAGCCACTTCAAGTAACAACATGGTAACAGAACTTTTGATTACAAGGGCATATATCAGGTATCTTCTGTTGCAGCCCACTGAAGCGGTTGCGACTGGCGTAGAACATTGAGGAATAATAAAGCTGACAGGAAAAGATTGGCGAGACTCCTAAACACCAGAGGGACAAAATCAAGCTTGAGGATGAGGGCAGCGCTGAGGTCGAATGTGACTGGGAGTTCAATGTTGGAGACATTTTTAATATCAAGGAAGGGGATCCGAGCCATCTTTCTATAGATATACTTGTTGAGGGGGGTTTTTGTCTGGGGGGAACCAAAGAAAACCATTTAACCTTTATCATAGGTAAATATTCATGAATACACATGTAAAACTACCTGAAAATTATTTGAAGTAACACTATGTTTTAGCTATTTTGGCCTATCAAAATTTAAGTATGTTAGGAAAAAAAATTAACTGTATTCTAAAGTGTTGTTTTTCAAAATAATGACCAAGACCAAAACCACGTACACCCATTGAGCAAAAAAAGGTGCCTTCTTGAGTGCCATCCGGTGGTTACTAAATCAGAAAATGATGACATCAACTGTGGATCCTAGGAGGTTTAGTCGACTACTTATGTTCAAAAGCTTAAATATCAATTATAGGCAGCCGATAAAATTATAACTGCGGCTATGCATGGAAAAGGTAAGAATTTGTTCACTCAATGAGTATATAATGTACAGTAATCGCTCTGTTTGTATTAATATTGCTTGACAAATAGACGTTAGAACATTTAAATTGAAATGGAAATGGAAAAGTAGGAACAAAATACTGGTTATAACAACTCCTTGTCAAAGAAAAATGTTTTACTCCTCGTCCATATGGAGCACAGTCTGTGAATTCGTCCTCCAGCCTCTGCTCTTATGAGGGGTCTAACTGTCCCGGTTCCTGCGCGGGTGGGGAGGTGGAGGTGCGGGGCTGGGTGGGTGGGTTGTGGGATTGGATTTCACGGCGCTCGTGGGCCCATGGTCGAAGGAGAAGCCCACTTCCATAACGAGGCTGGAGGTTTTTGCTGAGGACACCATATAGCCCTTTTTCATTTTTCCATGTCTGTGGCTTTGACAGTGGTCGTATATTCTCACCCTTGTGTGTCATTGTCCTCTTCCTCCTCTCTATAGGTCGAGAAAAAACCTTATTTTCTAGATTTTTCAACACATTCTGACGACCGCATCATACACTTAATAAGGACTTGTTTAATAGGACCAAGCGGCAGCCATTTTGAAAATTACCTACAAATCTAAAATACTGATCTCCACCTTTGACATATTATGATTCTTTCTAACCCTACTCTGGTTGCTTTTGGTGTATGACTTTTCACCTTTTGCTTAGGGCTGCAATTTTATGCTTTAGAATTGTTCAGGTTTATTGCGCTAAGTGTTTAGGAACAGTAACAGGGTATCTGCGGAGCCTTATAGCATTCGGCTCATTGCTAGGCCTATTCTGGCGCACTGCAGTACAGACAGTATGCCTGTGTCTGCAAGTTCCCTAGGAAGTAAAATGTATGCGCGTAAAAGTAATCTTGGCTGGTAAACCAATTGCCTATAACATGCAAGTAACAGTTTCTGATTTATACTTTCCACTATTCACTTCTAAATTTCTGAAAAAAGCCTCAAAACAAACATAGCACCTGAATAATAGTATTGATTAATTTTAATGATTTGATATTGTTACATTGATGGTGTGGTTGATGTTAACATGGCGGTTCAATGCTTTGTTTAAGATAATACTTATAATAGTGAAATTAGAACAATAATATGCAATTCCCTAGCTTCTTTATCATAGCTGATAAAGCAATTACCACTGCTGTTAATTGGGATAACATGTCAATGGTTCAAAGTTACTATCGAGTTGTACCAAATGGTGTTTGCCAGTTGCCACCGGATCTCCGTTGGTCCCAGTTTAGTCCAGAGAGACTTTTCCTAATCCTCGCTGTGCGCCCCTTGCTGACAAGTTACAGGCAAATATTTCTGTCCATCAAGTCCCCTTTCTCATGCGGAACATGTGATCTCAGAGAACTTCTTCACGAAGGTCAAATCATCATGTAATGGGTTCTGTTGCAGGAGTGAGCCTCAAAACCGCCATAGATGTTCTGGTAAGTACCGGCCAGACCAGTTAACGGAAAAACAAATTGCGTATGATTGAGGGTGTATACGTGTGTGTGTCGATTTGGTAAAGTATTACGGGCATTGTGCGATTCTCCATTCCGTTGAGTGCTTCCTCATTATGGGCCTAAAAATAAGGCCCAAGGACCATATGATTGGAAGTTCTGAGTTTCTTCAGGGGTTAAAAGGGTTTATAGCTAAAGCCCAACCTATGACCTCTTTTAGCTAACAGAGAGACTAAAAACAAGCGTCCTTACTGTTGAGGAGGCTTGCATCCTCCACAACCACCTGACTCTTCCATGGGAATTAATGTTATGTTCCATATGGCATAAAATTGGTATATCTACATGGAGATTGTTCTTGATTTTAGTGGTTTTAAACGTTCTATTTCAGGACTCTGGCAGGTGACATTACACCTTCAAGAAAGTTAATATGGGTTTGCTTTTCTAAGGTAAGGTAAGCAAGTATCGTAAATGTTTAGGTTCAGGCTATGGAAATGAATGTAAGGCAACCCATAATGTCAAACAAAAAAGTATGGACCAACTCAATAATATAATTTGCACTAAATTATATAATTGTTGTTCAGTGGGATTCATTAAATATGCATTATAGGGAAAAAAGACTGATATAGTCACATAATTCAATATGGTTTTTTGTGTTATTTAATATGTACAGTCCAACTAAAAAACTAAAATGCAAATGAACTTTCTTTTCTTAACCGAAAAAGTATGACAGCCTAGCCGCAGGCATCACTGAAGGTATTTCTTATTAGAAGATGTGACTGGTGTGTTATTGTTAGTCTAACCAGTCCATGTTTTCTGTGTTAGAGTGTGATCCTGCAGATGGACCTGAATATGGCTGGAGAGCCGGAGAAGAAAAATATTGAGGGAGTGCCAAACAGCTGACATGAACTGAGCACGTCCGACCCCGCATATGGGAGAGGGACCAGGCTGCTTCTTCATTTGGTGAGGATTGTCATGTTATATAAGTCCGAACTGTGTTTGTTATTTGTGGTTTATTATAATTACACAGTCAAATACCAACGCTGCAACATTTCCTTTAATTGTTTTGTTAAATGGTATTTACTTTGCCATTTTAGATACCAGACAGTACGCGCAGTCAAATAGTCATTGGTTGCGAGTATGGAGGGGTATGTAGCAAAGAAATTAAAATAGTGAAATAACACTTAAATGATAATGATACAACGTATACTGTGCATAATTAAACTTCAAATCCTCAACTGATGACACTTTTGAGTTTTTTTGGCAAGATTTTTTGTTTTGTTTGGGTTAGCACATTCAATGTGTTCATTTCTTCTATTGGTTTTGCCATGCACAGTGAGCAGACTGGTAGTGGATGGTACCAAGAAAATCACAATACAAAAAAAAGCAGTTGGTAACTTAAGGGAGTCCAGGTCAGGAGACAGCGGTTATAATTCATAGCTATATAAACAAAAAAAGGGTTAGCCGCTATTTGTACTTTTACGTTGCATTGGCTCTACATTGAGTATGGAAGTTCCAAGGTGTGGCATCCTTATTCATTATCAAGAATTAAGTTTAGAAAACGAGTCTTACCTGTATTAGCATGGTTCCGCCTCTAGCAGTCTAAGCTGTAACTTGGCCTTTGGTGCCCGTAACGGTTTTGTCCTTGGAGGATATTAGGTAATGCCATATGTGGAACTGTTTGAGGCAACAGCACACATCTCCGTGGGACAGGCATAACAATGGCAGACCTAACCCACCATGAAAAGTTGCATTTCTGCAGAGCAATGTGATTTTATGTGGGTAGTTTTTGTTTTAGAAATTAAATATTAAGTAGCAAGTAGTCCCATTTGGACTGGTGTAGTGCTTAGTCTAGACTAGAATAAAGGTCATGTTATAGAACTGGTTTAGATATGGTGGAAGTTAAAGTCTTTCTTAGTATGGAAACTGGTGTTGAAAAGTTTGAGAACGAGAGTCATTGACAAAAAGGTGTAGTGTATTATAAACCCAATATGAGATTGTAACAGGGATATCATTTCTAGTAGGCACAAATTCTCTTGACTGTGCATAGTAGGGTTTATGGACATGGTATACTTGTAGAGTTTAGCTACAGTTGTGGGGAGGAATTAACTATGAAAAAAGTAAAATTACCAAGAATTAGTACTTGTAATATCTATAATCAGTCCAGTAATTTAATATATGATTAGTGTTTGGACAAACAGGAGCTGGCTAAGAAATATTACGCTCAATTGACAAGATTGACGGAGAGGTACGACCATACGAGGCCATAAGTGCGAATGGCGACAAGCTACCGGTAAAGCAACAGTTATTTTGGTCATCCAGTGCGCATGATAATGGTATAAAACCGCGAACTTTAAAACCTGGAAGAGACTCACACCGTCAGAACTTCAAAAACAGCTAACTTTCCAGGAACAAGAGTATCGAGGATTCTATTGCTAACTAATTTGGCTATGTGGTCCAGCTGATAGTCCAGTTGTGTGCAGTTTCAGTCTGGCCCATACTGTCGTTGTGGGAGTATATACCTCTGAGGGACATAGGCCAAGATATCAAGGAGAAGCGGAGGTGAATGACCTCAGCGACAACCAGAAATTGAATTACTTAAACATTACACTACCATTGACATCATTATCTATTCTCATTCAAAAATCATGCCTGAAAAGTCTTTTGATGTCATCCAGGCATGTGCTTAACGTATCGGTGTAGTGAATCGCTCCCCCGTCACTATTCAAACCCTATTTTACGTTGTAGGTGTAAGAATTCTGTGCAATGCATCAGCCCCACAAAGCCTAAGCTACGTCCATCCATGATCCCATCATAACATATTCTCCATAAATATACAAAAAACATGTGTACAAAACTGTACCCACAGCACCTCTGGAGAGACAACACTGAAAGGGGGGGATGGAGAGCAAAAACGAAAACCAGTGCCCACCTTATAAAGCAGGTTAATACATGTAGATTGAAATGATGTAGCATTTTCAAATACAGTTAAAGAGGTAACATTGGTGATTCCAAATAGGTTACGTTGTTAGCAGGTTATACCCATAGATAGCAAATTTATATACTATCCTAAATGGGTCCCTAATTCTACTAAACACAAAAGGTTTCCACCCAGAGAGTTTTTTGTTAAATATCAAATGATATTAGTGTCTTGTGGTTGTCCCATGTATTGAGGACCGACAGATACAAAGTGGGGATCCCCGGTAGGAGTGAAGAAGCACGCTCTCCCTAAAAAAGTCGCGTAATAGTCCGCTGAATGACCATGCGCAAGGCTCTGCTGGGTCACACACAAAGGTCACTCAGATTCTGAGTCCTAACCTGACAGGGCTTAATGAAGAAGGAGGTCATAGATGGAGGTGAGTACAACTAGTAAACTACCAGTCGTCATCTGTCTGTGACTGAGAACATCTACTTTGACTATGATAATATAATACTATTAATGTCGTCGTGTGTTTTGCCCATTTTGAGGAATACCAAAGGTCATGAAGTTGCCACTTAGTCAGTATGTTAGTTTTTTCAGTTAAATAGACAAGATAGCCTGAAAGTTAAAATGTGTTGTGCGTAATACATGAAGATGTACGTTTAATGCCTATTGTGGAACAATATTCGAAGCCAACGCTAATAGCATATTATGAGGCAAAAGTGCGGACTCTGATAGTTAGTGACATAATCACTTTCAATATTGTCACGACAAGAACATTAAAATACTTTCATCTTATGGGGGTTTTTTGTGTTGTATGTTGCACCATACTCTTGTTAACTAACCATAGACCCTCACCTGTATCACTGACTTTGGTAATGTCGTTATATTCCACGTCGCCAGAACGTCGCTGGTGTGCGATGGCGATTGTAATGAACTATTGAGGACAGGCCGACAGGAAGAAGATGTTCGAAGACCTCCTAATTCTGCGTCTGAGGTGTTGTTGTAAAAATTCCTCATAGCTCGCACCAGCCCTGAGCGCCTAGAGGAACCGTGGACAGTGATCACATGTTTTTTAAATATGGTTGTTTGCTTACTTTGCCTGATAAGAAAGAGAAGATGGGAGTTTGGGGGGGGAGAGGGAGAGAGGGAGGGTAGGAATGGGATAAGAAGCACCAAGAGTTCGGGACGGAGTTTCACACGCATCCCTCCATAAGCATCAAAGTACTGAACCCCACACACAGGGAAAATCACGCTGTTACCAACAATAAAGTCTTATGTGGTCTATGCACCGTGTCATAGCTGGTCTCTTCATTCAGTTTATGGGGTAATATTGTGGTATGGCGAAAATTCTGAAAAAAAAAATAAAATTTTTAAAAAAAAACACAATACAACTCCATTTTTTTTTGTCTTAGATTTACCAAGTACAGTGCAGAATAATAATATTACTTTATGGTATTATTGTATTAGAAAGTAATTGTGAGATGGTATGATATTATGGTACTATCCCTCATATTAAATAAGATACATTTGTATAGACCCTTGAACTCATTATGATTTTGAATAATAACATGAATAACAATGACCAGGATAACTAAATACAAGGGGAGGTGCTGGGTACTCCTTTGTCAACACACATAGACTGAAACAACAGCAAGAAAATCTGTTGTCAACATTAAATGATAGAAAGTGGGAAATGACTTTTCTCCCATATTCTGTCGGGTGTATATGGGGTATTGTACTAATTCCACACAGCTTACAGTCATTAGGTGTGGTTTAGATGCAGACAGGCGGCCCTTACGCTCCTTTTTAGGCTTATTATATTCAGTTTTTTTCGTCACCCCAAAAGTTCGCCAAATTTATTACAATTAGATTTAGTTGAACGGTTGTATAACCGGGCTTTTAAGTTTTTCTTGCGGTTGTTATTTAACTTTGAAATTCAAATAAACCCATTGGTGAATTTTTTGAAGTTTGAGAAAATTTTTTTAGTTAACCCACTGTGGCCCCGTCACTTTCAAAAGTTTGCTCCACCCTGTTTCAATAATATTATTTTTTCACTTATTGATACAATTCAAATACTGCACTATGTTAATAGCCACTGATACATTTTTGGTCGATTCAATACAATTATGGGCGTATAGCTTAGTGCATTGACCTAAGTGACACAACAGCAGTATTTTTTACTGGCCGGAGCTCGGATTTAACTGCTAACCCTGATCATCATTAGAACAAAAATCTACAAACGGGGATACTGCCATTAGCGATGTAAAATAATCAAAGAACAACCTATTTTGAAGTGGATTGAATAAAAGGTAAAAACTTTTGTTTTGCATTTGGTGTCTCATAACCTATAATATTCGCAGTAATGTGAAAAAACTAACACCACAATATGTTACTAAGTTGCACCAAAATTGTGTCCTAATCTAATTTTCTAAGTCTTGATTAGATTTTACTGACAAAATTTAAGTGATTTATTAAACATCTTTTTAAGGTGACAATTCTAAGTAAGATCTTGTTTACTCAAATTTACTTGTGGAGATATCAAAATCCCTCATACGGTTGTATCGTATCATATATATATGGCAGATTATATGGTCCCAAATAGTGGCACTTTTTTTGTCAATGGCTTCCACACTGTCACCAACTTGCAAGACTTTTGTTTCTTAGATCTCGTGAACTAAAACTACAGAACGGGGGAGTTGATTTACTTCCCCAGTCAATACATTACTTATGAAACATGACCAGTAATCAAACTGTACAGTACTGTTGGTCGAGTCAAACCCACCTCACAATTGATGTTAGAATCAAGCTACGTACTCGTTCCTCATACACACGCACAGCAGTAACAACTATTAAATAGACATATATGTACCCTTGATCTAATTAATATGTTTAAGAGCGCTGTCCCTTGAGGAACGGCATTCCAAAAGCTATACCACAGCCTAACATACCCGCAAACCAGTTTTGTGCACATGATCCATAGCACGGAGTGAAGTTACATCTGATTAGATAAAAAAAAATATTTTAGTATATACTGTGGGGTTTTTTTCATATTAGTCTCAGGACCCCCGACTCCACGTGGTACAGTCTCTCTAGGGCAGAATAAAGGTTATGTTCATGTGATAGGCCCAGAGAAGCTCTATGGTGTAATTATTAGTAATTTCTGTATATAATACAAAGGGCGGACTTGTTGGTTGATCACACGGTTCAAGGTGGTTGATGGGTTTGTCCGGGACCCCACCAATCTCATGAGTACCGAATAACGTTATTCAACCTATAATGTTGACAAGTATAGACCTACAAGAACATGTTGTCAACCAGGACAGCTTCAAGTTAAAGTGAAAAGTTTTGGTACGAACTTAAGTAAGAGTAACTCAAGAGTCCATTAAGATCTGATTATAATTGAACACGTAATGTAATTTTTGTTTGCGGATCAAAACATTAAATAAAGTGCCATCTCAATCTGGGTATTTTAAAGGACAGACATAAAAACTGAAAACTCTAAAGTCATTTCTCTGAAGGAGCAGTTTGCTAAGAAAAAACACCATTACCAGTCACGATAAAGTATACAACAACTTTACCCAGTAGGACGTAGTGGTTTTCTATTACTTCAACACAAAATGACACAAAGTAGGAGTAAAGTTGCGAAAAGTCATGTGATATTGATATACCTTTACCTCGGACAGTGTCCCTACAAAAAAAATAGATGTCTCTTTCAAAATGATAGGAGCGATGGATAAGTATTCTTTAACTTTGTTACTTAAGTAAAAGCTTCAGATCGCCAGCCATTTGTGTAACTTTGTTTTTTTATCTCAAGGGTAAAAAGTTCTTCATATGAACAAATACTTAAGTAACAGTATTTAAGGACCGTTTTCAACCAATGTAATGTAAAAAGTCAAAGTTTATTTCACCATCAAGGTGGATTTAAATGTAGTAATATGATTAAAATGATATATCTTGTGTGGTCACAGTAACATGCGAATAATCTTTCATTTTTACTGAATTGTGTATTATTTTTTGTTTGCTCGTTTGAACTTGAAAAATTAGTCAGGATGTTACAACGTTTTGTTTTTTATATTTTTTCGTGATATTCTGATACATTCTAGTCTATAAAACAGTAGCAGCAGTGTTAGACGTACGGTCCTCTGCTACTCTGCGTCTACCTTCGTGGTCGAGATCTGGTCTGGACCTTCCTTCTGGGGTTTCCAAGGTCCTCTGGATCTAGGTCTCTTCTGGAGCGAACTTTATCCCCTCAGCTCAGTGGGTAGGTGCAAACATGTTGCTCTGACATGTTATATTAATTACAGGTGACCAGGGAGAAAGCAAATGGTGAAATTATTAAAAAGTGTAGCGTCTACTGCAAGTTTGGGACGTGGATCAAAAATATAATGAAAACAAATACATATTAAGTGTTATAGATTAAAAATGGGAGTATTATAGGAGGACTAGATTAGTAAACCATAAACCAGGATAGTTGACGTAACAGATTGTGTGAGGTGACGGGATATACTTAATCAGTGCATCGACAACACTCAAAACATATTGAAATCTTGACCCTAAATAAATAGATTTTTATATAAAATACTTAAAATAATGTACTTAGATCACTTAAAATCTAAATGATGGAGGGCATTTGAAAACGAGCAGAGGACGTGATCATTTATTGCTGATTTTGATAAACATACAATCATGGTACCACTTTTTAATACACGCACATAACCAGTGGTGGAAATGTAGAAAGTAAAAAGTAGTTCATACGTACTAAAGTCTTACTGGTCTGTGTCTGTTCTTTACTAAGTACATTTGAAAAAGCGGATACTGTTCCTTGACTTCACTACATGGAGATGCAGGTATCTTACTACTTTCTACTCAATACATGTTTTCAACGGGACTGAAAAGAAGTAAGGAAGTAAAAATTGAGTAAAAACAAAAAAAATACAAGAAAAACATGCACAAAATTAGCACAAATCTTTATCATTAACATATTCACCGATTTGACCCCAGCTTATAAATGCCTCGAAATATGTGTGGAACCATACTTTTACTTTTATCTGGAATGGCATTTTTTTCAAACAGCTACCTTTTATAATGACTTGTACAAAACATATGTTTTCAGGTGGGATCAACTTTTGTTTGTGAGACTTTTTTTTGCCTCCAGTATTCTGTCTATTGTATATTGTCGTATCACATAATCACTTCTGACCCTTAGTATTACTACGTATGTGATGATGGGTCTGACCTTTTTCCTAATCGTCTTGGTCCCGTGGGATACTTACACTGTACCTGTCCTGTTACACATATATATTGCATATTAAACAACACACGTTATTCAGTCACAGGTGTTTTTTACAGCTT
>JAIEZT010001390.1:18880057-18951079 GCA_019594935.1 Periophthalmus modestus | reverse complement strand
ACTCAGCACCATGGACTAAAAAAATACATGAAACAGCATCACAAATACAGTATGCTGTCTTGATTGGAAACAACATTACAACGATCGTAAGATTTAAGGCGTCATGGCGGGACAGCATCGGGCAAGATGTTTCACCTCATAAAAACATTTGGCCCAATTGTAACACTCTCTAAGACCATGTTGCTAGGAAACTCGGGAGGTACAGCTGTGCAGTTACTTCCCACCCCCCCCAGGCTTCAAACAAGGAGGGCCATAAAAGCAGCTTTCTGAATGCACTGATGTCCATGTCGCAGCCAGGTGGCTCTCTTAGTGCGCCCAATTCAGCACCCAAACTGCCCCTGTTGTAAAACCCAGTGGGAAGGTTGATTCAAGGAAGGCCAACAGCACTTTGGAAAAATTAACACCGAATCCAGCCTTGTTTACAAAGCATGAAGGCGAGCAAACTGCAGTGCCGCCTCCTGCTGGTTGTTAAAAGATAAACTTCAAAAATGAATGAGTTGGAAAAAATTGGTTTTGCAGAATCCAACAGGGAAGTCCAGCAGTCAGTACTCGTAAAAGAGCAAAATGATGGACCAACTATTTTTTTAAGCAGGGGGTATTTATGAGAAAAAAATCGATTTTTTTTTTAGCTTTCTAGCGCGTGTAATAACGTTATTCTCTCATCAAAAACATATTCTAAAAGGTTTGCTGCCTTACGGTTAGCTTTAAGAGTCTATCCAGTGCTCAACCGACAAGCCCCTACGTCATCCACCTCCCACACGACAATGCTCCATAAATATACAAAAGCATGATACAAAACTGCACACAGCAGCTTCACAAACCTGATGTGATGTGTAGTAGTTTCATTAGTGGGACGCATGCTGATTGTGTTGCGATGGCGTTCTGAAGGGAGGAGTGACTCGTGGCTCAGAGCATCAAAAACGTACTTAAGTAGAGCTTACAAAAACTGTTAAAAATGTTGTTTTCAGTGAATGTAGCTGATTTTCAAAAAAAAAAAAAAAAAAAAGCAATTTAAGATAACATGATGATCTAAATATGTCATGTGTTAACAGTTAATACGCCATAGAGGTAAAAATACCGCGCTCTTTAACCATCATGTTTAATATTTTACACTGTACACTTGGTAAGCTATTTGGACCTGTTTTGAAGTAGTAGTTACATTTACTTTTTAGGAACTTTTCTAACAATTTGTACTTCTCTGAGTAGTTTTTCTAGCAACATACTTTGAGTCTAAAGGTTTTTTTTGTTATAAATACAAATTATTCTGACCTTTATATCCAGGAAGTTACTAATAGTGTGAGTAGGTTTTCCCAAATACCTTGTTACTATGAGTGATTTCTTTGACCCTTTACTTTGTACTTTTACTTAAGTATTATTTTGAAGTAACAGTACTCATACAGTTCAGTGCAGCACTTTTTTGCGATTTGAGATTATTTTTCCTCTTTTTTTTCTCTCGCAGTTTTAATATAAGAAGTTTTAAATGAACCACGCCCACTTATAAAATCTAACCAATCACAGTTGTCTGACAGCCTGATGCTTAGGAGCTAACAAAGCTGGTTCTTCTATGAATTGGCCTTTACTTGGATTTTTAACTTTTGGATACTACCTACTACTGAAGACTCGTGACTCAGAGCAAGAAGTCCCTAAACCAGATCTGACCTTTTCTGCATGGAGTTTTTGCTACTTTGGGCATGTTGGCGGTGTGCAAATATACTCCATGCTTGCGTACTTTGCTTACACTTTTAAACCCACAGACTGTATAAAGAAGCACCTGATTTGCCTGTTTTTAATGTTCATATCTTAATTTACGGACACAATAGCAAAATACAAATACCAGAATCATGTAAGGTGGGTTAATACGAACAATTTAAGACCAAAATGACAAGTCTGACAGCAGCAGTTTTAGAAAAAGGGGCAGCAATTTTTCAATGTAACGTGAATTGGAGCCAGATTCGACTGAGGCCGGAAGCGCGCTCTGCGATCCATTTGCTCACTTCTTATTTGAAACGCAACAGCTAGCAGGGTTTTAGCTATGTCTATTTATATACACTGTCTATGTTTAAACAGGACAATTTGAAATACTTAAATGTTGATGAGCTATTGTGTTTTCTACAAAGTCTTTCTAAAAAAAACTCCTGCTAGACTTGACCATCGGCGCACATTTCACATTCCTTACAGATTTTCCACATGGCCTCTGGTGCTGACAGCTCTCTAAAACTCCGTAGATTTAAAGCGCTTTGTCAAAGTGACTGAACGACTTTGTACTATGATTTCCCCCGCTTGGGTTCCAATCACATTTCTGACAGCGTTATATGTGAAGTGCGAGTGGTCAGAGGGTCACATGTGTTAGCCGCATGCTAAACAACCCGCTACATGTGTTTCCTATGCACAGCGAAAGTGTACGTCTCATTAGCAGCCGTGCCCAGATTGTTGTTGCATTGGATGGATTGGAGTGTCAAACATTCCTGGCTCTTTTATATTAGGTGATCTGTGACCTGTTTTGTCCCAAAATACTGCGGTTTTCCATTGTGCGCCTGTGTGTGGCTAAAGGGAGCTGGTTGCTGAGTTGAGGGCTCTTGTACAGATAAAAGCAGAGCCGGACCTGCAGTTGTGTGAAGCCTCCTCCACTGAAGAGGCAGCAAAGGAGCGTTTTGTTTGATCCGCTGGTATGCACAGAGCTGCCCCAAACACACAAAGATGGTCGTTATAACAGTTAATCTTCCCAAATGGTAATGGCTGCCAACCGATTCAGGACCGTCTCGACAATACAGAGCGAGCTTCAAAGTCCGAGGGGGCTGAGGAGAGGCTGGTTCCCATCACCTAAATCAACACGACTTTTGCAGGAAATAAACACATGCAGATTATCTCGTCATGTATAGTTTAATGGCCCTGTCTGATTTTAAACTTTTGCATTTATTACAGCTATTTTTATTGCTAAAGAAATATCACAAAAAACATGGACTCTTACGATGAATAGACTCGCCTCTCTACAGATTTGACCCTGTAACTTATCCTGGTGGCATTATGTTCTCGTCTCCATGCAGATAGACAAGTTTAACGTAAAGATTTCCTTCATTACTCTCTCAAGAAAGGTCATGGAAGGAAAGTCCTTTTCTGCATTTTGCCCATCCTTCAACCAGTGCCGCTGGGGCAACCTGTCAGGAGCTTTGAACAGTTGCAGTGCAGCACCCGGGGACTCATCTCCAGATCTGGAGCTCGACTTGGCTGGAGGACTGATTGTGTTTGTTTTGGGTGGATGGGGGAAACCAGAATGCCCGGAGGAGACATTCAAACTTCTCTTGGGAGTCGAACCTGGAACCTTCTTGCTTCCCTTTCTCTTCCCTTTTCATATACCGTATTGGGAAGAGGTCAGTCATCAGTCTGTCATATGTTAAAGTGTTCTCTTGTAATTATTTTTGGCTTATGTTTATTTCTGTGGTTATGCTTATTCGTATTTAAGTTAATATTTAGCTCTTTTGTGGTTGTGTTGTTTTCATTTATTTATGTGGGCAAGTGCGGGGAGATGCTAACTGTCATTGTCTTTCGTGTTTAGTGTCGGCTGGATGGTTAGCGGCGCATTAATAAAGTTTTGTATATTTTGTGGAACAGGTATGTAGGCCCTTTTCATATCCGTATTGGGAAGAGTTCCAGCTGCGTCTTGTGGCTCCTTTAAGTGTTTTTAATCACGTTATATTGTTGTCCACTCATCAAATCATCAAATACATACCTGGAGTTGTCTTTTTCTTCACAAAAAAAAGTTTGTATTAGTTTGAACAACCGCACTTCTCTTATCTCAAGCAAAAGTCATTAACACCAGACTGTATATGTCTCGAGTTCAAATGAATCCTTTGAAGTGTGTCCAGCGGAGTAATCCCTTGTTATTCATCTGCAGTAGTGTCACATGTGTTTAATGTGGTGCAGTGAGTCTCCTCTTTTTCTCTGCGCTGACAAAGGACAAACCTGCTGAGTACATCCTTTTTCTGAGCTCGTGGTTCCTCCCTCGGATGAAGTTTCGTGGGAAAAGACACGCATCCATTCACACAATTAGACCAGAGCAGACCCTCGGGGAGAGCGCTCAGAGACTTTTATAGGACATCAGATTGAGAGTGCATTCACCGCTAACCTTTACTTCTGACTTTGTGTTTGAGTTCCTGCAGACCATACCTGCTTGTTTATGACCAATCTCGTCAGATCTCGAAAGCTAAGCAAGGTGGGGCTTGGTTTGTACATGAATGGGAGACACCTGGGAATACCACGTGCCACAGTGGAGCAGCAGTGGCTCCGGTGGAAACTGTTGATGTGTCCTTAAGCAAGACAATTCACCCACAGTGCATAGCATTAATGTGGTGTGTGAGGGGCCAATGGTGCAGATTAGCAGCTTCTCCTTTTTTTTTTGGCAGTGTATATTGTCAAATGTTTTTGTTCAAATACTGAAAACTGCTTGAAAATATCCATGAGGCCAAAATGTGCACTCAGTTGCAATGACAGAAGTCTCTCATGTTATTGACTGATTCACAAGTGAGTCGAGAATGGACGTGAGTGCTCTTTATTATTACCAACCACCCTAACCTGGATGTGTCCCATTTTGCAAACTGCACAATTTGATGTCTGTAATGAGCTGGACCATAATCAGAAAGAAAAAAATATTAAAAATCAGATGATGCATGTAACCGCAGTCAATTACAAGTAGGTCGACATGTTTAAATAGTTACTCATTAGACAAAGTTGACATATAATCAAATCAAAAGTGTTTTCATAAAAATTATTGCTCATTAAAACAGGTACACACTGATTTAATTTTTCTGGGTTTTTGGTGTATTCTGAGGTATCCATCTTGGACCAAAGCCTGGATGACGAGGTTGTGTTGCTGCACACTGGTGGTCCTCCTCTCCGTCTCTGGACAGTTCAGTGCAGACCAGTAGACCTTGTTTTTTGGGAGACTATTGCCTTCAGAAATTGTCAGGCGACCCATCCTGGACATGATCTCCCCCATCATCTCTGCCATGTTGTTTTTCACAAGCTTGGGAGGTGGGACAGAGGTTGGTACTGCACTGGCAGCCCTCCTGTTTAAACCCCTCCTCATTGGTGGTTTAGAGAAGGGTTTTGGGTGCAGCGCTCTCTGATCTCTCCACTGTAGCGCTGAGGGCATGTTGTTCATGTGCTGCATCGTATCTACTTTCTCTGCTGTCTGTTGAGTCTGAGCTCTGAAATGTGTGGCGATCTCTCTTGAGTGTTTGTGTAAAGTGAAGGTGTTGCCCATCTGTCACTCACAACAAAATCACCATGGTAACAGAACCCCTGGTATGTAAATCTGTAAAATCTGTGTAAATAATATTTATTTCGTCTATTGATTTATTTTTTTTATATTTTCATTTTATTTAAGTATAGAGCTCAGGACAGAATGCATAGTTACCATGGAAATCCATGTTTTACACAATTGTGCAAAAATATTCATAAAGGGAGATTAGCCAAAATAATCTAAACCCCAATATACAACCAGATGAGCTGTTGGGTCGCTGCTGATATAGGGTGACCAGATGTCTCTATTTACCTGGGACAGTCCCACCAGAGTTATCCAAAACAATTGATTTTTCCCAGTTTTATACAAGACATGTCCCAGGTGTCCCTATTTTTGATCAATCTCATCCCCAGTAAAAAAAAAAAAAAGGTAGTACATATTTACTTGTTCTTTATTATTACCATCCACCCCAACCCCGGTGTGTCTCAGGTTTTATTTTTGAAAATCTGGTCACCCTACATATACCATTAGTCTTGATACAGTAATAACATTTAGTTTTTTGTAATAATCAAGGAAACAGTAATAGACTGCATTGTTTTTTTGTTGGTTTTTTTCGTTCTGAGTGTTATACGCTGCCTAGCCAATATTGGACACAGGACTTGTGCGTTTACAGCAGCTTAAATATCCCCCTAAAACAATTACATTTGTTTTATGCCTATAGTAGCAAAATATCTACTGCTGCTACATTTGTTTTTGAGTTGGGCAGAGGTGAGGGCAGCTGTGTATTTACACCGGTGCAAGGACCCTTTGTAATGTACATTTAAGCCCACTATCGCCAACTGGAACACACTAAAATCCACCAGAAATGAAGAAAAAATGTGTAGAATTAAAAAAATCTTGACCCTCCTTATATGTTTGTCTGCTGTTCTTTTGACTATGGTAGTTGTGACATTCTGGAGGTTTTCAGTCTGATGTTGGTCATATAAACACAAATACAACTGGTCAAAGTGATGAGAGCAGAGTCATTATGTGTCAAATGTGAATCACCAATTGCTGAGCCAGGAGGTATCTGCTGTTGAGGGCCCCAGAGACAAATTCAGCTTAGGGCCCCCTGAAAGCTAGGGCCGGCCCTGAATGCATGGTTATGATTATGACCATTCTGAATATTATTATTGTTCAGATGAGCTCAAGAATCTTCACTTTATTGCACATTTAGAGTTGCCTTAAGTTAACTATTCTACTGACTTGTGTTGACTCCTGCTTTAAGATCTATACCGTGGTATCACTGCTGTTGCTCTAACGCTCCATCATTAGTGCAGGGACAGACAAGGGATAATCTCCTCGTGTTGGAAACAGGATTGAGGTAACCAGGTCATGTCAGTCAGACTCATTACCACTGTATAATAACACCCCCCCACTTTCATGCATGTCAGGGGTCAGAGGTCGTGGAGCTGGTTCACAGGGCTCTGGGGATCAGTCAGGACCCACACGTGCTGGAGTAAGCACGAGTCAGGTTTAAAACAGTTACACATCATAATCACACCATACGAGTTTAAACGAGTGTCAGCAGAGCAGGGGGCGTAACTGCTCACTTCATTATGATTTTGTCAAGCTTTTTTCTTTTTATTATTTTTTACTTTGGCTGTTTTTGTTTTGTTTAAGTAAGCGTCCATCAGTTGCTTAGTACCACTACTGGGTGAAAGAATAATGTATGAAATTGAAAGCGTCTTTGAGCAAAATCTGTATGTAAAAATAATTATGATTTTTGTATTATATATGCTTATATTAGACTGCACTGCATAACTTCTCTGGAGGAGGGTTCACCCCTCGCTTGCTTACAGGGAGAGGATATTGCTTTGCTTAGAACGGTCTAGTGTGGCATCAATCTCATAGTTACAGGTTAGGTCTGTGGAGCGGCGACCTCACTCACAATCATAGACTGTATTAAGAAGTTGACCGAGAGAGTGTGGCACCTCCCACAGTGTTCGACTTAAGTCAAATTGAGACTAGCAGTTATAGCGGCGAATTTGGAGCCACTGTGAATTAAACTCTAGAAAGAAAAAGTGTCCTTGGAGAAAGAAGGTAAATTTAAGGACAATTTTTTGCTAATGACATAAACATGGAATTTTCTATGTGCTCAATATCAAAACCATCCATTGTGACACCTAAGAAATAATCCTGTTCACATTTCTCATTCTGTGCACTCTCGTATGTTTGGTATTGTATTCAAAGTCCCAGCGTGCCTCTTGTGGTCCACTTCCTGTCCCGATCGGTGAGTGTCCCGCGGCAGCTGTCCTTCTGAAGTCAATACTACACCATGGACTGCTCTCATTCGGATCTGTTCACTGGATCTGCTTTGGCGCTTTAGTTTCTGTTTGGGTTTGGGCAGAGCACCATGAGAAAAAAAAAAAAAAAAAAAAACATTGAATCTATCTATCTATCTATCTATTTATTTATTTTTTTTTTTTATGTTTTTATTTATTTATTTTAATTTGAATTTATGTAACTTCACTCATTATAGATCATTCTTGGTTGTAGCTGTTTCAGAAAGTTTAATGCCCTTAAACCTGCACTGTGTCACTTCTCTGTTGGAGGGCCTGTCACCTGCTTGTCTCCATGGAAATGTTATTTCTTTGCGTGAATGTTCCGCAGTATGGTATTGAACTTATATATCTTACTTTTCTTCAATTACATTTGTTTTATTGCTCGAAAATACCTTGTCTCTCCACAGATCCGATCTGTAACTTGGTCTGGTGGTGTCATCATTGGGCCCACCATCAGGGAACATATCATCATTTTGCCTGCCCAATTAAACTAAAAACATATACATACTTTTATTATGTGGATCACTAATACATTTGAGTAAAAAATAAATGAATAAATACATAATAATTTATTTGGTGAAATAGCTGTATTTTTTGGGATACTTTACACGTACCCCTGTTAAAAATCTCCCCCAAAAATGCGCGACTACAATACCACTATTTTATGAGCGCTCCTTGGAAACATTGGCCTTAACAAGTGGAAAGCAGTTTGTGCATAAATTACAGATAATCCCGAGTAAATTATGCAAATATATTCGCTGAAATAAAGGAAGGGGCGTCCTGCTAGTTTATTGTGGGGTTTAAAAAAATCTGAGCCAGTGGTCGAAAAACGAGAGAAGAGGAGATTTCTAAAGTTGTTGAAAGGGTCGTGCTACAACAACAGAGGGATGAGAGGAGAGAGAAAACAACTCAAGGAGCAAACAACAAAACTTCATCTGGCCATTTTCAGTGACATTTGAACTATGACGTAATGTACTAAATAAGGTTAACTTTGTACGCGTACCTCAACAATATCTGAACAAATGTTTGTACTATTGCGTTCACCTCTAGACATCGACCTTCACAATGGATCAAACACTTATTGTAATACTAATAATAGGGACCTTATTGTAATAATAATTGTATTCATCTTGCACATGTCTTACTGTGCTGTCTTATCATTTATATCATGGCTTAGACATACTTTGGTTTTGACAAAATGCTGAATTTAATCTTGGCTAACATTTCACAGACTTAAAGGGGGGGTGAACAGGTGAGGTGTGTGTGTTGAGGTCAGATGCAGAGGCACACTTGTGAACTGTCGGGCTTGGAGCAGCTATCCAGAGGGCTTTTCATTAGATGTGTCTGCTTACATTCAAGGGCAGTGACCACATAAGCATTAAATATACTGTGTCCGTGTATAATGCCTAACAAACATAGTTTAGGGGATGGCTGTCTAATTCCTGCACTCCCTTAATGCACAAAGTCTATGGCTGTGTGCATTTTGCACATTAGGAATGGCAAGATTGGGCCCCTCAGGGACGTGCACAGAGCACAGGTGGTGTTCAAGTGCCCTGGTCAACATATTTTATTAGGTTTAATATTTGCCCCGTGAGGACTGCAGATGTTTAAAATGAGTTTCAATAAATGTATTTATCCCTAATACAAAAGATATGTGGTGGAATTAGATTCAAAACACCCAGTCACATTGGAGTAAATACGCTTCATAAATGTTTGGCATTATAATAACTATCTAGGCTATAGGTTCTCATTATTCTGCGGTCTAACAGAGTGGTTACAAAACTGCAGCTTTGACAAGATCAAAGCTTTAATGTCCTTCTTTTCTATATCTGATTAAGGCATTAAAAATACTGAATTGTGGCATTAAAAAGTCATTAAAAAGCAGTACATTTGGTTTGTGTAAATCTGCATAAACCCTGTAGCTAATACTTTGTTTTTGGCAAATGTAGCTTTTTCAAAAGGACAAAAGGTAACATAGCAATGTAAAGATGTTATGTGTTAAAGCAGACCTATTATGCATAATCTACTTTTCAGAGCGTTTACCATGTTATAGCTGTTTCCTCGTCTCATTTACTCTCAAAGTTGTATGTTGCATGATTCATGCATGTTTGAGTCATCTTTATACTCCTAGACGTCATTGCTCTGATCAACCCCCTTTTTCACCACCACTGGTACATGTCCTCTATTCAGTACTTACTCCAATTTAATTTTCTTAATTGGTGAGACACTACTCGCTAGTGTCATGTGCAGCTATTCATTAGAGGCGCCGACAACTGTGAAGCCGTTTGTTTGGATGAGGTTATGACTTCCATTGGGCACTGCAGTTTTCTAACGCAAAATCAGTCGACTTGTTTCTTTTATTAAGTAATTTTAGATGAATATTGTGATTTCAAATGTCCAAATTATAACATAATGATCCACAGGCATCATGGATTATAACTATACAGCAGACTCAAGCACAATATGCCTTTAACAATATATACACCCCAAGTGTTATATTCCCTCTTTAAGTTCAAAACTATGCAAGACTTTATCCTTTTCATCATTTTATCTTCTGTTTTGTAAGTTCTTTCCTTGTGATTGTTTTATCTATAAACTCCATTCTTCTCTGAATGCACATTTGAGAACGCTCACTCTTCTGCATACATCTTCCTCATAGAGTCATCTGCCTGTGCCACTGCTGAGAGGATAGCACTAGCGGGGGGCCATTATCCTTGCCTTTATGGACTAATGGAGTGACAAGCCTCCTTAAGTGTGTGTGCTGAAGATCATGAGGTCCATTGCCCCGCTGACCCTCCAGACATCACCACCACCTCGCAATGAAAAACAGAGACGGGACATCAGCAGTGACCCAGAAGCAACATTGACTCTGGGAACAGACCATGTGTGGGACCCCCCCCCCCTGTTCCAGAGCCCTATGCGGGTGGGGAAGGGTGGGGTGGGGGGGGGGCGACGGGCAGGGATGATGCCTGTAATTAGGTGTGGGTGGTACTTTCAATGGACGGTGAAGCTTAAAAGTATCAATAAGTGTCTTTGCAGAGACAATGATGACAAGGGGGTGTGGGCGTCACTGGAATTCTTAACATTACTTCGTAGACATTTTTTGTTCTTATACCATTGTTATGTCTTTGTTGATTTAATATTAAAGCTGTGCTATGTAACTTTTTTTGGTGGAGGGTCTGCCACCTACTTGTTGTCTTCATGGAGCTACTTCGTACTTGCTGTTCCACAATACGGCATTGAACTAGACATCTTGCATTTATTTCTCTATGGGTGTTTTTATTGATCAAAAATCCTTGATATGTCCATTCTACTGAGAACAGCTTGCCTCTCCACATATCTGAGCTGTAACTTGGCCTATTGGCATCACCTGTATGTCTCTAAGGAGATAAGTAAGTTTTAATGTCATATTGTGTAACCTTCAGGCAAAGGAATATCTAGCTTATGGACCCAAACTAGTGTGGATCCAGGGCTGGTCCTAGCTTTCAGGGGGCCCTAAGCTGAATTTGTCTCTGGGGTCCCTGACAGCAGATGTCTCCTGGCTCAGCTATTGGTGATTCACATTTATGACTCTGCTCTCATCACCTTGACCAGTTGTATTTGTGTTTATATGACCAACATCAGACTGAAAACATCCAGAATGTCACAACTACCACAGTCACAAGAACAGTATACAAACATAAAAGGAAGTCAAGATTTATAAAATTCTAGACATTTTTTCTTTGTTTCTGGTGAATTTTAATGTGTTCCAGTTGGCGGCAGTGAGCTTAAATCTACATTACAAAGGGTCCTTGCACCAGTGTAAATACATAACTGTCCTCACTTATGCCCAGCTCAGAAACAAACGTTGCAGCAGTAGATATTTTGCTACTATAGATATAAAACAAATGTAATTGTTTTAGAGAGATATTTAGGCTGCTGTAAACACGCAAACTCTGTGTCCAATAAAATATAATTTTTATATTATTTTATGTATGGGCTCTTGGGAGGCCCCCTGGTGGCCTCGGGGCCCTAAGCAGCTCCTTAGTCTGCTTATAGGCTGACCCGGCCCTGCCTAAATCATAAATGTTACTGCATCTTTAACCAAAGCTAATTTATTGATGTTGGATAATAATGCTATTAATATAATAATTACTACAGAAACTCACCACTCCATCTTGTGGTCCAAAGTGCAATGACAGGACAGCCAATATAATTACATTTTATTGTCTATAACTAAACAAATTTAACTGATATAACATTAGGCTTGAGTATGTATTTTAAGTTTGAGACCTACAGCGTATAAATTTACTTGTTTGTCCTCTCGTTTTCCGTGCGTAATTTCTTCTCCGTTTTACGCACGGGTCCATAAAAACAACGCGTCTCCATGTATTTGCCCCTCCCTATATCAGTTACAGACACTATTAACTTATTGCATTACATAAATCTCTCTTAATGCTTCATGTTCTTTCCCCTGGGTGTGTTAGGAGTGGAGGAAGTCGCCTAGAGCCGGTGAGGTGCTGCTGTGGGCGGCGCACTGCTCTGCTCTGCTCCCGGGGGCTCGTCAGTCAGTCACTCGGTGTGGAGCTCAGCGGACGGGAGCTCAGCGGACGCACGGGGACTTGGATCTGTACCCGAGCGGAAGGCACCGACCCGGAGGAGAGGCATGAAGCTGTGAGGAGGACTGCGGGTGAACCGGGACCTGCTCCGGAGAGATTTAAATTTAAAGAGATTTGCCCCACAACATGGAGACGAGGCTTGGCTACGGGCTGCTACTGGCTGCGCACTTCATCCTCGCCTGCCAACAAGGTAAGGCACGCTCCCGGTTGTGTTATGTCCTCAGTTGACTCGGACCCGGGGCCAAACGTTCACGGGGGGAGTCCATACGGTCAGATTTGGCAAAGACGCGCCCGGGTTGTGTCTGTGTAGACTTTGCGCGGCAGCAGCAGCGTCAGGTGGACTACGCGCAAGTTCAGATTGTAATTTTGACTGGAGATGGAGCCACTGTGGAATTAGCCAGAAATTTAAAGGTTGAGTCTTAGGTGTAGTCCTTAATTTGTGTGTTTGTGTAAATTCTATGCGCTTTGAAGTCCTCTTTTCGAGAAGTTTTGGGGGGTTTTTTTGAGCATTCTTTCAGTGGAATTATAGTGCTGCCTCTGCATTTTGTATTTTAGTCTTGTTTTTTTGCTTTGTACCCGTTTATAAATCATACTAACTTACCTTTTAGTCAGGATTTTATCAGGAATTTCACCTTTCCTAACTCTAAAACTGCTCACATTTTGGTTCTGACTCTCTATTGCACATGTCCCTTAGTGGCTACGCTCTTTTATCCCATATTTTTACTTACAAATCCATTTTTTTAAAGTCTGAGAATGCTAAAAGATATATTGTTATTGTTGTTTTGGGCGGCTAAACATATTGAGTTGAAGGAATCTGCAGCAAAGTGGAGCTGTCAGACATAACAAGAGGAGTTTGGACATGCTCTGATCACTGCCTCAAGAAATAGTATAGGCTGCATCTCAGGCAACAACAACTCCCTTATAATGTGCTATTACGACTTCATACTCTTACTACTACTACTACTACTACGCTACTACTAGAAATGGCTGGTCCGAAAACTAATTTTGATCCTCAGGCTGTTCCACTCAATGAGATATGACCAATTATGAAGAATGAACACTTGTTGACCTTCTATGATTAAGTAAATTCTTGTATTTATTAACTTTTTCAACATAAGACTAGTAAATCGTCACTTTTTGCGCATTAGATAGTCAGACTGCTACATATCGTAAGTTACTTTTCCAGAATCTTACACATATTTGAAGGATATCTAAAAAAAGGCTACTTTTGTTATACATTTCTGTCATATTTAAGTGCATTTTATTACAATTTTATAAGCATTAAAGGTCAAATCTCCACAGATCTGGCCTGTAACTAAACCTGGTGATGCCACTTTAGGTTGAGTTTAATGTCACACTGTGGAACATTACAGGTAAAGCAGTAACATCTCCACGGAGACAAGCATATGCCGTAACCTTGACCCAAAAAAACTACACATCGTGCCTACAGTCAGCCATTTCATCATTTGCATTTTCATGACAAACGTGTTTTAAATATTTTCTGCCATGTACAAAACTAAAGAAATACAGAAATGACGTCTCAAAAACATCCTCTGCAAACTTTAACTTATAACTTAATATAGTTCAAGCTCACATCCCAGTGTTATGTTCTTACTACTTGACTTCGACTTAATGGACCTACATCTCATGCCTCTTTTCTAAAATAACCCATTTTCCATAATAAATTCAGTTGTTGTTTTGAAGACTCTCAGTATAGGACAGGCCCATTTAAAGCCCTGTCTGTGTTTGGGACAGTAGATACTCACTGTGATGTCTCAACTGTCTGTACTGGCTGCTGTAAAACTAAAAGCTAGTTTAAACACTGAAGTACAGACTGTTTGTACTTGTCTGGACAGAAAAATGAGGAGATGCAAGTTTGAGAAATGACACCAAAGGAGAGTAACCAATTTGGACATGTATTTTATGATATAAATGATATGCATCTGCCTAACGGGGTAAGCAAACCGTGAGCCAATATGAATCAATAAGGGCGTGTGTGCCGTGGTGAGCGCTTGATGCCTGTAATAAAGTTGAATATTAAGTTAAAAGAGGAAATCCAATCCATTTGAAATCATGATTATTAACATGTACCATCTGCAAATGACACCTAAACCAGTTTTTAGAGCTCTACAAACATGTTATTAAAGGTGCATTATGTAGCATTTCAGGTGGAGTTTCAGCCTCCCTCGGCCTGTCACTTCCTCTCAGTTTTTAATGTAGTTTAAGAATAGACTGAAAACCCACCTCTTCTCCCTGGTATTTAACACTAGATAGACAGGATATCTGGGTGTGAAGTTGTTTTAAATGTGCTATATAAATACACTCGTTACACTGATTTATCTTGCATTTATTCAACAACATTTTGAATTTTCATTGCTAAAAAAAATAACTTGCTGACTGTGAGCAGGGTCCCCTCTCCACAAACCTGACTCCTAACTTGACCTGGTTGCATGCGTGTCTCCATGGAGATAGGAAACATGTGTAGGAAAAATGTGGTATTAACAAGTTTAAGTTATTTCAGTGTTTTCTGACATGTTTAAAATGTGCAGTGTGATGGCAATACTTATTTTAAAACATATACACCAATCAAATAGCAGAAATTTGTCTGAAAAGATGTGATTTCAGACAAGTCCACAACTTCTGCCTGTTGAGCATAAGTTGTGGACTTGATCAGCGCATTTTCTCACACATTTGACCAATATTCACTCCACTTAAGACCCGAATTTGCTTCTGGTATTAGCCATGGTTCAAAGTAACTGTCTTTCAATTAAATTTGAGCTCAGAGCTGTTTGTACCAATGAGGCGGTCCAGTTGTGTGCTGCCAAAAAGAACACCAATGATGTGCTTGGTTGAATCTTTTGGTGGAGACAGCTTAGAGAGAGAATCTGGCTCAGATCTAGTATTTCGCCAGGGGATGTAGGTTCTTTGTTGTGTCCAGGACAACTGCATGTGTGCTGGCTACTCCTCATACCTTCTGAAAAGACCTTCGGAAAACACAATTTGTGAATATTACTTTTTTGAAATGAATAAATGAATACTGTTAATGAAAAAAAAGGCTATTTATCCATTAACTTGTCTTCTGAATTATAACAAAGTGCATAATAGTTGTTCAAACACAGAACTTATTCAGAATATTAATATCAAAATTCAAATTATTAAAGAGCCTGCACCTGATTTCAAACCATGAATCAAGTGTCTGGGATAGAGTCAGGCATGATTCTTTGTAACAATGTTAATGATTTGATGAAAAATGTGACCTTCTGTATTAATTTTAATTAAAAAAAAGCTTTGTAAAATGAATAGATTATATTTTACAGTTGGTTCGTTCTTATTTAGCAGCTTTTGCCATACTTTGCACGATGTAAAGTGAATTTAACTCAGCAGGCGCAACATTATAACATTATTAAACTGTCAGAAATGTTAATAATAGCGGTAATCACAAGTATGACCATGATATTTGTGACACAAACTTTCAATATCATCCTGTAGTTTGCATAGTGATTAAAACAAAAGCTTCTATCTTTGGAAGGGTCAAAAGTCCTCAAAATGGTGTCCAAAACAGGAAAGGAAAACTTGAATGTGCATTATCAGAAAAGCACATCCGTGTACGAGTGTGTGTGATGATGTCTCAGCTGGAGCAGGTGTTGAAGCTGTAGAAATGACCAGCTCCACACACTTCCCCGTCTGCTGTGTGTGGAGTTGTGTGTGGAGCTGTGTGTGTGGAGCTGTGTGTGGAGCTGTGTGTGGAGCTGTGTGTGGAGCTGTGTGTGTGGAGCTGTGTGTGGAGCTGTGTGTGTGGAGCTGTGTGTGTGCGGAGCTGTGTGTGTGGAGCTGTGTGTGGAGCTGTGTGTGTGAGCTGTGTGTGTGCTGTGTGTGGAGCTGTGTGTGGAGCTGTGTGTGTGTGGAGCTGTGTGTGTGGAGCTGTGTGTGGTGTGTGTGGAGCTGTGTGTGGAGCTGTGTGTGTGTGGAGCTGTGTGTGTGGAGCTGTGTGTGGAGCTGTGTGTGGAGCTGTGTGTGGAGCTGTGTGTGGGAGTTGTGTGTGTGGAGCTGTGTGTGTGAGCTGTGTGTGTGGAGCTGTGTGTGTGTGAGCTGTGTGTGTGGAGCTGTGTGTGTGGAGCTGTGTGTGTGTGCGGAGCTGTGTGTGTGGAGCTGTGTGTGGAGCTGTGTGTGTGGAGCTGTGTGTGTGGAGCTGTGTGTGTGGAGCTGTGTGTGGAGCTGTGTGTGGAGTTGTGTGTGTGGAGCTGTGTGTGGAGCTGTGTGTGTGGAGCTGTGTGTGGAGCTGTGTGTGGAGTTGTGTGTGTGGAGCTGTGTGTGGAGCTGTGTGTGTGGAGCTGTGTGTGGAGCTGTGTGTGTGGAGTTGTGTGTGTGGAGCTGTGTGTGTGGAGCTGTGTGTGTGGAGCTGTGTGTGTGGAGCTGTGTGTGTGGAGCTGTGTGTGGAGAGCTGTGTGTGTGGAGTTGTGTGTGTGGAGCTGTGTGTGGAGCTGTGTGTGTGGAGTTGTGTGTGTGGAGCTGTGTGTGGAGTTGTGTGTGTGGAGCTGTGTGTGTGGAGCTGTGTGTGTGGAGCTGTGTGTGTGGAGTTGTGTGTGGAGTTGTGTGTGTGGAGCTGTGTGTGTGGAGCTGTGTGTGTGTGTGTGTGGAGCTGTGTGTGGAGCTGTGTGTGTGTAGCTGTGTGTGGAGCTGTGTGTGTGTGGAGCTGTGTGTGTGGAGCTGTGTGTGGAGTTGTATGTGTGGAGCTGTGTGTGGAGTTGTGTGTGTGGAGCTGTGTGTGTGGAGCTGTGTGTGTGGAGCTGTGTGTGTGGGGCTGTGTTTGGAGCTGTGTGTGGAGCTGTGTGTGGAGCTGTGTGTGTGGAGCTGTGTGTGTGGAGCTGTGTGTGTGGAGCTGTGTGTGTGGAGCAGTGTGTGGAGCTGTGTGTGGAGCTGTGTGTGTGTGGTGGAGCTGTGTGTGTGGAACTGTGTGTGTGGAGTTGTGTGTGTGGAGCTGTGTGTGTGGAGCTGTGTGTGGAGCTGTGTGTGTGGAGCTGTGTGTGTGAGCTGTGTGTGTGGAGCTGTGTGTGTGGAAACTGTGTGTGGAGCTGTGTGTGTGGAGCTGTGTGTGGAGCTGTGTGTGTGGAGTTGTGTGTGTGGAGCTGTGTGTGGAGTTGTGTGTGTGGAGTTGTGTGTGTGGAGCTGTGTGTGTGGAGCTGTGTGTGTGGAGCCTGTGTGTGGAGCTGTGTGTGGAGCTGTGTGTGTGGAACTGTGTGTGGAGCTGTGTGTGTGGAGCTGTGTGTGTGGAGCTGTGTGTGTGGAGTTGTGTGTGTGGAGCTGTGTGTGTGGAGTTGTGTGTGTGAGTTGTGTGTGTGGAGCTGTGTGTGGAGAGTTGTGTGTGTGGAGCTGGAGCTGTGTGTGTGAGAGTGTGTGTGGAGTTGTGTGTGTGGAGCTGTGTGTGTGGAGCTGTGTGTGTGGAGCTGTGTGTGTGGAGCTGTGTGTGTGTGGAGCTGTGTGTGTGGAGAGCTGTGTGTGTGGAGCTGTGTGTGTGGAGAGCTGTGTGTGTGGAGCTGTGTGTGTGGAGTTGTGTGTGGAGCTGTGTGTGTGGAGAGTGTGTGTGTGGAGCTGTGTGTGTGTGGAGCTGTGTGTGGAGCTGTGTGTGTGGAGCTGTGTGTGTGGAGCTGTGTGTGTGTGTGTGGAGCTGTGTGTGTGGAGCTGTGTGTGGAGCTGTGTGTGTGGAGCTGTGTGTGGAGCTGTGTGTGTGGAGCTGTGTGTGGAACTGTGTGTGTGGAGCTGTGTGTGGAGCTGTGTGTGGGAGCTGTGTGTGGAGCTGTGTGTGTGTGAGCTGTGTGTGTGGAGCTGTTTTGTTTGGAGCTGTGTGTGGAGTTGTGTGTGTGGAGCTGTGTGTGGAGCTGTGTGTGTGGAGTTGTGTGTGTGGAGCTGTGTGTGTGGAGCTGTGTGTGTGGAGCTGTGTGGAGAGCTGTGTGGAGCTGTGTGTGTGGTTGTGTGTGTGGAGCTGTGTGTGTAGAGTTGTGTGTGGAGTTGTGTGTGTGGAGCTGTGTGTGTGGAGCTGTGTGTGTGGAGCTGTGTGTGGAGTTGTATGTGTGGAGCTGTGTGTGTGTGTGTGTGTGTGTGAGAGTGTGTGTGGAGCTGTGTGTGTGTGGAGCTGTGTGTGTGGCTGTGTGTGTGTGGAGCTGTGTGTGGAGCTGTGTGTGTGTGTGGAGCTGTGTGTGTGGAGCTGTGTGTGTGTGGAGCTGTGTGTGTGGAGTTGTGTGTGGAGCTGTGTGTGTGGGAGCTGTGTGTGTGGAGCTGTGTGTGTGGAGCTGTGTGTGTGGAGCTGTGTGTGGAGCTGTGTGTGGAGCTGTGTGTGGAGCTGTGTGTGTGGAGCTGTGTGTGTGGAGCTGTGTGTGTGGAGCTGTGTGTGTGGAGCTGTGTGTGTGTGGAGCTGTGTGTGTGGAGCTGTGTGTGGAACTGTGTGTGTGGAGAGCTGTGTGTGGAGCTGTGTGTGTGGAGCTGTGTGTGGAGCTGTGTGTGTGGAGCTGTGTGTGGAGCTGTGTGTGTGGAGCTGTGTGTGGAGCTGTGTGTGTGGAGCTGTGTGTGTGGAGCTGTGTGTGTGTGGAGCTGTGTGTGTGGAGCTGTGTGTGGAACTGTGTGTGTGGAGCTGTGTGTGGAGCTGTGTGTGGAGCTGTGTGTGGAGCTGTGTGTGGAGCTGTGTGTGTGGAGCTGTGTGTGTGGAGCGCTGTTTGTTTGGAGCTGTGTGTGGAGTTGTGTGTGTGGGAGCTGTGTGTGTGGAGCTGTGTGTGGAGAGTGTTTGTGGAGTGTGTGTGTGGAGCTGTGTGTGGAGCTGTGTGTGTGTGGAGTTGTGTGTGTGGAGCTGTGTGTGTGGAGCTGTGTGTGTAGAGCTGTGTGTGGAGCTGTGTGTGGAGTTGTGTGTGTGGAGCTGTGTGCGTGGAGCTGTGTGCGTGGAGCTGTGTGTGTAGAGTTGTGTGTGTGGAGCTGTGTGTCGAGTTGTGTGTGTGGAGTTGTGTGTAGAGTTGTGTGTGTGGAGTTGTGTGTGGAGTTGTGTGAGTGGAGTTGTGTGGTCTACCAGGACAGATGGACTCCGCCTCAGTCCGTCAGTCACACAGCGGAGGTCCCAAAATCACTACATGAACAATCTGGGTTTTGTATCACGCAGAATGAGAGTGATGCTGCACATTGGGGTTGTCAAAAGTATCAAAAATCATATGCTGAAACTAGTATTAAAGCGCGATACTCATTGGACCTTTCCTGAGCTGTTTTTGAATCATTTTGAGCTTTATTAGACGTGTAAACCACATGGTGACACAAAGAACATTAAAACGTACAATCTATTGTCTAAAATTTAGTGTAATTATTATCATTTTGTATCTAAAGTTTAACATTTTTACATATCAAGTCTTTTTCTTTTATGTACTGTAAGTAAGTAAACACAACTTCCTGTATGTGTTTGATGAGGTGAATATTTTTTTTATTTTTTTAAGTAGGCTAAATTCTATGAAATATTTACTGTTTTAAAACCCCACTGTGTAACATTTCCGGAGGCAGGCATGTCCTCAACCTCTCCCCATGAAAACAAACAAGTTAAAACTCAACTTTGGAGCATTTCCAGCAAAGCAATAACAACTCCATGGAGACAAGTAGGTGGCATGCGTCTACCAAGCCAAGTTATGAGTCAGGTCTGTGTAAAAGCAAGCCAACTCACAGCGTGGATGCATGTTTTTCAAGCTATGTTTAAGCAAAGAAGACATCTGTTGTGAAATGATTGCAATATTTGGCTATGTATTGGCTAAAATGATGCGCAATACTGATATTTATTATACTGATATTTTTATTTTGTTACATTACAGTTAATTACATAGTAAAAGTCGATGTTTCTGTCTAGAGGTTGATCAATATGGGTTTTTTCATGGCCAATGGTTTGACGATATTTTTGGCCCAATATGTGTGGCCGATTTTGCGAATTTTCCCCAAATTATGTCATTTGAATTTAACTAGCAGCCGAAATGGGTTTCCTCTGCAGGGTGGCTGGGCGCTCCCTTAGAGATAGGGTGCGGAGCTCAGTCATACAGGAGGAGCTCAGAGTAGAGCCGCTGCTCCTACACGTCGAGAGGTGTTCTGGGCATGTTCCACCGGGAGAAGGCCCCTCCAGGACACGCTGGAGGGACTATGTCTCTTGGCTGGCCTGAGAACGCCTTGGGATCCCACCGGAGGAGCTGGAGGACGTGTCTGGGGTGAGGGAAGTATAGGAGTCCTTGCTTAGAGTGCTGCCCCCGCAAACCAGCCCCGGATAAGCGGAAGAAAATGGATGGATGGAAATTTAACTACAGACTCACCTAAAGTCCTTTGTTACCTCACACCTATAAGAGAGCTGTGTAGTTTTGTGCAGTTATGTGTACTCTTTAATGCCGATAGCCGATATGCTAAAAATACCGGCCAACCAATATATCAGTCTATCTTTAAATACTCGGTGGATTATACTGCCATTAGGCTGGTCATGAACTAAATCATCTTATCTTAAATACAGTACATTTTGTCGCTTGTTCTATGCCTATGTCCTATTCACGCTGTGGCCCTCGTCCGCCGAGCGTCCTGTTGTTTAAAGGGGGCAGATTTCAGGAGCTGGGGGGTATTTGATGACCAGATTAGTGGGGTATTAGTCTCAACAGTATTCAGTCACCCACAGACAGATAGACACAGGCCACCAAACCGAGTCACCTTTTCTCTGCCCACGTGAAAGAAAACCAAAGTTATACAGGGAGGAGGTCAGCTGAGGAGGCGCGGGCAAACTCCTCATAGAATTAGATTGTCAGAGCTGAGAGTTGTTTGGTAACAGTAAGCAAAGGGGCGACTACAGCAGCGATGGGGGTCGAGGAGAGGTGGGGCAGCGCCAGAGAAAACAAGGGGGACTTTTTCAGAAGGAGGGGGGAAGCATTAAAGCGTGACGCACGACGATAGGACAGTGATTTGTCCCAGTGACAGCAGAAGAAGGGGGTACAGGAGGGGGGTGTTGCTGTGGAAGAGGCTGGGCGACTTAACTGGTGGGCTGCCGACTTTGGCTTCATTCTCAGGACACTGGTAATTTGGCCCTTAAGTGCTGTACCTGATTTATACTGTCTTAAAAATGTGGAAAAGCAGAACAAATTTATTTTAAACTGAGTCATTCGTCAATTTCTTGCATCCTAATTATTTACCACGATGAGTTTGCATTTTCATGACAAACGTGATGAGTTTTTAAGCACAGTTTCCAGAGACTAGATCGGAATTTTGCTATCGTGCTAAGAAGAACTAGCATGCTAAACAGGGCACCAGCCTTACTTCTTGGTTTGTGGACGATATAACATCATTTTGACCATAAGAGTTGCTTTTATCTATAATGAAAAATGTTTATTTAGAGCTACCATTTGTACATTTACCATATTTATTTTTTTCCCAGTAGATGGCAGACGTGACACTTGTTCCTGCTCACCTGGCCTTTATTCAGACTCACCTGTGCTGTCACATGATCAGACTGCAGCAATGTAGACAGCATCTAGTGGTGATATTTGAGAATGCAACATGGCTGGGTTGGACAGTTTAATTAGCTTTAAAGCAGGGGTGTCCAAATGTGGCCCTCAGACCAGTTTTTATTGGACCTCAGGCCTCCTGCTGAATCGGCCCAAATGATCATAAGCAGTACTTTTAACAGCAAATGAAAACTATTTCTACCATTATATTCTCAAACATCACATTGCAGTGTGACACAGACCTAAAATTAATGTGTTTCAAACCTTATTAATACACAGCGGCTCTGTCAAAGCTGTGTTTAAAGCACCACACTGCACCAGTCTGTGGTCCTCCGCTTCGAATATGTTTTGAGATGTGGCCCTCGATAAAAAAGTTTGGGCACCTGTTTTTAAACTGTATTCCATGATCATATATATATATTTGACCAAAACAAAACTAAAATTAAAAACCATTAAGACAAAAATTATACAAAAATCCCCTAACACAACAAATATGTCTCGAAATTCATGTTAATTCCACAATATATCCAAAAACACATGCATTTTGAACATATATATGTCATAAGGAAAAGGGGAAAAAACATGACTAGTCCAGTTAGTGTTTTCTTCATACTATAAGCCTGTAGCTATCTTGCAATGTTACATTAGAAAAAGTAGAAAAACTGCACAAAGCCCATTTTTAGTCATTTTAGTCACAGTACACTCTGTTATCTCCATGTGATCACTTAGCATCACTAGTGCTCTTTGTAAATGCCGCCATGTTTGTTTAAAGACATAAAGAGTGTTGGCCTCCTCTGTCACATCAAGGTTAAAGCAGAGAGACTGATGGAGACGGAGGTTATCACTGCACTCGGGGAGGCATTAGTCACTCTTACTGTCTCTATAACCACTTAATGTGCTCCAAGTTTTCCATAGGATACAGTCACGTGATTAAAAGTGCAAAATAAATGCACAAATAAAACTTCAAAAATACAAAAATGTTAGCATTGTCTGATTTATTATTTTTGTTTTTTATTATGTTTTTTTTTTACAACACCAATTTTTCATTTGGTGGTTAAAGCCACAGTATGGAAGTTTTATGTTTTGCCGAAACAATAAACTAAAGAAAGTAGAGAAGATTATTTATTCCAAGAAGGGTATCGTAAACACATTTTTTATAAAGTGGCAAAATTTATTGACTATTGAACCTGTCTAAACCAGCAGCGGGCTTGTGTCTCCACAAACCTTTTTGGCCTGCTTGTTACCATGGAAATGCTGCTCTTTTGGCATTAATATTGCACAATATGGCATAAAAACATATCTATCTGCATGGAGAATGTTCCGAAGTATGGTTTCTATGGAAACTTTCTGTTTCCATGGAATCATGCAGGTGATGTGCCACCTCTGGAAAGTTACATACAGTACCTTAAAAAAACAAAAACAAAAAAAACAACAAAAAAACAACAAAATAAATAAATTTGTTTAAAAAAGAAAAAAAAAAAATCTACATTTCTTCTTTATTTTATAATATCATCCATGTATTTTCTGTTATTTTTCTTACATTAGAAATTTAAATTTGTGGTTTGTTTATTGTGGTATCTTGGCTTTTTACATTATTTAATTTTTTCAACCATCACACATAAACTAGAAGCATTTTTCATTATTAACACCCTTCATTCTGATTAAATATTTGTCTTAAGTTACTTTCATAAAAGACCAAATCAACATTTTTGAACTGTTTTAACCTTTAAATGGTTGTTCTAATGAATCCCTCATTTTTCTCCTCACCCCTCCTCTTTGTAGACCTCAAGTCTTCCACTGTCTGTCCCTCTGCCATTTTTAATCCTCTGCTTCTTTGTTGGTCCTGGTGGGTGAAAGATGAGTGTAGTGAGCTGTTTTGGAGGAGGGGGAGAGGAGGAGGGGAGAGAGGCGACCATCTTGTCTCTGCTGGTGTCCCATTGGCCCTGTGCCACATCCATCACCAAACTGCCCCCTCCACTGCCCCGTGAGGTAACAGATGAGGTCCAGAGAGAGACATTTTTTAATGTTTAGTTCATAAAGAGATGGAGAACTGGTGTACTTTTTGTGCTGTAGTCTGAAACTGTGTCAGGTAGGGCATCTGCCATAAATATAGGACAGGAAGCAGAAATATTTTTTACATTTCTATCTTGAGTTTATCGTTTTTTTGTAAGATAGTAACTTCCCTTTTCTAATGTATGTTATAAAGTGGTTTCCTCATCAAAAACTTACATGTTTAACACTCAAACCTTGCACATTTCATCTGAGTTCTCTAAAACAGAAAACACTCTGTCCCATCTTGTGATGTCATGTGGTAAAAACAGGAAGTACTCCACTGTGTTTTTAAACTCCACACACCTTCACTAAAATCATTTGGATGATTTCAGCTCTGTAATTGCTAATCTTTACTGAACTTAAGGTAAAAGTTAGCTGTTAACTTGAAAACTACCACCTCATGACATCATAAGGTGGAACAGAGCATTTTGAGCTTTGGAGATTTAGACAGACTAATGATGCAGGATTATCCAAATGTGTGAATGAAACAAAACCCCACTCCAGTTCTGTTTTTAACAAGGTAGATTTTACATAATATAGGACCTTTAAGGATAATTAAAGTAATACAAACATTCAATTCAATTCAATTTCTTTTATTGTCAAATGTGCATATACATACAAGATGAATAGCGCAGATGAAATTTCTGTTCTCTCCCACCTCAGTGCAAACTTAAATGTGCCAAAAAGATTAAATAAGAAGAATAAATTAAAAAATTTGCAAACAAGAAAAAGAAGAAATGTGCAAACCACAAAAGAGAAATGTGCAACCCACAAAAAACGAAATGTGCAACCCTTCAATTAACATTAAGACAAACAAAACAGAAAACATACAAGTGTAAACAGCCGGAGATTGCGGGTAAAGTGAGGTAGTGATTAAGTAACAATTATTGATTGTCCATATAAAAGTGAGGTAGTGCTTCATAGTCCGGTTTTTCTCAGTGAGTGACAGGGGGCTGAGGGGGGGCAGAGTGGAAAAGTGAGGGTAGGGCAGGGAGAGAGTTGAGTCTCCTGACAGCCTGGTGGAAGAAACTGTCCCTGAGTCTGCTGGTTCTGGCCTGAAGGCTCCGCAGTCTCCTCCCTGATGGCAGCAGGCTGAAGAGGCTGTGAGATGGATGGGTGGGGTCGCCTGCAATCCTGGTGGCTTTGCGGGTGAGGCGGGAGTGATAGATGTCCAGTAGAGGGGGGAGAGGAACACCGATGATCCTCTCAGCTGCTCTGAGAGGATCATCGGTGTTCCTCTCCCCCCTCTACTGGACATCTATCACTCCCGCCTCACCCGCAAGTGATAGATGTCCAGTAGAGGGGGGAGAGGAACACCTGTACATCTGTATTGGATTCTCATCAAATCCAGCCAATGCAATACTTCCATCTTACAAAAATAATGATGTAACAGAATGCACATTTACCCCGTTTTGGGACTTGAATTTGCCTGGCTCTTGACTCATTCACACCAGTGTTCAGAAGAGGAGATGGGGGAGCTGGTGCTGCTGCTGTGGAGATGGCACAGAGCATGGTTACAGTAATGAAATTCCACATTGCTGGAGGGGAGTGCATTTTGATTATTGAGATGATATCTTTATATTGTTGTTGCGTATTTGAAATTGAACATACAGGTTCGTATTGGCACTAGGGCTGTAGTCCTTTAGCCCTTTAGTCGATTTACTAGTTGACAGTTTCTTAGTCGACCACGTTTCACTAGTTGACTAATTTCCTTAGGATTATGATAATTCTGTATGATTCTATATATTATAAGGATTCTATATCATGAGGATACTCTGAGGACTTCAGGGACCGGCCTCCTGCTGGTGCCCAGAGTCAGGACTAAACATGGAGAATCAGTGTTTCAGTTTTATGCAGCTAAAACCTGGAACAGTCTTCCTGAAGATGTGACACAGGCCTCTACTTTGACAGTGTTTAACCCTAAGCCCAAACTGGTTCTGTTTAGCTGTACATATGACTGAAAGGGTTTTAAGGTCTTTAAATGTCTGTGTTTGTTTTTGTATTATGATTATACTGTAAAGCATTTTGAGTTTCTTTGTGTGCGACTTGTGCTATACAAATAAACTCGCCTTACGTATGGACCACAGCTGAGGGGGGAGAGCACGGAGTGAGTTAGCTTGAGTTTTTAAGACTGACTGGACAGTTTGGTTTGCCTTTCCACCTATGAATATGTTTACCAGGACGTCTTTGTATACTTAGTAGTTTTGAGCAAGATTCTAATCATTTTGAGAACTTTTGTCAGAGCTACACCATGCCCCATTTTTAGTAAATTAATATACAGGACATTTAGTCGATTAAGAATTTCAGCATAAAAAAGTGAACAGAGTAAGTGTGACGTCACCTATAGCGTTCAGCTCCAGTCAAATGAAGCTCATCGAGTCTAGCGATTATAGGGGCGAATTTGGAGCCGAGTTTCATATTTGCAATTCCGACTACGTATCATAGCAACCAAAGAGCCAATCTGTAGTAGGTACACCTGTCGCTAATGCAAGCGGGGGCGACCTTAGGGGAAGAAGACGACTGATTTGTCACAGACTGAAAATTAGCAGAATAAAAATATCAGGATCATTTAGAGCGGGTTAATATGAACATTTTAAGACCAAAATGACAAGTCTAACAGCAGCAATTACGAGGAGAGGGGTGACAGTTTTTCAATAGAAAGTGAATTGGAGGCTGAAGCGCTCTCATGCTGACTTCCTATTTGGAATGCGGCAGCTACCAGGTTAGCTATGTCCATTTGTATATACAGTCTATGAGCTGATTCCAGTTCTGATATCACAGTGTCAAGATGCATTTGACAGAATCATATGTACTCACAGTCTTTATAGGGGCGATGAATTTGGATGACAATGTTATGTTTACGTAACTTTTTCTGCATAAAAACTGGTAACCCTGTAGTTAGGTCTGTGTTAGCATGTTCTGAAATACATGTGATTCCTGTATTAGTTTGTTCATTATTCCATTTCATTCTCTTTGTTCAAAATGTGAACACTGAACAGAATCCTAGTCATTTTTCCCACATTGTTCAGCCCTATCACTCATTACTAAATCCTATCTAATACTTTAGACAAGTTCAGACAACCTTTGCTTCCCCATTAGCCGTGTTAGCAGCCCTTGAGCTGAGTTTTTGGCTCCTCTGTTGCTGCCACTGCTGTAATGGATGATGGGGCAGATCCGGGTGGCCCACGAGGCTTGTAAAAGGGGGGTGTCCTGTCCCATTTCAGAACAGGAACAAGTGGTGCCCCTGTGGAGGAGCTGGTGGAGGGCCATTCCCATTGTCCCGCAAGTGTGTGGTCTCGCTCTGCTCCAGCTGCCCAATGCAAAAATCCTCCAAAATCCTCCAAAAAGTGACGCAGAAAAAGTGGCTAGTTTAAAGACATGCATTAGGTTCTCATCGCCTCCCATTTAAAAGTATTGTACTCATCTATTCATTCAACAAGGAGGCGATAGGAGCAGGTGAATGCGAAGACGCTTTAGGCAGATGTTGGCCGCACAATGGGTTTGGAAGGGTCTATTTACAGGACATTTACATTACGCTCCAGGCATTAGTCTGATCCGCTTATCCAGATCAGCTTCAATGGAGTTCAGTAGCAGCGGGACGAGTCTAAATTCCTCGATCAGAGACATTACAAGCTAGCGTTAGCAGGGGGTCCCAGGCAACAAGGCTGTACGCAGGACCCCAGAGAGGAGGAAATACATGCAGCTATGAATTTCAAGCAAAATTAATTGGAAATTCTTGTATTAATGCTTGAGATGCTGTTACTTTGCCTGGAAAGTTATACAGTACGACCTTAAGCTGATCTATTGTGCATTTATTCAATTACAGGTGTTTTTATTGAAGATTACATTGAAAAACACGCATTCTTACTGTGACAGTGCTTGCCTCTCCACAGATCTGACCTGTAACTTAACCTGATGATGCTACCTGCTTGTCTCCATAGATACATATCGTGCCATACTGTGGAATATTAAAGACAATCAATCATATTTACGTCTTGTTTAATGCCTAAAGTGATAGTATGTAACTTTTGGGATGTGAAAAGTAAACTGTATATTTCCATGTAAATACAAAGTTAAAACCATACTTTGGAACATTCTTCATTGAGATAGATACTTTTTAAGGCATACTGTGGAAATTATAGCCAAAGGAACAACATTTCCATGGAAACAAGCAGGAGGGGGCCCTTCTCCATGCCAAATAATAGTCAGGTTTGTGGAGATGCAAGCCTCTCACAATAAGGAGGTGTTTTTCAATGTAATAAAAACACTATTACTTTATGTACAGCAGGAATGTCCAAACGTTTCTCATTAAGGGCCACATATAAAGACACAGACAAAGCTGAGGGGCGATTGAGGGCCGTAGACGGGTCACCAATACAGTGAATACTTCAAATCTGTGTTATTATTATTACAAGTTAGACTGAACCACTAGATCTTTATTCACGCTTACATCCTCAATGGGACACATTAAATATTGGATATGGGCTTGTTAAAGTAGATTTTCAGAAATGTAGAGTAAAAAGTACTGTTTAAGGTAATATGGGTCAATTCACCTGGAAGCTTGAGGGCCGAGAAAAATTGGTCTGAGGCCCACATTTGGCCCCAGAGCCACAGTTTGGACATGTCTGATGTACAGTATCTTAACTCACCTTTGGCAACTTTAGATGCATTTTAGATTCTGTGGTTACCTGCTTAGCATTTTGGTTATATTATATGCAAAGTGGTTAAGGGTGCTACTGAGCATGCCCAGAAAAGTTATGCAACATTTCTTCTCTCTTTTAACACCTGTAAGCTGTTTGAAGTAGCTTAAGTGTAAGTTCACCCATATGTTCACCCAATACTAGCTATACTATTCTATCTACTGTCCAAAGAGCAGAAATCCTTAGAAATAACCAGACAACAGTGATTATAGTGTACATTTTTTGGCAGTTGTAGATCTGCTCAGACACGCTCCCCTCAGACACTATACATCCTCCAACACTATACATCCTCCACGTTGGGCAGGTGTGGTGCGTGTTATGTTAATGTTAACCTCGGGGTTGTAAGGACTAAACAAATACTGGAGTGACAGCGGAGACGGCGTGTGAACGGTGAAATCCTAAGTGCTAAATGATTACAGCAAAGTGGAGGAAGCTTGAAAGACAGGATTTGAATGATTTGTGGTTGTCAGTGACGTGGCGGTGATGAACATGGAGACAATAGTACATGTCTGATCTAAGGTATTAACTTGTTTCAGTCAGTAGGCGTAGAGGCATTTTCACTATTTACTTAAAGGGACAGTGCTCAGTTTTTCCCATGTATTTGAGCAAAATTTGCCTCGCCCCAGTACAGATGGTCTGAGGTCAAAATAAGTAATCTGTGTACTGTCTGCTTATAATCAGAATCAGGAAAGGCGCAGTTAGCATGCTAGTTGTTGTTAGCATTACTCTGACAGCAGATTTTTCCTCTCTGGTCCTTTTAAGCTGTGAAAAGTGCTTATAAACTCATTGCGGTGAGTAATTAGGATGCTCTGAATGCATAAGGTAAGTGCGGAGTAACTTCGAACCAGTGCAAACCGTTTAATGGGAACTAGGTCTGTTTTTCCATGTTTTTGTGAAAGTGATAATCAGGTACAGTGTCTTTTGGTGCAGTTATGTCTGAAGTACATTTAGTATAAAGATTTATATGGAGGACAGCAGAACGGTGAAGGTGTGGAGTGAGTCAGCTGGCGTTTTGGGAGTAAGTGATTCAATCTGACTTTTTTACATAATGAAAATATAGTGTTTTTCTGTTGAGGAGTTAGTATGTATAGTCCTTTTTCTTACTGTAAACATGTAAAGCTTACGTTCAATATATAGACAGTGGTGGAAGAAGTACTCAGTTTTGTTACTTAAGCAAAAGTACAGATAAAAGTAAAAGTATCACATGACAAAGTAAGTAAGTATTTATTTTTGTTTGACCTAAGCCGAAACTTGAACTCAAAAACTTTAGTCAGGATGTTACCACAAACATGGCAAAAATAACCCCTCAAATCATATGAAAAGTACTTTTTACTTTTCAGTCCTGTTCGAAAATGTAGTGGAGTAGAAAGTACAGATACCTGGTTTCAAATGTAGTGGATTAAAAGTAAAAAGTATCCACTGTAAAATGTACTTAAGTAAAGTACAGATACCTAAATATTCTACTTAAGTACAGTGCTTTACTAGTTTGTAGTTTGTTGTACTAGTTTTAGAACAGATACTGGAGCGAAAAATACTCAAGTAAAAGTATCACATAATAAAAATCTACTTAATTAAAAGTATAAAAGTACCTGTCTAAAAATGTACTTAAAGAGTAAAAACTAAAAGTATTTCACACAGATTTTGGGATCTAATAAAGCTTAAAATGTAGTGATTCTGGTAGTGATTCTGGTAAATGATTTTTGTTTTATTACTTTACTCTTAAACCTTGTGTTGAATACTGTGTGTCTTAAACACTGAGGTGATCTTTTTCTCAGTAAAAATGCGACACATGATTATTTTAAGATGTCTACACTGGAACCTGCTACTTCGGTTACATGATACGGCTCTTCATTTTCAGGTTAACAAGAGGCCTTGTAATACATCTTTTCAGTGACTGCAGGCATCTTTGTAATGACACTTCTGCTTGACCGTACACAGCTAACGATAAACTATGTACAATGGGTTAAGTTTTTATAGGACCTGCCTTCTATAGATAGTACCTTTCTCAGGCTATAAGAACTTGAAAAACACCCTCCCACCCACCCTGATCAGATTAACTTCTTTCAACTCTCTACCTGGTCTGCAATCTCTTCCTTCACAATTACAGTTCCCATTAAAAAAGGTAGTTGAGTAGATACCTGCTCTCAAATGCAGTTAAGTAAAAGAAAAAGTATCAACTTTAAAATGTACTTTTGTAAAATACAGCTACTACTGAATATTTCATGAACATAAACCACACTTTCAGTTTTCAGTTGGAAAATAGTCACATTTATTCCTCCACAATCTGAACACAGCTCCAAAAACATGCAACAGGGCATTGGCTATGGACCTCGCAACACAAGGTATATAAGTGACAGTTTGAATGATTGGATCTCTGTTTGATCACATATGCTGTTGACGTGCCCTTGAACAAGACACTCACTCTATGTCTAATGTTTATAAACTTGTATTAGATGTGTGTGGTTTGAATTTGTTCTTTGAGTTAAACAGGCACTGAAAAGCACTGTATGAAATGTACTAATTATCCCCAATGGAGTTTATTTAAAAGACATTGATGTAGAGTTCAAAACTTTGACCATGTTTTGTCATCTGTTGGTTCCCAGTCGTACGTACTTTGTTTTGGTTTACCTATCATCGTTATCACTAATTATGGCAAAACAAGTTCCAAAGCTCTGGTGTTTATGCGGCTCTCATTATCACTGCCCATCTGTCACAATGTGTTTGCAGCTAATAGGAGATATCAAGCACAACTGTGTCAAGGTTAACGAAGGACAGCACAGCGGATCCATTTTTTTCCGTATCCCGCCGCTCGTTTCAATTAGGCCATCTCTCAAAATAGTCCCTCTCCCCACAGCACCAGGACATGCCATCTGATAATGAGCTCTGATTGTGGACGTGCTGATGGAGGGGCGCAGCGGGGTGGGGGCAGGCAGGTGAAAAAGCAATTAGCATTTGGCAGCGCTCCGCCCCTCCCTCTGCCAGCGGGGGGGCGTGTGCGGGCAGGACGTCCCGCTGTGGGACAGGTGAAGGTGGATGGACAGAGGACACTGCTGCCAGATCACATGTCATAATGTGATAGTAAAAGTGTCAGTTATAAAGAGGTTGTATTTGTGGGTTTAAGCTCCTTGTTAAATGCATTGAAATGCATGAAACAGGCAGGTGGAGGCCCTCCAACCAGAAAAATCATGTTATTCTCAAATAGTTACTCTTACATTATGACAAGATCAATGCTCAATACGTCAAATCATCTAAAAAATGCAAATTAAAACCAAAGTGAAACTTAAGCACGTGTGAGTCCACATGAGGATCAGCTGTGCTCTCTGGTTCATTTGCATGCACATTTGTTTTGAGTTATAACTGGATATCATATAGTCTAGTACTATGTTTTAAAATATGAATTAACATAGTTATAATGCTTTCGTAATAATATTGACCATTCATCTATATATTAAAAATTTAGCCATTGGGTAAAGGCTCAGGAACCGGGCTGGTATCATTAAGGTGCCCAGCCCTAGATACGACCAGGTTGTTTTTGAAAATAACTTTCTTAGTCAGTGGTGTCTGTGTAATCCCTCAGTCGTCTAGGTCTGATCCATAGTAACCTTGAGAAGATATTTGTGTAATCCCTCTCTTACTCATTTACTATTAGTCAGTGGTGGGAAGCGGAGACGGAGTAACTGAGGAGGGTGACGGTTCTGCTGCTGCGAACTTCAAAACATTCTATATTTGCAGTGTCTGTGTTACTTTTAACCAACCAAATACAAACAATCCAAAGAGTTATGGACAGCTTGATCCAAATTGAGCGTCATGTTGCAGGAGTCATTTGCGTGCACGGTTTTTAATTAGAACATTCCTCGCTAACGGCATCTCTCTGCTTCCTGTGTGCAGATGGAAAGCAGATTTGTTTTGTTTGTTTTTTATAAACACTAATTAGCTGCTCTTTTTAAAGTAATTTTAGATGGTCAGCTCCCATTAAATCCAATACAATGTCTTAGAAAGTACTTTGAGTAACTTTTTACCAAAATAATATTGAAATATGACATGAAGATTTGTCTTTTACCCTGCTCCTTCCTTTGATTTTTCAGATTTTTTATCCTTTGAATAGAACGTAATTTTATATTTTGTCCTTACAATTATAATAACTACAAAACATAAATCAGATGGTGACCCAATCCCCCTTATTTTTTAACTCTAACTTGAGTAATAGGTATTTATCTGGGACAAGAGCTCAAAGGAGAAGTGAGTGAGTGAGTTAGCAGATTTTTTTTAAGTTTAATCTTTATATAAATACATTGTTTTCAAGTATTTTTTTTTTTTTTTCTCTGCATAAATATTTTTTTTTTCAGTTTTTGCATGAATTCCCGCACAGGTGTAGTCTTGTGAGTGCAGTTTGGGTCAAATACATACAAATATGTAATAGTTTTTAGCACATGTTTTAATAATCGACCAAGAATTTCTTTAGTCTGCAGCAGTATTAGTGTGAAAATCTCTTTAATTTGCCCCAACAAAACTACTTGGATTCCAGTTTGGTTTATTCCAAAGGTGCCCGCTGCTTTCTGCCTGACTGTGCTCCCACTTGGAACGCTCCGAAACCCTACATGACTTGAATTCACCATCAGAAACAATCACCGCACTACAAACCGTCTTAAGTAGTGACTAGAACTTGTAGCAGCATAGTGACTGATTGTATTGTCTTTTCAGGTTTCGAAGCATGAAGTAAATGCGCATACATCCACTCACTAGATGTTGAAATGCTTGCAGAACTTTCTCTGCCTTTTACAGGGTACAGCTTTGGCAGCATTCAAGGTCCTTTCAGAGTCTCTGGTTAATTGTTGTTGTTTTTTTTTTCAGTTTTTTCGGTGAGACTGGGACAAACTGTGTCGTCAAGTTGTAAGGGTTGGATCTGGAACACGTCTGTGGAGGGGAGAGGCAGCCGGGGTGAAACAGGGGAACTGGGTGACGGAAGGAAACCTAGTGCTGTTTGGTTATCAAAGCCAACAGTGTTTACCTGGAAACCAAAAATCTAAAATTGACCAGCCATATTATTGTACCCACTGTTGGTAGGAGGGCTGGGTACTACCTTTATGTACTACTACTTACTCTTCACATTGTAAAGCTTTCTTATGCTGTCATAAGACCCAGGTATCAGTCGTAATTTCTTCTACGAGTTTATGATAATATTTTTAAGAACCTTAAAGGCCTGCTTCGACCAAAAGTCCAGTTTAGAAAACAGCTTGAGTTTTAATATGTAATCTTCATCCATTTAAAAAGTAGGGCCAGGCAAGAAGAAAAAAGTGAACGGATTGCTAAAGTTGATTTGCTAACTCTAAATTGTAGCTTGCTACAATTCAGACACAACTGGATCAAAAAAGCCCCGGTCACTATTCTGCGGGAGTTACATGAATCGATGGGTTCACGAGTGCCCCCTACCATGAGGCCAGGTAACTACGTGCCTCACCCGACGCCTTTTCACAGCCGCTTAAAGCAGCAGCATCACTGCTGAGCTACAGCACAGTCAGTCCATGTGAGGCTCGAATGGCCGGTGCCTCTTTGCGCTTCTCTTCTCAGGATTTCAACGGTAGATGTAAAAATTCAGCAATTTTGAAAAAAAATAAAAATAAAAATTGCAAAGTTAAATAGAAAATAACTTTACAGTACAAATCATTGGATATAACCATTTCATTTATTTTCCTTTGTGACAACAGGTGAGTCACGGCCGAGGGCCATATCTTGAAAAATATTCGACACAGAGGGCCACAGACCAGTGGTCATTACAGTGGATAATTAGATGGGTGCATTTGAAATACTTTAAATAAGGCTTGAAATATTCATATTAGGTCTGTGTGACAATGCAATGTGATATTATTTATGTTATATTGGTAGGAATAGTCAAATTTGTCGTAAAAAGTACTGATTATGATCAAGTGGGCCATACTTTGGACACCCCTGGCATAAGGCAAGTGAGGAATCACTTTGGATCACTGTAAACCATTTAAAATGCTAAAATAGTTCTGTTTTTCTTTTACTGTATCTTTTAACAGCACACACCCCTACTGCTGTTGTGTCCTTGAGCCAGACACTTCTCCCTACTCCCTTGTATTTAGACACTGTAGAGCGGTGGTGGGGAGGTCATTGGTACAGAACACTTGCCATGTTTCTGTCAGATCGCGGAGGGCTACCTTGTGTATAGTGAATCATCAATCAAAGCTTTGTTGCCATTGTCAGTGAACAAAATTCCCAAACTAGGAATTGCTTTCACGCTATTGTGCAACATAAAACATGGTTTGCGGTTGATACTAAATGTTTCAAACAGATCGAGCCTCGTCTGCAGTGAAATCTACGCTTTGTTTACATGTGAGTGCATAAACTAGCCGGCGTCGTTAGCTGTGAATGAGCCGCAGTCGGCTTAAATGTCTGTAGTCGTACACAGTGGGGCTTTGAAGTCTGATTAAACCCACTACCATGAGACCAATGCAGGTATGAGCTCAAGTTTAGATAAATAAAGTGGGTTTGATTATCTGAATTTGAATGTCTGCTTTTTCGTTTCACAGCAAACCATGTTTCAGTGTAAACGAGGGTGAGAGACGTGTCAATTATCGTTTTCCTCCCTTACCTTATGCATTCCAAGCATCCAAATTTTATAACAACTAGCATGCTAATGCAGACTTCCTGATTATCAGACAATAAAATGCTTCATAATTAGATGCAGACGGCATGCAGTGGACTTCTTCTGACCCTTAAACTCGCTCAAGCTAGGTACTCATGGTTTACTGTTATAGCACAGTGGGTTGTAGGGAAATTTGTCCTCTGCATTTGACCCATTCTTCAGAGCCACTGCAGCAGCCTGTCAGGAAGTGCCATCTCCAGATCTTCAGCTAGACTTGATCAGGAGTGCTCATGGATCTATTAGAACATCTAGATAGGGTATTGCTAGCTTAAATCTGTTGTGTTGGTACTGCGGCGAAAAATCTTCTGCCACCAAAGAAGCATTTTTCCCATAAAACCCAATATAAACACAAACTGCTGGTGTTGGACAGGACATCTACGCTTTTTAAAAAGGTCAAAGGCTAAACTAGCTACATCCACCAGTGAGCTTGACCCACTGACTCAAACTTGAACCCCAGAAACTGCAAGTACATAGCTGGAGTTTTAGTTTAGCATGTTTTAGCCGTACTGAAGCATGGGCCGGATGAAAAAGATCATTGGGAGACCATGCTGGCGGACAGATGTCAAAATGTCATGAAGTTCCTGTAGCTTTGAACTTGAATTATCAACACAACACGGAAACTGTAATGTTCTCCAAATCCATTACTCTTCCTGCAAATATACAAACTGATCATAATCGTATTATTCATTCACAGTTATAGCACATCATAGCAGCTCCAATGTATATTCTGGGCTCCTTAATCCATTGATTGATGTAAACTCCACACAGATGGAAGGGGCCACCCACAAAAGCTAGACTAGGTTTTTTTTTTTTTAATTTATGGAGCTATACTTCAGGGATGAGAAGCTTAACAGTCATGATGATTGTCTTGATAATTGCTCATGAAGAGACAACAACTAGAAAGTTACGCGACTGCCTCATATTAAAGTTTTGGCTGGAAGCTGAAGGTTCAAACTCATTTTACAGCAAACCCTGTGTATGTAAACAGTACAAATGCTGACTGCCTGGAGTGATTCTTACTGTTTATTTAAAGACGATTCAAACAATGTTTCAAAGAGGAACCGTAATGAAACCAGTACTGTGCTGGAGGAGGCTGGATCTGAGAAACTTTGAGAAGGTTTGACCAGTTTAGGTACAATATTTAGACCTCTTTTTAGCATATCGGCTATCTGCCTTCAGTCTCTAGCACAGGCCGATACTTTGTTTTGGCCTAAAGAGTACACACAAAGCTTTACTTTAACACTTTAGTTCAAAGAGATGACAGCAAAACATGAGTACACAGTTCTCTTAAAGGTTTGGGGGAAAAAAGGCTGTGGGTGTAGTAAACTTAAATAATTTGGGGAAAATAATCTAAATCAAATAAAAATATCGGCAGATCTCATCGGCCATTGTTTTCTCTGGATTCTAAATAATCGGCATCGATATTGGTCATGAAAAAAAACATCTCTTGTACAGTTGGTTAAAACTGTATAATTTTTTAAGTTCCTATATGATTTCCTGCTTTCAAGTATGGCGATCTGTTTTGCTAAGTAGTGGTGTCAAGGACTGAAGCCCATTGGTTTATTGTGGGTATTTTTTTCTTGCACTAGTGGGAAAAGTTTGGTTATTTTTCTGCACTACGTTGAGATTTGAGCTGTAGAAGTTTGAATTTTGAACTCCTATGACTCGATATAGATACAAACCAACTACTTAAGTGTTGCTTTCAGATAACTGTGGGGATTGGGGGATAGTTGTGCTTTATGTTTTGGGGTCAATATTATCATTTATTGTCTATATATCGCCAAATGTGATTAAAAATGTGTTATCGTGACAGACCTGCTGTTGTTCCTACTGTAGCAGCCTTATGTGATTAATTTAATTTGTAGATCCTAAATTAATTGTAGATACTTTTCATTTAACCCTACAGCATCGGTTGCTATCGCCACAGATAGACTCACGGTTGCAGACTTTCCATTACCGTAACTCCGCAACCAATTGTGCATCATGTAAATTCAAACAGCATCTCAAAGCAGAGGCATGGGGCTCGTTAAATATGTGAGTGTCATTACGGTAATGTGCTTATGTTGTCCCTCGAAGACGACCAATCAGAGCTCAGGTGCCGCCAGGATTTTTTCAGTCAGTTATTTGATGGGTCAAAGGAAAAATGAGGATGGATACGTAAAATAGAGGTAGTTGTGAGGAAAAAAAGGAAAAGTAGATACTGATACTTCCTTTAACATGATTTGTATGGCTAAAAAAATAAGAAAAAAAAAGTGTAGGCTGCTTTGAGATGTCGTTTGAATTTACATGATGCACAAATGGTTGCACAACTGTTAGTGGAGTTACGGTAATGGAAAGTCCACAACCGCGAGTCTATCAGCTTCTGACGCTACAGGGTTAAGCAGTTAAATTGTCTCCCACGTCACAGTGTGTGTGGTGGGGCAGAGTACGGGGCAGTTTCTGGTCTGGATCTCTTAACACCAGCTGCGCCGCTCTGGACGATGATAAGACGTTTAAACGAGCATGTACACTGTAAAACTCAAGGTAATTCGTCCAAAGTAAACAGGAAATGAAAAAGCCCTCTAAAAGCACTTTGCATATATGCACAGGATTAAAGGTACTTCAAATATTTAACATGCAATTTATATCTGAAAGGTCACTGAGAATGCAAACTTTTTCTAATTGCCACCACTTTTTTGGAAAATGTATTTAGATGTTTTGTTGGATTTGATCTGTCATCTTCTAATTCTGTGTGTGTTTTATTTGTTGTTTTTTTATCTTTTACTATGCTTTGAACTTTAGTCTTTGAAACCAATGATGGAAGGTAAAAAAGTAAAACTAGTAAAAGACTGTACTTAAGTAGAATTTTTAGGTATCTGTACTTTACTTAAGTACATTTTACAGTGAATACTTTTTACTTTTACCCCACTACATTTGAAACCAGGTATCTGTACTTTCTACTCCACTACATTTTTGAACAGGACTGAAAAGTAAAAAGTACTTTTCATATGATTTGAGGGGTTATTTTTGCCATGTTTGTGGAAACATCCTGACTAAAGTTTTCGAGTTCAAGTTTTGGCTTAGGTCAAGCAAAAATAAATACTTACTTACTTTGTCGTGTGATACTTTTACTTTTGCAACTTTTTATCTCTGTATCTGTACTTTTACTTAAGTAACAAAATGGAGTACTTCATCCACCACAGTTTGAAAGGCTCATATCAATAAAACAAATTAATATTTAATTTTTCATTCATTTATTTCTTTCTTTATGTGAGCATTCTATTCTTTACATTCTGTTCAGTGCATTAAAGTTTTAAGTGCACAGCTGAAGTGCTCAAAAGCTGTGGAACATTTCCTTACCCCTATTATAAAACTAAAACTATTGCTGAAAACTCTTGCCAGCGTAAAAGTTAAACCATTTGGAATATATTTTAAAATGTTAATACATTTCTGACCTGGGAAAAGTATGTTTGAAGTGTTGTGAGTCAGTACCTGTTGTAGAGCCACAGCCCGCAGAGCGTCCTGGTTGGTTTATGTGCGTTTCTATGAGGGACTTAGAGGCTGGATCATTCTCAATGCTCCCATGAGACCTGCGATTAGTCCTGACCAAATACACGACTCGGCTCAGTGCACACGACCGCATACTGTACACTGTAAAATAAGATGAACAAAACAGCAGCCAACAGCAGTCAGTGTCTTCTCCTACCTTCATACAGAAAAAAGTCTGTTTAATAATGTCAGAGAGATAACTCCATTTCCATTTTATTATTTTTATTCATACTAAGTAAATAATTGTGGTTTTATTATGAGATATGTATCATGTAACATCACATTTAAATGGAAAATGAAAGTGACATTGAATTGGAGTTCAGTCATTTAAAGTCAGCCTCATTCGTTGAGTTGATTCAAAGCAAATTATTAGGTAAATTTTTTTCTCTCAATATATTTGTATCAATTATATAGCATAATGGATAAATATTGAGACAGTACATGTGTATAAATATAGATAAATATAGATATGTGTAGAGGTTTGTTGGATGTATATATAGAGAGTGTACATGTTATTTCAGCAGCTGTGCAAGTATTTAGTTCTGTTGTTATTCCTTTTTAATAGTTATAATTTAGTTATTTATTTAATTTTCATTTATTTACTTATTTTTTAATTTTCTTTCTTTGTTCTAAAAAAAAGAAGAAATAAAATAAAAGTAAAATGAAGAAAGAAAATAAAATAAAAGTAAAATGAAGAAAGAAAATAAAATAAAGTAAAAAAAAATAATTATAATGTTTTTTCCTCGTTACAAACATACCTGGAGTTGTGTTTTGTTTCATTCACACATGTTTAACTCACAAACCCTGTATATTCAAGTTGAAAACACTCCACCTTCCACCTTGTTGATGTGGACAGAAAGTGCTCCACTGTGTTTTTAAACTCCATACACCTTCGCTAGAATCATGTGGACAGTTTCAGCTCTGGAACTGCAAATCTCGACTGAACTTAAGGTAAAAGGAGCTGTTCACTTGAAAAGTACCACTACATGACATCACAAGGTGGAATAGAACATTTTGAGGTTTGGAGATGTAGACAGGGTTACTCAAACATGTGTGAATGAAACAAAACACAACTTCAGGTATATTTTTGGCAAGGTAACAATATTATAACAAGGCTTAAAGCTCACAAGAGTCAATTTTGTGTAATATAAGACCTTTAGTTAAACCTGGATAATTGTAATGAACACCTTCCAAAAGCAGTTTAAAGCTATAATAATTCCACATACTAGATTTATAAGCTTATCTTTATGTAACATCTGTACAGACAACACACACTACAACTCCATTCTGCAGTAGACAGGAGATAAGACAGGAGTACATAAGCCCATTCCTGGTGTTCATTTGCAGTGCTGCTGTCTCTTTCATGCCCCCTCCTTTTATAGGCCTCACACAGTCCGGGCCTACACATAATCCAGGCTTTTTGTTCTTTGCCATTTATAGTTAAAAGCAGCAGATGAGAGGGGCTGATCGATGGGAGGAAGAGCAGTTCTGTGGGCCTCCCCAGTGCAGGGCTCAGGGGAGATCCCACTATATCTGAGATTTGACTAATGCCCCATGTCTGTAAAAGGTGTTGGGATATGTTTCTGGGTGTTATCATGGGCTGGAGTAGAGATGTCAAGAAGAAGGAGTACTCTGATGAAGAATGCAGGAGTAGCAGTAGTAATTGTACTATTAGTAGTAGTAGGTTTACAATATTAAATAGTGATAGTGATGGAAGAACTGTAAGATTAACCGCAATCAAATCAAAATCGCAATTTGAATTTGGCTTGAATAAATAGTTTGTTAGTTTGTCAGTTCATATTTCAGTCTTTTTGTCAATTCTTCTGGACAGGTATTTTTAAAAATGTAAATTGTCACTCTAATCACAGTCACGATGCTTGTCAGAAAATCGCTCAGCCCTAAGTGACAGTAGAATTGAAAATCTGCAGCTACTGTTGAAATGATATAGTTTGCATTTCAATTTGATCACTTACTATCGTGTTCAGTAATATTGGATGTAAGTTGATAAAAGCCAGACCGTCATTCATGTCCACGCTAATTCACAATGAGCAATAAAGGGTCTGCGTGTGATGATGTCAGCCACCCAGACGAGGGGCAAGAGTCAGTTTTTCCTCATGATGACATTGTACTTTGCCATGAAAATTCACAAAAGTTGAACCTCATCATTTCTATTTTTTTTACTCGACCCAAGAACTCACTGTATTACAACCAAAATCTGCATTTTAACAATATTCATTTTAGCTGCCCCCGTGTGTGTTAAACATTATTGGCCTAAAGAATGTTGTGATGTCATTTGAAACCCAGCACTAATGCACCCTCCACCAGAAAAGTTACATAGTGCACCTTTACCCTGGTGGTCCGGTGGCCGTTTTGTATAATTCAAAGTTACGAGAGGAGTTCAGACGTGTGCCCTGCAGTCCCGTGCTGCTGTGGGAGATGCTGCGGCATTTCAGATTGATTACGTTTTTTTCAATTTGAGGGATGCTAACCGACCACAAGCCTTTTCCGTTAATAAATAAATAGTTATCGTGTGAACACATGGTCTCGCACGTGCAGCTTCAAATACGGTGACCCCAACAACGTAGCGAGAAAATTAAACGGAAAATTCATACAGTTCTTGTGTGAGTGCCACTTGTGTGACAGAGGAGTCGCATGTGGACTGGGTACAGTCTGGGTGAGGTGTTACTCCATCACCTTTGTCCTGGTTGTGTCCATGTGCAGACTTAGTTTAGTCCCGTCTAGTCCAGGTGTGTTTGTTTCATTTTATGTGTAAAACGCTCAACACTGACAGCCTGCTCTGGTTCTGGAAGTAAATTTTCAAAGTCATAGCTGAGACTGACAAGCTACATGGTAACTAATATCCATCAACAGCTGTTTTAAGTCCAAAAAGCTAATTTAAAACGCAAAATTCAGCAAAATCCCCTACTATCTTAGCAGTTATATATACAATTATAGGTCTTGTGGTCATGAGTTACCATATAGCTGCCCTTAGCAAGCTTTCATACTTCAGACTACTTTTCAGAATGAGAAAAATTAAATTTAGTGGAGAAACCAGCGGGCGGGCGGTCACTGTTGATCTCCATTGCCACATTTTAAACCTGACAACCTCCAAACATGCACTGAACCGTGTCATTTTTGTATTTTTTTCTTGCAGCCTTGATATGGTATTGGTGCCATTTATTTAAGAACTTGGCACAACCTGAAACTTTCCCTTTTTTAAAACTTTCAGAGCGGTCTGCTTTAAATTGAACCCGGCATGTAACTCACTTATGACACAGGCCAGTGATCCAGGGCTGTGTTCTGTCTATGCGGAAAAGGAGCTTGTGGTGAGGCTTACTCAGCAACAGCTAATAGACCCCAATGACGGAAAACTTCAGAGAGTTCTTCTTGTTTCCATTCGGTTTGACATGCTCTGAGTGAATGCGGCAGTGTGCTGGTACGGTAGCCTGCGGGGGACATGTTTTGACAGCAGCGTGGTGTGTTGTGCGGGCTGGGTTTGGACAGCTCGAGGCCTGGGGTCAGATCTGTGGAGTGTAAAGCGCTCCAGCTGCTCAGACTCACTTTCTCTTTTACCACAGAGCAGAACAGAAACACATGTGCTTCTCCCTGGGTTTGGTCTGTCAGGCAAAACAGGACTTCTGTCCTTTAACCAGCAGAAATCTGTTAAATTGGGGCATGCTGTGTCACTACCACACACAAACGCACACTGCTCTGGTTCGGCCCATGCTCCTAAATGAGAAAAGGCATGACTTGACACGATTTTAAAGACCCTGTGCCTGATTTTTACATATATTTGACCAAAAATCGCCTTGCCTCAGTATAGATATATTGGCTCTTGAGTTCAAAATAAGTGTGCTGTATACTGCATCTGTTGGCATTACCGCAACAGCAAAAATCCGGTCTCTTAAAGACGTGAAAAGCTCTTATAAACTAGAAAATTGTGGTGAATAATTAGGATGCTTGGAATGCATAATTGAGGAATAACTGGGGACCACCGCAGACACTTTAAAATGAACTAGTTCTGTTTTTGCCTGCAAGTATTTGATCTATGACACTTGAGAAGTCATGAGACAATGAGCTGATATTGTGGATCCCAATTACGATTGTTGAAAAATGTACCATTAATACTGAAACTAGTAGTGCTGTATTAGTGTAGCCAGTATCAATCCTCCTTCCTTAGTATTGTGTCTATTCCAAAGCAGTGGTTTCAAATCCAGAAGATGGAAGAAATCAAGAGAAAGACCGCTTGCTCTATGAACTAGTTAACAATTTATGTCCTGTACTCCCAAGTTTGTATAGCCCTCGTGTTCTTGGGCAAGACAGCTCAGCTGCACGTTTTTTTCAGTTCAATATGATGTCTATTAGAAGTGTAAGTGTCAAGGATGTTTGCTTAATGGACCTTGTATTTATTTCCTTGTAGGATTATGTTACGCTGCGTCTCTGTTTTAACCACGTTGCACCTCCAGATTATGGAGACTAACTTGAAAACATGATAATTTACAGAACAAACCTTCCCCTGAATTTTAGAATGGACTGGAATAGGTATAAGACCACATTTTAATATGAAAGAAACTATTCTTTCGCCTTAAAGGGCTCATATTACACTTTTTACACTCTTTTCTGATCTATGTTATAATGTTTCCTCATCACAAACATACCTGAAGCTGTGTTTTTGTTTTATTCACACATGTTTAACACACAAATCCTGCATATTTAGAACAGAAAAGACTCTGATCCACCTTGTGATGTCATGTTGTAAAACAGGAAGTACTCCACTGTGTTTTTAAACTCCATTCACCTTTATTAGGATCAGCTGGATAATTTCAGCCTTGGAATTGCAAATCTCTACTGAACTAAAGGTAAAAAGTAGCTGTTAACTTGAAAACTACCACTTTATGACATCACAAGGTGGGACAGAGCATTTTGAGCTTTGGAGATGTAGACGGACTAATAATGCAGGATTACTCAAACATGTGTGAAAGGGAAAAAACACAACTCCAGGTATGTTTTTGATGAGATCTCAACATTATAACATGGCTGAAAGCTCACGAGAAACCATTTTGTGTAATATAGGACCTTTAAAATCTTTAAATCAGCATTAGATTGTATACAAAAGAGCGTATTTCATTTTGTTGTAGGAAAATTTAGTTTCAAGACAACACTACTAAAAGATTGCAACCTAATTTCAACTGTAATGCTTTTCAGAAAATCAGAATTTGACTTTTTTTTCCAGCCCTAATAATTAAAAGTGCAAGAAAAATCATTTGAAAAACAAAAGACTTTGGTTTAGTACGAGTTGAAAATATTACACTTCACAGAGCACACAGCTGTTCTTCCTCAACACATTTTATACAGAAAATACTATATCTACCATATCTACCTCCCAATGGTTACTCCGACCCCCCCAGAACCCCCCCCCCCAACCCCCCCCTCACTTGCGGCTCTCCCAGGCCACAGTAATCCTCTTACGGGCTGTCCCTGAATGTACCCACACCGACACAGTTGTGGGTACATTCACAGTGTTCCTCCACGGGACAGGCACAGACCGGACCCCCTCTCGCTCCTCTCAATGACCCGCCCCCCCTCGCCCTCCCATCCACGCTCCCATCCGCACTTCCTCCTCTGAGCCGATCTTCAATCAGCTTTTCTCTCCTGCATTTTACTCTCGGACAAAACACAGAAAGGCCCGGCGCTGTTGCAGTGCGCTTTTACATAGAGGTGTATTGTCAAATGTTGGGAGTGGATTTCCAAAGTTTGAACTGGAGTTGCAGTCTGTAGTAGATGGAGTCACTGCTTTTGCTTGTACTCAGCTGACCTCCTGATGTAATTGCATTCTGAGTTCATACAGCATTTAATATACAAGAGTTAACAAGTATTGCAGTTTGGTTAATTAAAGCGTACATTACACAAAATCGATTCTTATGAGATTTAAGCCGAGTTAAAATGCTGTTACCTCCTCAAAAACAGAGCTGGAGTTGTGTTTTGTTTCATTCACACCCTTTATTATTAGTCTGTCTAAATCTCCAAACCTCAAAATGCTCTGTTCCACCTTGTGATGTCATGAAGCTGTAGTTTTCAAGTTAACAGCTACTTTTTACCTTTTGTTCACTAAACATTGGCAATTCCAGGGCTGATAGAATACAAAACTTAATAAAATCTGTAACACTGACACGTTAGTATATCTCAACTAAACTGGACACTTTATAACACTGGTCACCTTAATAAGCCACTGATGTAGTTGTATTATATATCTACCTCTAAGTATTTTATTTTTAAGTATATCTTTTTTACCTTTATGCATGCCCTTATTTGTACTTATTCAGTGTTTTATGTTGCACTTTATCATCGAAGTAAGTTCCTAGTTTGTGAGCTGTGTTCACTGACAATGGCAATAAAAGTCTTCTGATTCTTCTAATACAAATTATTCTACTGAAGTATGGATTTAAAAACACAGTGGAGCACTTCCTGTATTACCACATGACATCACAAGGTGGAACTGAGTGTTTTTTTATTTCTCAAATACGCAGGATCTGTGTGTTAAACATGTGAATGAAACAAAACACAACTCCAGGTCTGTTTGTGATGAGGAAACAACATTATAACAGAATGGAATGTTCCAGAAACATGTGTCGCCACTCCAAAGATCTGACCTGTAACTTGTCTTGCACTAGCTGGAGGATTAGATAATTACGCATGTGTTTTTCTTGATGGAGGAAATGAGAACCAGTCTGGGAACAGAACCTGTTATCTTTTCATTACAGGGCAAGAGTGCTTTGTACTATACCACTGTAACACAAAAAGTATAAGTACAGTCATAAGGTAAGTTTAGCCCTGTCATGATATATGTTACAATATCGTTCAGTACATTATAGATGAAATAATTATATTTGGGGGTCAATAATACTCATTGGCACTTTTTATTTTTGACTAGTGAGGAACCTTTTCTTATTTTTTGTACTTTTCTGAAGATTTGATCAGTTAAGGGGTAAATAAATAAGTTCTATGACTCATTAAGTGTTTCATGTATTTATTGCAGCTCATGTTCATATAAAACTGCAAACATATACTGCAAAATTTCTTATAGTGACAAGCCTAGATAAGGTACACTTTAAAGTCTCTGTAGGGAAATTTGTCCTCTGCATTTGACCCATTGTTCAAAGCCACCGGGGTGATGTGTCAGGACCAGTGTGCCTGAAGACCCATCTCCAGATCTTGAGCTAGGCTTGGTCAGGGCTACTTTAGCTGGAGGGTTGTACTTTTGTTTTAGATTGATGCGGGATCCCGAAGTACCAGAAGGAAACCTACTCAGACACAGAGAAAGCTTGGAACCTGAGTGACAGCCGCCATCCTATCACAAACCAACACAAACTAAACAGTGTAATTCAGGGGTCCCCAGTCTTTTTTGCATGTAGGAATAATGTAGGTCTTATTTTCATGGATCAGCCATCTATGCGTGGCAGGTAAATATGGAAAAAATAAGTTAAGTGCATAAAAAATACAACTCACCATCCCGCTGAATCAGTGGGAGTCCTGCGCTTGTTTCTTCTTTCCTTCTTGTTCACGTTTGTCCATCCATCCATCCATCCATTTTCTTCCGCTTATCCGGGGCCGGGTCGCGGGGGCAGCAGTCTAAGCAGGGACTCCCAGACTTCCCTCACCCCAGACACGTCCTCCAGCTCCTCCGGTGGGACCCCAAGGCGTTCCCAGGCCAGCCGAGAGACATAGTCCTCCAGCGTGTCCTGGGTCTTCCTCGGGGCCTCCTCCCGGTGGGACATGCCCAGAACACCTCCCTAGGGAGGCGTCCAGGAGGCATCCTAAGCAGATGCCCGAGCCACCTCAGCTGGTTCCTCTCGACGTGAAGGAGCAGCGGCTCTACTCCGAGCTCCTCCCGTGTGACTGAGCTCCTCACCCTGTCTCTAAGGGTGCGCCCAGCCACTCTGCGGAGGAAACTCATTTCGGCCGCTTGTATCCGCGATCTTGTCCTTTCGGTCATGACCCAGAGCTCATGACCATAGGTGAGGGTAGGAACGTAGATTGACCGGTAAATCGAGAGCTTTGCCTTTCGACTCAGCTCCTTCTTTACCACAACGGACCGATACAGCGACCGCATCACTGCAGACGCTGCACCGATCCGCCTGTCAATCTCGCGTTCCATCCTTCCCTCACTCGTGAACAAGACCCCGAGATACTTGAACTCCTCCACTTGAGGCAAGGGCTCACCACCCCACCCGGAGAGGGCAAACCACCTTTTTCCGGTCGAGAACCATGGCCTCAGATTTAGAAGAGCTGATTCTCATCCCAGCCGCTTCACACTCGGCTGCAAACCGCCCCAGTGCCTGCTGCAGGTCCTGGCTCGAAGAAGCCATCAGGACAACATCATCTGCAAACAGCAGAGATGAGATCCTGTGGTTCCCGAACCAGACCCCCTCCAGCCCCTGGCTGCGCCTAGAAATTCTGTCCATAAATATAATGAACAGAACCGGTGACAAAGGGCAGCCCTGGCGGAGTCCAACATGCACCGGGAACAAGTCTGACTTACTGCCGGCAATGCGAACACAGCTCCTGCTCCGGTCATACAGGGACCGGACAGCCCTTAGCAAAGGGCCCCGGACCCCATACTCCCAGAGCACCCCCCCAAGGACACCACGGGGGACACGGTCGAATGCCTTCTCCAGATCCACAAAACACATGTGGACCGGTTGGGCAAACTCCCATGAACCCTCGAGCACCCGATGGAGAGTGTAGAGCTGGTCCAGTGTTCCACGACCAGGACGAAAACCACACTGCTCCTCCTGGATCCGAGGTTCGACTATCGGCCGGACTCTCCTCTCCAGTACCCTGGAATAGACCTTACCGGGAAGGCTGAGGAGTGTGATTCCCCTGTAATTGGAACACACCCTCCGGTCCCCCTTTTTATACAGAGGGACCACCACCCCGGTCTGCCAGTCCAGCGGTACTGTCCCCGACCGCCACGCGATGTTGTAGAGACCGTGTCAGCCAAGACAGCCCCACAACATCCAGAGACTTAAGGTACTCGGGACGGATCTCATCAACGCCCGGAGCCTTGCCACCGAGGAGCTTGCTAACCACCTCAGTGACTTCGGCCAGGGTGATGGACGAGTTCGCCTCCGGGTCCCCAGCCTCGGCTTCCTCCTCGGAAGACGTGACAGTGGGATTGAGGAGATCCTCAAAGTATTCCTTCCACCGTCCGACAACATCCCCAGTTGAGGTCAACAGCTCTCCACCCGCACTGTAAACAGTGTTGGTGAAGCACTGCTTCCCCCCCTCCTGAGGCGCCGAACGGTTTGCCAGAATTTCTTTGAGGCCGTCCGATAGTCCTCCTCCATGGCCTCCCCGAACTCCTCCCAACCCCGAGTTTTTGCTTCCACGACAGCACGAGCCGCAGCACGCTTGGCCTGCCGGTACCCGTCAGCTGCCTCAGGAGTCCCACAAGCCAACAAGGCCTGATAGGACTCCTTCTTCAGCCTGACGGCATCCCTTACTTCCGGTGTCCACCACCGGGTTCGGGGATTGCCGCCGCGACAAGCACCGCAGACCTTTACGACCACAGCTACGGGCAGCCGCATCAACAATGGAGGTGGAGAACATGGCCCACTCGGAGTCCACGTCTCCAACCTCCCCCGGGATCAGAGAGAAGCTCTCCTGGAGGTGCGAATTGAAGACCCCCCTGACAGAAGGCTCCACCAGACGTTCCCAACAGACCCTCACGATACGCTTGGGCCTGCCAGGTCTATCCGGCTTCCTCCTCCGCCAGCGGATCCAACTCACAACCAGGTGGTGATCAGTTGACAGCTCTGCCCCTCTCTTCACCCGAGTCCAAAACACGCGGCCGGAGGTCAGATGACACAACTACAAAGTCGATCATCGACCTCCGACCTAGGGTGTCCTGGTGCCACGTGCACTGATGGACACCCTTGTGCTTGAACATGGTGTTCGTTATGGACAAACTGTGACTAGCACAGAAGTCCAATAACAAAACACCGCTCGGGTTCAGATCAGGGAGGCCGTTCCTCCCAACCACGCCCCTCCCAGGTGTCACTGTCGTTACCCACATGGGCGTTGAAGTCCCCCAGGAGAACAACGGAGTCCCGGTGGGTGCACTGTCTAGTACCCCCCCCAGGCACTCCAAGAAGGCCGGGTACTCTGCACTGCTGTTTGGCCCGTAGGCTGCCACAACAGTGAGAGACCTGTCCCCGACCCGAAGGCGCAGGGACGCGACCCTCTCGTTCACCGGGAGAACTCCAACACGTGACGGCTGAGCTGTGGGGCAATGAGCAGGCCCACACCAGCTCGCCGCCGCTCCCCGCGGGCAACGCCAGAGAAAATGGAGAGTCCAGCCCCTCTCAAGGAGTTGGTTCCCAGAGCCCAAACTGTGCGTGGAGGCGAGGCCGACTATATCTAGTCGGTAACGCTCAACCTCCCGCACAAGCTCAGGCTCCTTCCCCCCCCAGCGAGGTGACACATTCCATGTCCCCAGAGCTAGTCTCCATGTCCGGAGATCCGGTCGTCGGGGCCCCCCGCCGTCGACTGCCGCCCGGATCACACTGCACCGGCCCCTTATGGATCCTCTCGCGGGTGGTGGGTCCACGTGAGGATGGCCCCACGTCGCTCCTTCGGGCTGAGCCCGGCCGGGCCCCGTGGGAAAGGGCCCGGCCACCAGGCGCTCGCTGTCGAGCACCCACCCCAGGCCTGGCTCCAGGGTGGGGCCCCGGTGACGCCGGTCCGGGCGACGTAACTGGCCTTGATTTTATTGTCTTCATAAAGGGCTTCTGAACCGCTCTTGGTCTGACCCGTCCCCCTGGACCTGTTTGCCATGGGTGACCCTACCAGGGGCATAAAGCCCCCGACAACATAGCTCCCAGGATCATTCGGGTACTCAAACCCCTCCACCACGTTAAGGTGGCGGTTCAGGGAGGGGTTCACGTTTGTTTCTTTCAAAAAACTCTAAGCACCCTGGATTAAAAATAAGCCTTTAGTCTCCATGTGCCAAAGCAGTTTTGAAGGTTTCATTGCCTCGTTCGCTTTTCCCCGAGGTCGTAGGCTCCTCTTCTGCCTCCTCAGTTTGGCCTTTTCCCCTTTGCCAAAAAGTTCTCCAAAGACTTTTGTTCTGGCTCATTTTCACGAACTTGTGGCGATGTGTCTGATGCGTTACACGTGATACGTCATCGTGGAGACAAGAGCAGATCTAGCACAGATATAATAAACTCACCGTCATATCAAATGGATTTATGTGGAGATTTATCAGGATTTTCATTGTATATCTATGGACAAGCTTATTAGATGATTAGAAGATGCGGTTTACACACTATATCTGTCAGTAAATATTTGAATGTACATTTACTGTTCATTTTATTAATTGTACATGTCGTATGTCTTAACTGTACTCAGGGCTCTCTTGAAAATGAAATGCAAGTCTCAATGGGACTTCCTGATAAGATAGAATAAATAATATGAAAGCTAGCATGGTAAAAAGTAGTAGAAGAGATGCTCGAACTCGAATGTGGTGATGTTTTTGGAAAAGCAGTTTCACCAGGTGGAATGATTTATTTCCGTCAGACCTCAAATTTACAAGGAAAAGTGTTGAACATGTGTGAATGCTTGACCCGAACTCATCATATTGGGTGAAAAACTGACAATTTCAACCATCTGAAGGCAGTGTGAAGCTTTTTTTTTTATCTATCAGCTGAACATGAACAATTATAAATGACCAGATCTCAATAAAACATATATTAAATGCACAAGGCGATCTTACATAATACATAATGTGTGTCCCTTTTTATACAACACACGTGAAAGTGATTTTGATTCGAGCTGAGGCAAACAGGAAACACAGCGGAAAGACTCCTCACAGCGTAAACAACTGTGTGACACGAAACACCTGTCTGTCCCTGAACGCACCATCACCAACTGTCTATTATGCAGGCTGCGCTGGCTATAGGCCCAAATCATGTGTGGAAAGTGTTATATTACGCTCTGGAGTAGTTGCAAGAATTTCAATTTTAGGATTTTCACTATTGCAAAAAAATAAATTCAAATCAGTCAACTGGGTAAAAACGTTTTTAGAGTGAGGACGTGTCCAAGCCGCTTCTTCAGTTCTGCTACTGTTTGAAGAAAACTAAAATAAAACCTGGACTAAGTAGGCACTGAAAGTAGGCTAAGTAGGTAAACCACAAGATTGGTTTTATTTCAAATACTCACATTTTTCAAAGAACTGGAGTCAAATAATTAAATTTAAAGTGCGAATATCCTGGGTAGGTTTGAAGGATTTGACACGCTTTGTAAATGATTTGTGTTAGTACTGGAGGCTTGGAGGTTCAATCTCTTGCTTTGCCCAGTACATACTGTCGTGGTGTTATTGAGCAAGACACTTTTGGGCCCATCCTAAAAATGAATGTGGTGTGTGTGAAATTGAGAGGTTGTTGTCAGTGTTAGTCCTTTTTTTTGACTTTGGGGATCGTGTTAGTCCTGGTTTGAGAACTGCTTTAAATTTATTTACCTACTTCAGCACTTCATCTACCTACTACTACTACTACTACTACTACTACTACTACTACTACTACTACTACTACTACTACTACTACTACTACTACTACTACTACTACTACTACTACTACTACCACCACCACTACTACTACTACTTCTAAAGTAATACTAAAACAGATACTTATTCAATTCTACTTATACCATTATCAGTATGGACTGTACTACTGCTACTACTACTGCTGCTGCTGCTACTTCTGCTGTTGCTATTGCTACTACTGCTATAGTACAACTAGTTCTGTTAGTCCTGTTACTGCTGCTATTTATACTATTACTAGTATCACACAGCTATTGTTACTACTTTCACTCCCCCACCTCACCCTATTACTACTATGTCTACTACTACAACTACTATTACTACTACTACTACCACTACTACTACTACTACTACTACCACTACTACTACTACTACTACTACTACCACCACTACTAGTAGCCACTACTACAACTATTTACTACAACTACTACTACTATTACAACTACTACTACCACCACTGCCACCACTACTACTACTACTTACTACAAGCACTACTACTATTACTACAACTACAACTATTACTACAACTACTACTACTACTACTACTACAACAACTACTACTACTACTACCTCTACTACTACAACTACTACTGCTATCTTGATACTATAACAAACTCTACTTTTTCAATTCTACTTATACTACTACTAGTATGGACACTATTACTACTGCTGCTGTTACTGCTGCTACTTCTATTATTTATACTTCTACTACTACTTCTAGTCCTCCTCGCCCTACTACTACTACTACTACTACTACTACTACTACTACTACTACTACTACTCCTCCTCCTTGCCCAGCACTTCATCTACCTACTACTACTACTTCATCTACCTACTACTACTACTACTACTACTACTACTACTACTACTACTACTACTACTACTACTACTACTACTACTACTACTACTACTACTACTACTACTACTAGAACTGCTACTATTGCTACTGATACTACTACTCCTACTGCTTCAGAAAAATGAAGTCTGATTTAGCTGCTTTTATGCCAGCATTGTTTGATGTTATAAATAATCCCTAATAGTACTGTTGAAACTCCTGTTCCAGTGTTGTTTTCCTCTCACCAATCAAAAGCATGTACACGTCTTTCATGGCTCAAAACATCCAATTACCAAATGGATTTGACCGCATCCTGTATTTCTGCCCTTGACTCTTTTAAAGCTGTTACTAAGATACCAAAGCCCAGCACATACACAGCGGTGACAGCGAGAGGCGTTCACTGACCCTCTGTTCTCTTTGATGCTCTTTCTGCCGCAGGACAAACAACATGTCGCACATACAGATACTTCAAGAGCCAGGTCCTGTTACACGCCACAAAACAAAGAGAGACAGAGGAGTTCAGTGTGAGCTAGTGTCTGTTCCACCACACACCTGTCATACTGCGCGAGGGAGTGGACACATGGAAGACATACAACACAAACAGGAAGTACGGAATACAGAGTTACAAGTTAGGCTTAGAAAAATATCCCATTGTTATTTGTGCATTAAGTAGACCTGTAACACATTTTGAAGCACGATTTATTACTACAAAGAAATATTGCGATAGATGATAATATTGAAGCTACTTTATGCTTTATAAAGGTGTAAATAATGCCAGATAATCCCAGTGAAGCATTTTTAAATAAACTGTTTCATTAAAAGACATGAGCTGCAACATATAAATAACAGAAGGTACCAATAATTAGCCAAAGAAGGAACTTTTTAACCCCTCTACAGCTCAAGTCGCATCGTATTACAACAAAAAAATACTTTACTCCTTTACTCCTACTCTTAGTCTACTCGTAGTCTACCCTTACTCTACTCGTACTCTTACTCTTAGTGTACTCTTACTTCTAATCTTACTCTTACTTAGTGTACTCTTACTTCTACTCTTAATCTTACTCTTCTCTTACTGTACTCTTACTCTACTCTTACTCTTACTCTACTTTTAGTCTTACTCTACTCTTACTCTACTCTTACTCTACTCTTACTCTACTCTTACTCTACTCTTATTCTTACTCTACTCTTACTCTACTCTTATTCTTACTCTACTCTTACTCTACTCTTACTCTACTCTTACTCTACTCTTATTCTTACTCTACTTACTCTTACTCTGCTCTTATTCTACTCTTACTCTTACTCTACTCTTACTCTACTCTCTTAGTTTTACTCTACTCTTACTCTTCTCTTACTCTTAGCCTTACTCTACTCTTATTCTTACTCTTAGCCTTACTCTACTCTTATTCTTACTCTTAGCCTTACTCTACTCTTATTCTTACTCTTAGTTTTACTCTACTCTTACTCTTACTGTAGTCTTACTCTACCTCTACTCAGCCCTTCCTGTGGATAGATACAGTTCACTTTAGCCGACCTTCTTACATTTATCGCTGTTAAAGAAACTACTGAAATCTATTTGCGATATTTATTTCATACAGTGTCTTTATGTCTCATATGTAGTCATCTGATTTATACACTGTCCTTCAATACGTCCTTCAGTATGACGCACAACAGGGCTTACTTAAAGGTGCTATATTACACAAAATGATTCTTGTGCCCTATTATAATCTTGTTATCTCCTCCCATATCTGGAGCTTGGTTTAGTTTCATTCACACATAGTAAAAGTTAAATCTGTCAACTGGACAAAAAGTTACAGGAGTGAAGACGTTCTGCTGCTCATTGAAGCCGCTTCTTCAGTTCTGGTCAGATTGATTCATCATTTCTATATATCTGCAGTCTAACCTCCCACACAGACCAAAGGGTTAAGTCCAGATGACCTTAGTGTTTCTGTATCTTTGCACCGTGAATTAGTTTGTGCAAGAGTTGTGACATAATGCAGCGAAGTTGGATAGTCATACCTGGTCTTAAGAAGTACTGCTCTAGTAAAGTACTTTGTTTTTTCACCAACCAGTACTATGCAGCAGTCAGTTGTCCAATATTTTTGTTTAGCAAATGACCCCCAGACACACAAATGACTCCATGCAAAAATATACTATAACACCAAGATAGTGCGTCTTACTTCTGATGCATTCATTCATTCATGATGGGACACTAGATGCAATCGTTCACACAAGGATATCTGCATCAAACTTCCCATACAGTCCTACTTTAAACTTGGGCATTTTGCAGGTAAACTATAGCTGATCCAAAGGTTGCCAGTTCAAATCCCACTCTCGACATTAACGTCATTGGCTGAGCAGGCAGATCCGTCGTCCCATAAGTTGCCGGTGCGATTCCAGCTCCCACAGATGAATGTTGTTGTTGTGTCCTTGGGCAAGACACTTAACTCACCTCACCCCCAGTATCTGTGTACACTGGTGTATGAATGGGTGAGTGAATGTGTGAGTGGTTCCTTGATGTAAAGCGCTTTGAGTGTCTTTAAAGTGGAAAAGCGCTTTATAAAAATGTGATCACTGACAATTTTGTTCTCGAATTTTTTCTTATTTTGGTAAATTATGTCTGTCGTGTTATAACTAATTTGAACTAAATCAAAAAACTAAACCTATTTGAGCAACTCTTTGTATGTCTTTTTATGTCACATTAACATTGGATCTTCTAGTTTTTTCCATTGTGGTGTCAATTTTTGTTCCCTTTCAAAATAAAAGTCAAAATTCACATCAGGACATCACTAAGCCATGTGAGGTAATAATCCTTTATATTGACCCCTTTGAACAGTTGTTTCATTTGAATGACAATACCCTGCACTCGTCCGGAGTGGACAGAACAGGAAAGGGTTAAAAGCACTCATAAAACATCTCCTTGTGTCGTGAACTTCTCCCCTTTGACCTTTCTTTCAGGGTCACGACCTTTAGATAGCTGTGTGTTGGAGGTCAGCCAGTAGTCTTCCTCTTAACTTAATTGATTATGTATTGACGTGTTTTGAGGATATCGTGGGAGTCAGTATGGGAAACTGCAAAGGACATATTTTGGAGATGGGCAGAATTTGAATAGTGAGTACATTTTTTCCCTGTTGTTTAGTTTTGAAATCCTTTTACTTTTATGGGTTTCTTACATAGACTGTATGAAGAAGTGGACTAAATGATTGTGACATCACCCATAACGTTCGGCTTCAGTCAAGTGAAGCTCGTCGAGGTCTTGCAGTTGTAGGGACGAATTCTGATCACGAGTATCACAGCAACCAAAGAGCCAATCAGGAGCGAAGCTGTTGGTAAAAATTATGAGCTGCAATAAATAAACAGCCGAATGAAACGCTTTAGTATTGACTTTGTGTCTGTAATGAGATGTAGAAGTTATTAATTCAACCTTTTCTGGCTCAAATCTTATCATATAGCCAAAAAACAAACCCAAAACATTACCAGTGGTGCAAAGAAAAAGTACACCTGAGAAATATTAACCCCAAAAACATTGTTCCAGCTTTCATATGCCGAACGATAAGTTGATATAGTGATTATTGTGACAGGCCTAGTCAACGTTGGCTTTAAAATGATCCTAAAAATGTCTTTTATGGCCATCCTTATTTCATTGCAGGGAAAAGTGTATCAGATACACTGTTAACTAATGATGTGACGTTTGTGAACTAGTCGTCTCCTTTGAACTCTTCCTTGATGTGAGCGGTTGGATCTGGATCACATTTTTTTAAAAGAGCCAAATCTTTTTCGTATGCATGTATGCATTTTTACACTGACTAATGCTGAACTGACACAAAAATCAGCTCAGAGGCAGAGCAGGTGACACGAGTAAGAGATTTGTGCACAAAAAACATCATAATTGTTGTGGAAAAATTACAGTTTTCGAAAAGTAAACCATTTGCGAAGCCCTGTGAGTTTTGAAATACAAAAAGGTTTTTTCTTTGTTACAGCAGATACGGTCAGGACAGGGCCCAGGCCGACTCTGGACAGACTGGTAACCTTCCAGCGTCCCAAGTCTCTCTGAGTCTCTCTCCTAGAGCATCTCTCCCCCTGGTCCTTAGTCCTTCTAGTCCCCCTTAGTCTCTGTATTTATACAAGAATGACAAAGCTACATAAGTAGAGTGTCTTTTGTTTCACACCCATGATTAATGAACTTTTACACAGATCAAATGCATTTAAACATTAGATAAAAATATTTTCTTCACAACATGAATATACTTACTTTTCCATTTCCATACATTATCATTATTGTAGTGCAGTGTTTAGATTATGCATAATTCCAAAGGGTAAACACACTCTCATTCTCAGTTTGAACCATTTTAGACACATTTAAGCCTTGGTCATTTCTCTCTGTGATCAAAATTAGTTCTCACACTGGCTTCTGTCATATAAATAAATAGAGGCCTAAAAGAGCCAGTGATTTGAACAGCTCTTTGAAATGAATGGATCCAAAAGATTCTGATCCCATATAAGAGCCGAAAGTCCCATCACTGTTGTTAACAGCCTAAACACATTAATAGACCCCATTGTTTGTGACAGACGGATTTAATGCCTATGCTCGTTAGTGGACACTACACTTCCTCTGAAGACGGACACAGGTGTAATCCAGGATTAAGCAGCTCCTTGTCGTCACTCAGGGACACAGCTCAGCCCAGTTCAGTTGGGACTCATTCAGTTCGACATTTGGATTAGGCTATTTAATAACATCTGCAGCTTTTTACCATCTAAAAAAAACACAGCAAAAATCAAAGGTATACTGTCTAAACTAGTCTTATCCATGCATTTGTCTCCAATAGGTTAGACTACTGTAACATCCTGCTCACTGGCCTCTCCAAACTAGCCGTAAGACAGCAGCAGTACATCCAGAACACTGCTGCTCAGGTCCTGACTAGAACCAGGAAGTACAAGCACATACGTCTTGTGCTCAGGGTCTGCACTGGCTCCTGTGGCTCAGAGAAGAGACTTTAAAGCAGCTCTGCTTGTGAACAAGTCTCTCCATGGCCTAACACCAAAGTACATCTCCCACATGTTAGTGCCGTATGAACCATCTCACACTCTGAGGACTTCAGGGACCGGCCTCCTGCTGGTGCCCAGAGTCAGGGCTAAAGATCAGAGTTTCAGTTTTATGCAGCTAAAACCTGGAACAGTCTTCCTGAAGATGTGAGACAGGCCTCTACTTTGGCTCAGAATGGTTCTGTTTAGCTGTGCATATGACTGAAAGGGTTTTATTTTGCACTCTTCTCTTTTCATGTTAATTTTATGATGATTATGTATGTTTTGATTTGCCTGTATTGTGATTGGAATGTCTTTATTATTCTGGAAAGCACTTTGAATGACTTTGTGTATGAATTGTGCTATACAAATAAACTTTCCTTTCCTTGCCTTCCCTATATTAGCTTGTTAATGCTTCCGGTCAGATCTCAGAAGGTAAGCAAAGTTGGACCTAGTTAGCATTCAGATGGGAGACCGTTGGGAATACCAGGTGCTGTAATGCCTGAATTGTTCTTAGGCAAGACACTTGACCTGCCTTGTCTAGTAAGAATGTGGTGAGTGATTTGTGGCGGTGGTCACACTGGTCAGAGGGGCCGATGACGGTGACGCACATTGACAGCTTCTAAATTTGACCTGTGTGCATTGTCAGTTAGGACACTTCATCAATTACTGTGTCTTGATGTCTCATATGTAGTCATCTGATTTATACTATATGTCTTTCAGTATGATGCGCAACAGGGGTCACTTAAAGGTCAATATTACACAAAATTGACTTGTGTGAGCTTTAAACCATATTATAATGTAAACATAGCTGGAGTTGTGTTTTGTTTCATTCACACATGTTTGAGTAACCCTTTATTATTAGTCTGTCTACATCTCCAAAGCTCAAAATGCCCTGTTCCACCTTGTGATGTCATGTAGTGGTAGTTTTAAAGTTAAGAGTTAGCTTCAGTTCAGTAGAAATGGGCAATTCCAGGACTATTGCAAGGTGGAATAGTGGAGTTTTATCTGTTTAAGAGAAGAACTCAGCCTAAAGATGCAGGGTTTATGTGTTAAACATGTGTGAATGAAACAACTCAAGGTATGTTTGAGATGAGGAAACAGTATTTTAACATAGATCAGAAAGTAGCGCCCTTTAAACTCCTTTATGTGGAAGCATCACCTTGGACAGACAATACTATGTGTAACAATGAGTGTTCAAGTCCCGCTGGCCATTGTGATGCGTAATACACTTTTTCTGCATAACCCATCCAAACTGTCTCCTGCCTTTTCATCAATATTCTATGGACTGCCAGTAAAACTTCCCCAACACGCCACATGAATAAGGAAGGACTGAGCTGAGCTGTTGAGCTGGTGACTGAGCCTTGGGTACAAATACAAAACTGCTATTTTAAACTAAATTTGCAGTTTTGTAAAACACGCCTGCAGTCACCATTTTATGAAACCGTATAACGCTACAGTATTAAAGCCTGTCAGGGACAAAAATCTAAGACACAGAACTGAATGAATAATTCCTTGTGTTTCCAGATCTGCTTCGACACCTTGCGTTGCTGTTTCTGGCCCCTCTCTGGTGTGTGTGACTTGTGCTCTGTTTGCGGTAGGGGCCCCGTGCTAGTGTTATGCTAATGTGCAGTGTTGTGTGTTAGCGTGGCCCCGGGCCCCTGAGGGCAGCAGCTCCACTTCATTATAGAGACAGATGCCTGGACCAGAGCAGTGTTAGTGCTGTCACCTCCTGACATCAGACACATACAGCAGGATTCTCACTATAAACATGAGTGACAGAGCTGTGGGGAGACAATGTGATCTGATGGGTTTATAAAAGAACGCTCATACATATATAACCTCAATCAAAACCGCCTATACTTCAGTTTTGTGTAGTATTTATATAGTGTATTAGCTCTATTTTCAGTTGTTTTATTTGCAGATACTGTTCCAAGTTTTTAAAATCTACAACAAGCCCCACAAATTGCTGATGTTAAATAGTACTTAAGTTCTTTTGACTTTTTGGAAAGTAATAATAAAAATGTATTTATCTGGTTTATAAAATTAGTAGTTGTATGATTGCTAAAATAGTGCGTTATGTATAGTGTGTAGTATCAGTGGTGGAAAGAGGACTGACATTTTGTACTCAAGTAAAAGTAGTGACATGGTTAAAAGTGTAGTGCAATCACTATTGTACTGTTTAAGTATTGTTGCCAAAATTGGACTAAAAGTAAAAAGTATGCATGAAAAATACTACTCAGAGTACACGTTACTTTTTAACACAATTTTAGATGCATTTTAGATCACAGGTTCCCCATTCCCCATTTTTCAAGTGTATGTATTCACTCAAAAAAAAATGCGAAGTCTTCTGCCTGGCAAATCGAAAAATGATATCTTTTTGTATTTTTTATACAGGTTTATATCAGTCTAGTCCCCATGTCCTCCATTGCGTCTCAAACCCAGTCAAACTTAATTGTGCAATCAGATCTTTTTTTGATACATGTAACACAAAGGAGCTCATTGGTCACCTGTGATTTACAAATAAAATCGAATTTATCTCGCCTCAGCTTAACTCGCCTCAGCTTCAGAAATCTGAGATGTTTTTCAGTCAGTCCCTCAGTCTTATCTTTTTCTCGATATGAACAGGCTGTGCATGTCCCCGATTGGCTAATCCACCTGTCAATCACACCCATTTGAAAACGGGGAGATTCACTGGTGACCAGACTCACATCTTCATAAAGTATTGAAGAACTGTGTATTCTGGATCCCAAGCAAACAATCTTGTCTTTATTTATTTTTATTTTTCTCTGTGAGTAGTAAGGAGGAAGTAGGACTCAACAGCTACACTGTATTGGTTGGGGTCTATGTATTCACCCTAGCTGGCAAATATTATTAATATGGCAAATCTTATGACATTAACTTAAATTATAGACTCATGACTTGTCTTCTCTGGGACACAGCAGACTCACTTGTACTAAAGCATATCCTAACCATTCTATAAGAAGTATTATATCCTAGCAGGGCTGAGCTCCACTGGATACAACAGCTTTACACACCTTCAAAGTCCAGTCCAGTCAAAGTCAGAAGAGCTTTCTCATGTGGCACAAAGAAGAAATACGCAGGAACACACACACACAGAGATGCAAGACTTTTACACACCACCAGCACCAGCATGAGGTGCAGTGGGGTAAGGCAGCTGTAGGGAGAAGAGTGGTTGGGTGGAAGGACACGTAGGATCGTTTTTAATGAACTGTGAAGCACTGTTTCTTACATTTTTTGTATGAAAAAAATGCTTTGTAAATAAAGGTTTAAACTTGGGTGACTACATTTGCTCTAACCTATGCAGTGTGTGAATGTGAAATTGTTGATTCCTATTTCCATCTTACTCCACAGTTGTGAAATTGTTGATTCCTACTTCCCCCTTACTATTACTACTATCGCTAGGTTCATCTCACTTGCGCGTGCCCTGGGTCGCCGCTGAAGCCACTCGTCAGTTCAAAACAGGCTGCAAGTGTATTTTTCTCACTAGAGGCTCACCCTTTTCACTCAAAATAGATACAAAATATGCTTTTATTACGCTGCTGCTGCTTCATAAACACACAGGTCACAGACGGGCTCTTCTCCAGCCGCTGTTACTCCACTGCTCCATCCGGATTCCCTATTTCACACAAACTAACCCTGAAACTAACTCACTGTTTGATTAAACTGCCTATATTTCTAACTAACATCTAATCACATCAGAGACGTGAAGCTAAAAAAGTTAGTCTAGAGCCCTTTTTAATTGTTTTGGGAGTTTTCGCCCCCTTGTAGTCGAATAATCCATCGGCAGGACATGTATTTAGTCGACCAAAAATGTCAGCGACCTATATGTTACACTGTTGAACTTGTGCCAAATTTGAATCCCATTTACTGTAACAAACAGCTATTAGTGCTAACTCTGGTCTACCTCAGTGGTTTGTGGTTTGACCCAGGCTCCTCAGCGCACTATAACTATCCCTCATTTTACGTAAACAGTAAGCAGTGCATATTGGTCCAAGCGATTTCACCATGATTTAATGAGACGTGTAATATCAACCTCTTAATCAGAAGCAGCTTTCGGTCTTTTCATTTCCATTTGAACTCAGAGTGAAATATTTTAAAGTGTCTAGTAAACTTTTAGAAGTTATTGCAGCAGTAAAAGTGTCTGGCATCAACAAAATATTTTTAGAACAAAGTGAGTAAATGTGTTGTTTTCTGGTTTTCTCTTACAGTTCATGGATATGTGTACAGGAACCAACGCAAGTTTTCAGAAGAGATCGACTGGTCCTACGCAGGTAAGATTAGAATGAAAGAACTGATTTTAAGTCTCACATGAATTCCCCCTAATTATAGATCCTTAATGGTTTACCTCAAAAAGACTATGGCGTTCAGTTCAGTCGTTAAATACTTAAAGCTAAATTAGACGGTACTTTAAAGAAGTGTTGTTGGTGCAGTTGTAGGACAGTTGTGGGATTATTTTGCCTGGGTATAACTAGCAGTTTGAACCACTTATAAACATTTAGGCTGACATTATATTTTTATTGAAACAATTTTGTGTGTTCTGGTTTCTGTGACCTGACAAATCAAATCATTATAGAGAAACTATTTCACTTTCTCCCTCAAAGAAAGGTTGCCTATAAATTATTCATCTAAAAACATATACTGTTAAGATATAGGTGTTCAAGACATAGAAATTACAGTAATCCAATGCAACTTTTGCTGGTGGAGGCGACTACCACCTGCTTCTCTCCATGAATCTGTTAATGCTTTGTCGGGAATGTCCCGCAGTATGACATTAAAACTTATCCATCCATTTTTCTTACTTATCTGGGGCCGTGTTGCGGGGAGCAGCAGTCTGAGCAGGGGGGCCCCGGACTTCCCTCACACCCCAGACACATCCTCCAGCTCCTCTGTGGGGACCCCAAGCTGTTCCCAGGCCAGCGAGAGGACATAGTCCCTCCATTGTTTCCTCCCTAGGGAGGCATCCAGGAGGCATCCTGAACAGATACGCGAGCCACCTCAGCTGGCTCCTATTGACGTGAAGAAGCAGCGGCTCTACTCCGAGCTCCTCCCGTGTGACTGAGCTCCTCACCCTATTTCTAAGGGTGCGCCCAGCCACCCTGGAGAGAAAACCATTTTGGCCACTTGTATCCACGATCTTGTCCTTTTCGGTCATTACCCAGAGCTCATGATAGGTGAGGGTAGGAACGTAGACTGAACAGTTGGTTGACAGAGCTTTGCTTTTCGACTCAGCTCCTTCTTCACCACAACGGACCGGTACAGCGACTGCATCACTGCAGATGCTGCACCGATCCGCCTGCCAATCTCATGCTCCATCCGCCCCTCACTCATGAACAAGACCCCGAGATACTTGAACTCCTCCACTTTGAGGCAGAAACCTCCCCACCACCCCATTAAACTTATCCATCTTGCTTTATTCAAGATAGGTGCTTTATTACTTTTTCTTTTTAAACTAAAAAAACATGCCTTACTGTTAATAGACTTGCCTCACCACAGTCTAACGATGCCACCTTCTTGATTCTGTGGAGATGTATCTTTAAAGCCCATACAATGCAACATTCCAGGCCAGGGCAATAATATGTCCATGGAGACAATTAAATGGTGGATCCAACCATGAGAAAAGTTACATAGTGCACCTTTATAGAAGGCTTAAAATATGTGTTTATGATCATTCAAGCCCTAAAGTAAGTGCAGTATATTGATTTTATTAATAAAAATACTGTTGTACCAAGGCCTTCTTATCCCATTCTCTCATACCATCATCAACTAGTATTTTAACTAGGAAGTAGGAGCATGGCTTGGGAAATGGCTTCAATAGTAAGTTCACAAAGTGCATGGGTGCGTTTAAAATGGGGGAGTCATAGTTCACAGTTTTTTTGTCGTCCAAAGTGTGTGAGAGGAAAAGGCTGTCAGTTTCCAGGTCACGACTCATTCTGCCATAATTGAACCCAGAGGGAAGGCTTATTACAGGTGGTTAAAGCGAAAAACTAACTCCGGGACGTTTTCATTGGTGACATTTGGACAAAAACAACTCCCTGAAGGACTTTCATAATTAGCATATTAGCAAAAAGCGGGTCCATCTTCCAGGCTCAATGCTACAGCATAAAAGTGAGATATTAAAGGAGAGATTTATGCAAATGTTGACTTTTAAGAGTGTTTAAAGTGAAACTGTTATATTGTTTTTTTTTTTCTTATCATCAGCTGAGTAGAAGTTGTATGAAATTGAGTGATTCCTGCATGTTTGAGTAATCTTATATTGCCCTACATCTGAGGCCTGTAACAATACAGTGCTCACGTTGACATTTTTCACGAATAAAAACATGCTATATCAAAATCTGCTACTTTGCTACTTTAAACTTCCACTATGAAGAGCTAGTGGGGTAAGAGACACACACAAGTCTAATCTATAGTTTGTACTAGAAGTCCATTGACTGAAGGTTCTGTTATTCATTGTAACTTTTCTTTTTGGCTGGCTGTTACTGGCCATATCTGTGGAGAGGAGACCCCACACTTCACAGTTAGAATGAATCTTTTAATTAAACAAATAATGACCCTTTTACATGAAAGGCAAATCAAAAACCTCTCCAGTGGTCGACAGCGGCTCAGTTGGTAGAATGGTTGCCCACTGATCTGAAAGTTGGCCGTGTGATTCCAACTCCCACAGATGAAAAAAGTGGAAAAAGTGCTAATAAAAAAAAATGTGACCAGGGTGAATGGAGTGCATGGAGACAACCAAAATAGTGGACTTTCCCCCTTTAAGTTCTTTTAAATCAAACACTGTGGTTTACCATTAACTAGATGTAACATTATTTACTACAAGCAACAAATTATGAGTAAATACGTGAAAAAAGTATAATATGTCATCTTTAAAAAGTAAATATAGGTTAAGTAGAGGTTGTGTTTGTTCTATGGGTGTGTCTTTCAAACCACAATGCGTGAAATTGTGTGGTGGTCATGAATTGAAACCCCTTTTTGTGATAGCAGCTCTTACAGTGCAGGTCTACTATCAGATTACAAACGAAGCACTGAACAAATATGTGGTCTGGGTTCATTATTCAGACTGTAAAATGGCACCAAAAATACCAATAGGCTGAATAATTAGATTCAACTGTCAGATTGCAGTTTTGTTCTGGTTTATGTTTGATATCTGTGTAAGTACTCGGCCTATCCAAATGAAACAAGAACTGGCATAGAATTCAACGCCTTTTCTGTCACCATAAATAACTTGGTAATTTGAAAAAAACTTCTCACAATATTGCCGAAAAGAGAGGTGGCATTATTCAATCACACTGATACAACTGTATTCTCAGGAAAAGACTTTATACAAATATGACTTTTTGGGGCTTCCTACCATGTTATAAGGTTGTTCCCTCATCAAAAACATGCCTGACATGGTTTTTATATGTCATTCATGCATGTTTGAATAATCTAGTGATCTCGCCCAGGTCCTAATTGAACCTTTTTATGGTTAGAAATATACAAGAGCAATACACTACAGCTTCACAACCTGACGCGATGTGCAGTAGTTTTCATTAGCGAAATGCACGCTGATTGTGCTGTGATGCCGCTCTGAAGGGGAGGCACTTAGCACGGGGGCAGGTCAAGGCAAGGAGGACTCAGAGCATCAAAAATTCCACTGAAGTTTGTTAAATACTTTAATACCTTGTTTTGGCCAATCTAGAAATTTGGTGGATTCCTTAAACGAACAGTGATGAAGTAAACTTCTTGATTTTGCAGATTGGTGATTTCTTTCAAAAACGTGGATGCACTTAAAATAGTAATACCGGCCGCCCGTGCATTACATCTGAAATCATGACTTTAAATTGTAGAATGTTTTGGTGTAACTCTGATTTTCAAGTCAGCAAAGCCAGACGTTGTTTCATCACCAAAGGTTTCTCATTTTGCCAGCTACTTAAAGAGATTTTAAACCGTAAATATTTGACTTTGGGCCTTTTTTTGACAAGATGGTAAAAACTAGTTAGTGTCTGGGAAAGCGCTAATAAAAATGTCAGCGTTTTAGACTAAGTACCTGTATATCCACGGCGCTGCCTTTTACTCCTGATGTAAACTGTATGTTACTTCATAGGACACATACTTCACAGTACTGCTATTGAAGATAGATCGAGTTTTTGTTCGACGCAATCTTTAGTTACCCCCAATTAACACCCCAAGCTTACATTCCCCTTTACAGGCCTGTACTTTTTTATGTTCCATGTGTTCATTGGCTATAACGTAAATTAAAACCTGAAAGGGGGGCCCCCTGGCCTGTAACCTCCTGTAGCCTGCTTTTCCTTTGTGATTATCCCTCTACCGACTGATTTGAATTATTATTCTGGTCACTCTAACATTTAGGATGTTTTAGCCTCATTTTGGTGTTATTGTTGTGATTTCGGTTCTCACGAGATTACCACCTGGACTGTTTCCACATGTGTAACACCAATATACGTTTTTATCCTCTTGGGCTCACCTGGTGATTGTGAGATTGAGGATTTTAAATTAAAGCTGAACCAAGCAAAACACCTTATTTCTTATAATTTGATGGTGTTCTTGTCGTATTGGCTTGTATCCTTGATCGATGTTCTAGTTTTTTATCCTGGAATCTTTCCCATTGGTGGGGATAGTAAAACCTATCATTTAGGTTTAATCTACATGATGTAATTTTATTGCTAACACAAATCTGTGCTAAAAACCCGCTCCTTCATGTTGGTTAGTGTGACGTTTTTTTTAGCTTCATCGAGATCTCGAATAATTGTAGACTTGGTCATGGTCTTGCGGCGATTACCTTCTACTTGCTATTCACTCCCATCAAGATAGAATGTTATCTGTGATAGATAGCCATGACTTTGTGGCCCCAAATCTAGGTAACATTACACGGCAAGATAAGTTGTGTTGTTTTGCCTTTCCCCCCCATTTACATTTTTTTACAGAAAACGTTACTCATGACCAGCATAGACTGTGTTAAACGTTAAGTGGAAGTGAAGTGGAGTGTGAAGTACTTACCAATAAGCGTCCTCAGCGACCAGTCAGCAACGATAGTCAGCGACTTTTGGCTCTCGCCTCGTGCCCCTGAAGCACCGTTTACAGGGTTTTTCCGTGAATTTGAGAGCAGAGTTGCATATTATTACGAATTCCTGACTTGATTGTATAATATGCAATCCTAAAGAGCCCAATCTGGATTTTTCCTTGATGAGCCTGTGATGTAATCATAACACTACCTTCCCCCACCAACACCCTCTGGTTTAGCATTGCTTTATTCACAAAAGCTGTTCAAGCAAACACCGCGTTTCTCGTACACATTCGTTCCCCCAGCGGAGCAAGCAACTCGGGAAAAGACAGGAGGCCTTTCGATTTGTCTGTATATCAAAGTTTCATATCTTGAGGTTACGGGACACAATCATGATTCACTTCCCCTATTGGAACGGCGGAAAAAAAAAGCTGCCATTCCAAATATAAAATTGGCTTCACACACTTATATGTTTTGTCGTCGGGATCCCATCCTTTACACTTTGATCAATGGCCCACATTTGCTAGTTTTTTCTGTGGTTCATTTGTTTTCTTGGGGTTTTCTTTGAACGCTTTTGCAACTTCTCACAAGATTGCTGACAGCTTTCATCTTTAGTTTTGCTTGACTATAAATTTTCCTCACCACGATCTTTCTTGCATTGATTGATGGTTGAGTCTGGGAGGTGCTGGAGAAGGCTTTTTTGAACAGCGGTCAAAGATTATCCAATTAAGGTCTTGGACGTCTGTGGGCGATCTATCTATGGGTTACAAAAACAGGATGCCCTTTTTTCATTTGCTCCTTTCTTGTGAAACCCAACCTACTTACCCTGGAACTTACAATCTGATGCACCTCATGCCTATCCTCTGCATTGTTCATACTTGTGAATAGGACCGTGCCATCAGGAGAAGAAAATACATAGTCCATTGATCTGAAGAACCGGGTCATTCACAGGATATCATTGGTTAGCCTTTTGCTTACACGCTGACACTCTTTTCTTTGTATGCACAGTCCACTGTTCGCTGAAACCCCCTATGAACTGACTCCAACTCGTAACTTTACTTTTTTCCCCCCCTTGCTTACGTTTCAATCCAAGTTGGTGACTTTTTTTTTGTGGCTGGACAGTGTCTGTCCATTTAGTATATACAGTTCTATGCGTAAGAACATTTATCCAACTTATCTTATTAAAAGTCTTAATTCAAGGCTTAAAGGCAGTGTCAAAAATCATAATGTGGGGTCCAAGTGATGAGTGGGTTTTTCAACATTTGTAAAAAATACACAGACATTGGCTGCCAACAAACATTAAAAAAGACCTAGTGTTACAATGCAATTACCTTTTTCCTATAACAACTTGATTGCTAACATTCAGAACACTAGAGACAGATCCTGAAATTACCGGTTGTGTTTCGAGCCTACGTAATGGGATCATACAAAGCAAAACACGATAACAACATATTGAATTAGTACTTACATGACTAATCTAAACCACTCATAATGAATGATGAAATGAAATCAATATATTTTACAGGCTTCATTCAATCTGTAATACGCAGGGCTTGAAACCGCAAAATTTGTAGGTTTCTGTGCACAGTGAGATCAGCTCCTAGCTTGATAATTTACCACAATGTCTGTCCTTGCTCTTCACCTCCATTGCGCACTGCTCCTTTCAAATAAACTGACAGTGCCTGAACGCAGAGCACTGTAGACCTGTACGGGTGGGTGTTTGTGTGAACTGCAGTAGACTAATTGAAAACCAAGCAGGACAGTGAACATCATCAGGTCAACAGACTTGTGGGGTCGGGTCTGTTGAGTCAGCAGGAGGACTGGATACACTACTGTACATCTGGTAGACCAGGAAACTTTAAAACTTTCCTACAGTAACTTTCCTCAAAGGCCAGGCAAGGCAAGTTTATCTGTAAAGCACAATTGGTACACAAAAAGTTAATTCAATAGTGCTTACAGAATAAGAAATACATTAAAATCACACAAATCAAAACATAAATAATCCTCAAAGAATCATCATAAAATTAACATTAAAACACAGAAGCGTGCGAGTAGTCCTATGCACAGCTAAAACAGAACCGTTTTGAGCATGGACTTAAGATTGTCAAAGTAGAGGCCTGTCCTCACATCTTTCAGGAAGGACTGTTCCAGGTTTTAGCTGCATAAAACTGAAACTCTGGTTCCCCATGTTTAGTCCTGACTCTGGGCACCAGCAGGAGGGCCGGTCCCTGAAGTCTTTCAGAGTGTGAGATGGTTCATATGGCACTTACATGTAGGGAGATGTACTTGGAGCTACTTTAAAGTCTATTTTTTTCTCTGGGCACAGAGCCAGTGCAGAGACCTGATGCCACAGGACCGGTGCATGTGGGAAGTACTTCCTGGTTCTTGGTGCGGAGTCCTAGCCAGGTCATTGTTCGGGATGTACTGAAGGCTTGTATAAAGGCTCATTTTGAGAGTCGCAATGAGCGGATATTACAGTAATCTAACCTATTGGAGACAGATGCAGTGATAGGAGACTGCGTGAACATGTTATATAATAAATATGAAATTGCTATTTTGACTTCTACTCTCTGTAGAAAGTTATTTGAATGTGAAATTTAAATTTCACTGTGGTTATGACCAACATTTACTGTTTTTTTTTTTTACGTTATTACTAAATCCATGTGGTTTCATAGTGAGTACGACCTTAGGGCTGGTCCGCCTGAACTACCATTTTTTTAAAACTAATAGATCTTGTGAAAACAATACAAATAAAAAATCACTCAAAATATTCCATTATAACAGGGAATCTGGAAAAATCTATTAATAGTGTGAAGGGAATCTGAAGTATCCCATGTACCGGTGTTGTTTTCGTACTGGTTTGCCTAGTATTTTAACTATTTGGCACTATTTGCAGCTCGGTAGTACTGGTGGGTAAGAAGACAAGTCATTAACAAACCGACACTGATGTTAAGAGGTGACTAAATAAATAAAAACAAGACAAATATGGGACCAAACCTCACATTTTTTTTTTTGTTACAAAGCCTGTTTTCTCAATTTAGCACATTGCTCGTGGGAAAGATAGTGCTAAATAATTATGGGTCAGCAGCAGCACACCTAAGTTTTGACGCAATCAGAAACGCCGCAACAGACAAAAGCACAGATGGTGCACACAGAGCATATTATATAAACACGTGTGGGCCGTATAGTAAGGTGGGAGTATTTGAAAGCTAGAAGTCAGTAGTATTAAATATGTAGGCCCAGTAGGAGTAGTAAAAGTAATCGTACAGTTCAAACCTAGAGAATATTAAAAAGTAAGTAAATTCACCCTACCCGTGGCTAGTCGTATATCACACACGTGTTGCAGTATTTAGTGTTATTAGTTGTAGTGGTAGTAGTTAAGTAGTACTCAGACCGGAATTATAGCCTGTCGGTTTCCGAATATGTTTATAGGCTCGTGGTGTCCCAGGCGTCTTTGAATTAATATCCTGACTTTACCTTCTACACTGCTCTAAAGCATCACTCTGGTTTAGACTGGGTTCACTGGGTTTTCCATGATTAATCTCTCCGATCGCCTGCATGTAGTCCACTGTAACCAAATAAGAAACATCGGCTCGTCCGGGGCTCATTACACAGAGCAGTAACGTTGGTATTGTCTTTTAGTGACCTGGCTTAGTCTTGGGCAAACTTTGATTTTTAATTTTGTATCAATATAAGGCTGTCTTTAACAAAAATATCTCTGGTCTTGCCATGTGGTATAAAAAGAAAATGGGAATTACTGCACCAAGTCCCGCCTGGTAGCAATACGAACATATACATCTAATAACTATTGATTTTTCGGCAAAATTTAATGTAACAAAGTAACGTATTTTTTTTTAACGAGGTAAAAGTGTGTATATATCATGATCAATAGCTTGGTTTCTCATGGTTATTTTTTAAAACATTAGAAGTTTAACTCCGACATCTGTACATGCCTTTTGCGAGCTGGTACAGGTTGCCAGGTTTCAGCGCTCCTGACCAGCAAAAACTGTCTAAAAATGGCAAGACTATCATTAGGATTATTCTAAAATCATTATGTTTTAAGTGGAAGATAGCGTCTGACCAAACCAATGACATGTTTTTTTGCTTTTTTACCTGCAGGCAGCAGCTCTTACAAAGCTGCCAATTCCACCGGACCAAAAAAGATACCCTGTCCAATCTGCAGCTTGGGTGGTTTGCCAAATTAGGCCGTAGTCCCTGTCTCTGGTTCCACTTACACGGTCCAGCTGTGAGATCAGTCTGGAGTCTGATATTATCCATCTTGATACAGATAATAATAGCGTGGTGAGACCAGGCAAAGTGTAAATATGGACTTCTTCCAGAGAGATGTTTAGTACCCTTCTTATTTGTCATAAGTTTTGATTTCACAGTCTTTTCAGCTATGGTGTTCTCATGGTCTAGTCCCCGCTTGGGGGTCTCACGTCTTAGGCAGTTTTGCATGGCTAATTCCACTTTTTTTTCCAGTAACATAAAGTCTCTGTCGCAACGTCTTAGGCTATACGAATTGATGGAAAAATCGTGTCCTATAGCTAGCCTTATAACCTTTAAAACGCATATCTATCTTTTGAATAGTGTTTAGTAGTTCTCAAAATGCTTGCCCTATATTAGGAATCATTTAACCACCGAATCCGGACCTGACACCCGCTTGTCCTCTGAAATTAATTATTTAAGATTGGCCGATTAACAATCTGTTACCATCGCTATTAGCCCCAATCCTAGCACGCAAACATAACTGGTCACCACCATCGCTACTTCTTGTCCCGTCATAAGGAGTTATTTAACCAATTTCTACTTGTAGGACCGTTTACCAACCAAAATAAAGGGGCTAGAAGTTCCAGTCCGGCACTGTAACGCCTCTACGGCACTCAGTTAGCCCATCACACATCGAGGAGAGCTGGCAGTTGGTGCAAACCTGCAGTTACCAGGCTCTT
>JAIEZT010001390.1:18850057-18879957 GCA_019594935.1 Periophthalmus modestus | reverse complement strand
GTGAACTGCATGTAACCCACATGACCTAATTGGCCCCACCCATTACCACACCGGTGAGCGTTTAATTACCTGGCGCGCCCCTGTCACTTCCTGCTCTGGTGCTCCCGCTGCTGTTCACTGTGGCTCGTGCTGGTCGTGCTCATCATTTATTGCTAAAATCTGAATCTACTGCTCTCAATGTACTACTCTCATTCAACCCATTAAACCTCCGCTCAGCGGGAAGTCTTGCTGTTTTAAACCGCAGTTTGTTTGAGTTTAATGTACCGCTCTATGCTAAGCCATGTCGTATCCCCATAAAGCTACAGCTAAACATGTGTATCAGTATTAATTAAATACGCACTAAATGGTAATTCTACTCTCACCGAATTGAAGCCCAAACCTTTCAAAGTTAAAGGACACTTTTAGTTTTGTGAATTACACCTGTTTTGATGTTTTTTGTTGTTGTTTTGATAATTTAAATGGATTTCAATGTAGCTACGGGTTTTGTTTGTTGTCGCGTAAGTTAAGAACTTTGAGATAAAGGTGCACTATGATTTATTTAGAAATGTGAAATTAATATTATCAATTGAATAATATATAATATATTGATGTGTATAATATTGCAGTTCATACTAATTGTAACTGTATGTATTTTTGTTTAGCTTATAGCCTGTAAGTTTCATAATGTGAATTCAATTTGGGTTTTTCCTTTTTTGACCTTGTGCAGGTCAGGCCCCCCCCCCCTCCTTTCTGATTCTTCTAGCTTCACCCGTGATGGCGAGCTGCCCATACACCACTCTGTGGTAGTAAATCAAACTCTTATTATTATTTTTTTTTTTTTCGCTGGATTTGAAACAAACTTTGAAACTTGGTCTGAAAGACTTTAGTCCATGAGTTTGTGTGTGTGAGTGAACAAATATTGATATGAACAATCTGATTTCACAGGACTACGGTTGTCATTTCTTTATTTTATTTTGACTGACATATCTGCCTTTATATCTGTCTAATATAATTGTTAATTATTATTATCATTATTATTGCATTGCTGACCATATATAGAACAAATATTACTACAGTCATTCATATAATCAATTTATTTTGTCTGTGTTTCATTCACTTACTTACTGGCTCCTTACTGAATCTAGTCTGAAACATCTTTGCAGTCAGTCCGCCTAGCCTAGCATGCGTTACATGCAGATTAACTACAGGTGAACTATAGGCAAACTACAGGTGACCTAGTGTGAATTCTGTTGACAAGCAAAGTAGGAAATGGAGAATAGGCTCCTAACTGGCCTGGCCGTAAACTCATTCAAAGAGGAACGTTTTAAGCCTGTTCTTAATTGTAGAGACTGGAGCCTTTTTAATATGGGCAGGAGCTGATTCCATAACACAGGAGCTTGGTAAGTGAAAGCTCTTTCTCCTACTGTGCTTTTAGACACTCTAGAACCATCAGTCCATTATGAGAGCGGAGTGCTCTGTTTGGATGATATGGTATTATAGCATCTTGCAGATACGATAGGACCATGCCCTTTATGGCTTTATATGTTAGACTGTGTAAAGTATATATTGTGTATATACATATTTACATTATTACTACTACATTCTTGTGATAGGGGAGAACTATCTTATGTGTGGGCTACAGTTCTAAAGTTGGACAGCAGATGGCAATGTTGTCCTACTCAGTTCAAATCAATGTCTGTTTGTAAAGCCCAAACTCACAGCAGCAGTCGAAAAAGATCATGGATTTAACCAACACAACGTTACAAAATCTACAGTGTAACAGACACTGGTCAAAAACAGATTAACAACATTCATAGAAAACAAGCAAAACATCTGCACTCCCCAAACAAGGAGTGGGACAGAGAACAACTGGAAAACAGCAATGAACAAACCTCAGATGAACTACAGGTGAACTAAAGCTGAACTACATGACTACATGGTTTTTGACACCTACATTGAAGATAGCACTGTATATATTTGTTTTTTTTTACTCTTAAGGTTTGTGTTTACAGTTATACAGTAGTATGCTTATGACGGGGATCCCCAACCTTTTTTGCACCATGGACCTGAACAATGTAGGATAAATATGGCAAAAATAAGTTTAAGTGCATAAAAAATACACCTCACCATAACCACTGAATCAGAGGGACCTGAGCTTGTTTCTTTGCGATGAGGAGGTTCCATCAGGAGTGATGGGAGACAGTGACACCTGCAGTGTGTTTATGTCCAGTCTGCTCTGTAATTTCTTTGAAAAAACTCTAAAGGCTTATCTTTTAATCCACTTGCTTAGTCGCCATGTGCCAAAGCAGTTTTAAAGGTTTCATTGCCTCGTTCTCTTTCCCCACACATTACACAGAGCCGGCTCGGCGTGAGACTCACCTGTAGAGACAAACCCAGATTTTAATTAGTTCTCCTGGTGTCGTCTGTTAAATTGATCTTTCTTTTTTTTTTGGAGGTCGTAGGTTTCTCTCCTGGCTCCTCAGTTTGGCCTTTTACCCTTTGTAAAAAGCTCATTTTCACGAGCTTGTTGGTCTATCTTTGGGTGAAGTGTCTGATGTTATACATGATATGTCGTCGTGGAGACGAGCAGATCTAGCACAGATATAATAAACTCGGCGTTATATCAAATTGGTTTCTGTGGAGATTTACTGTCAGGATTTTCATTATATATCTATGGACGAGCTTATTGGCGTGTCATGAGGGATGGGCCAAAGTTACGTCGGAGAAGATGCAGTTGCTGATAAATTTACCGTGCGGCCCGGTAGCAAATGTGTAACGGACCGGAACCGGTCCTTGTCTCGGTGGTTGGGGATCACTAGTTTTATTAAATCCATGTTTTGCTACAGATCCTCTTGCTCCTGAACCTCTGCACAGCGTCTGTAAATCGGGGCTGTGTCTTTACGCAGGACTGTGATCTGTGTGTGTGAGGTGTGAGCGCCGTTTGTTTTTAACAAGTTCCATGAGTGAGATGCTTATTTTGAGTGACGAAAAATAAAGTATAATTTTATTTTAATATTCTAACATTACCATAATTATCCAATTTAAACTAAAATTAAAAAATTAACACACATAAAATACACTTCAATTAAATACTCACAATTTACTTTCCCAAGCCACACAGAGCTGCATTATGAGGATGAAAGAGCCGCATGTGGCTCCCGAGTCGCGGGTTGCCGACCCCTGGTCCAATATATAAATGTCTATTATTATTTTTACTATTGCATGTCTAACAATATATAAATAATAAAAATATTATAATTATTCATATAACCAACTTTATTCTGTCTTTCATTCACTTACTGTGTGGCTCCCTACCGAGCCACACAGTAAGTTCTGAGACATCTTTTGCAGTCAGTCCACCGAGAATACTATGTGTTATATGAACATGTGAACAACAGGTGAACTACAAGTGAACATCATGTGAACTACAGCTGAAGTACAGGCGAACTAAAGGGAAACGACGTGTGAACTACAGATAAACTACAAGTGAATAACAGGTACAGTCTATGGTCAGCAGGAGAACTTTAAATTGAATTCTAAACTCGACAGAAGATGAACATGTGAACTATAGGTGAACTACAGGTGAACAAAAGATAAACTACAGATGAACTATAGCTGAATTACAGGTGAATTAAAGCTAAACAACAGGTGAACTACATGTGAACTACAGGTGAACCAGTGACTCACCTGTCATCACAGAGGAAAAAAAGAAATAGTTATTTATTCAATGATATATACTATAAAGTTATTTTCTATTTAACTTTGCAATTTTATTCTTTTTTTATACTCAAAATCGCTGAATTTGTACGTTTACCGTTAAAATCCTGAGAAGAGACGCGAGGTGAGGCACCGGCCGTTCGTGCCTCACTGCGGACTGACTATGCTGTACACTCCGTAGTGACAGCTGCTGTTTTAAGCGGCTCTGAAAAGGTGCCGCATGAGGCACACAGTTACCCTGCCTCATGTTAGGGGGCGCTCGTGAGCCCAGGGATTCTTGTAACTCCCCCAGAATAGGGGCAGTAAACTACTATTTAGAGTTAGCAAGTCAAGTTTAGCAATTCACTTTTCTCTTGTCTGGCCATACTTTTTAAATGGCGGAAGATTACATACTAAAGCTCAGTTTTCTAAACTGGACTTTCAGATGAAGCAGGAGGTTATAATTAAGGAGGATCAACGCTAAAGGAGCTAAATGGTTTGCTCAAGACAACGGGACGAAAGATTTGCTCTTTTCAAACAGACGTACAAAATTGTAAGAACTTTAGTTACTTCAATCCACTGGAAATTGGGGAACCAAAATAAGGATAAACAATACAAAACCAGTTTGCTTTTTATTTCTTACTATTAGAGCTATTTCATACTGACTTCGGAACTTTTATTTTGAAATTTTTTATTCTGGCCCTAAGTCACTGGGAGAGAAACTGACCCGGGGCCAAATGTACAGACACCTGGTTTATGTTTGTAAATCTGATTGTGACGACATGAGTGCCTCATGAACCTCACCGCACGTCACTGAGGTGAACTACATCTGAAGTACAAATGAATTACAGGCAAACTACAGATGAACTACAGGTGAACCACTGGCGAATTAAAGGTGAACAACATGTGAAGTACAGGCGAACTGTAGATGAACTACAGGTGAACTATGGGCAAACTACAGGTGAACTACAGGCGAACTACATCTACAGAACACAGGAGCTTGGTAAGTGAAAGCTCTTTCTCCTACTGTGCTTTTAGACACTCTAGAACCATCAGTCCAGCATTATGAGAGCGGAGTGCTCTGTTTGGATGATATGGTACTATAGCATCTTGCAGGTACGATGGGACCATGCCCTTTATAACAGCAAAAATCAACTTTCAGATACCCATCAAAAATGGCAAAACAGAAGGTGGACACTGAGAACCGAGGGTTTCATGTTCACGGAGGTAGCTGGAAAACCTGTGTGTCTCCTGTGTGGAGAAAATGTCAGTAATGAAAGTATAATCTGAGACGGCACCATGAAATGAAACACGCAGACAAAGGCAAGTATATGGACATGGACATATGAACAAAGGCTTCAACTACAGGACTTTATGCAGATGAAGAGGTGTCAAGATGTGTAAATGAGATGGAGCTGCTTTGGGAAAAATATGTGGTTTTGACAACAGACGGAGCGGGCACAGGAGTGGACTGGTGGACACAGGAGTGGACTGGTAGCAAGGATACGGGAGAAGATGCAGGACGAAAACGTCACAGGTGAGCTGACAGCTTGTCATTGTATCATACACCAGGCGTCGTGTGGTAAAGCCTTGAAAATGGAACATGTAATGAGCACCATTACGTGTGCAGTTAACTTTATCAGAGCCAAAATTTTAGGCTCAGTGTGTTCCTGAGCGCACAGTTTGCCGATAAAATTAGTGTATTTGCCACTGACTTCCAACGCCGATTTACTGACTTTAAACCACAAAAAAGCAGGGTTGAACTCCTCGGTAATCTATTTGCAGTTGACGTGGAAAGCTCACCACCAAACCTCGAAATGGAGTTGATTGAGCTCTGATGCAGTGACGTACTGAAGGCAAAATATGCAGCAGTGGGTGCTGCGGAGTTTGCCCGTTTCCTTTTCCCGTTTCCTTTGCCCGTTTACATTGATGAACTTGTACAAAGATGAGACACCACCAAGTATCAACCTCAGCCTCAAACAAGTGAACATTACTGTGCACTAACATGTTTAGTTTTTACTCAGTTAAAGTTAAAAAGTTAAATATCTGTATTCACACTACATGTGACTTTTCTTTGAAGAAAGTTTTGTTTTTCTCTTATCCATAAATTTTTGCACGTTATTTTACTATATTTCAATCCAATTATGTTTTCAAAATATTTCAGTTGAGTGACTGATAAAAAATTGCTGATATTATTTCTTTGTAGTAAATTTAGCCTACCTCTCCCATTTCCCTGAGAAAATATACTGATGGTGCCTTGAATAATCCTGCTTCATTCATTTTATGTGCATGTTATGGGGATTTTTATATAAAGGAAGTTTCTTTTGTGCCTGTTGAAAATAAAAAATAACTGACAGACCCATAAGAAAATATTGCTTTCTTTATCCGATCCGATCATATAGTAATATATTTGTTAGGTTTTCAGTAGGTTCAATTAGGTTCACTAGAGTATGTGCGGTCATTTTAATTTTTTTCAATGAACATCAGTCCAGTCCTCGGCCCCCTGCTTGGTTTATATGTGGAGTGAATGAGATCTCTTGGTCATCAAATAAGACTCCAAGGTTACTTACTGTAGAGCTGGAGGCTAAACTGACACTGTCTACTCCATCAGTCTGATCTAGTTTTACTGATGAGTACAGCTGTGTGTGATGGTGGCAATTAAGAAATATCAGAAAATATGTCATTATCAGCAACATATTAAGTGTGAACAAAATTGGACCAAGTACAGAACCCTGTGGCACTCCGCAGGCTACCTTAGAATTTGGAAGAGTTGTGATTTACAGTAACAAACTGGTACCTATCAGATACGTGGGATTTAACCCAGCTGAGGGCTGCCTCTCTGGCACTTGTGTCACGTTGTAATGTCTGCAGTAAAATGTAGAGCCATATTCTTGACTGTTAAACAGTTTAATGCCATACTATGGAACATTTAGTACTAGCATGTTACAGAGCATCTTGAATGGGGGGAAAAAAAATCATGTAAAATGAGAAACCAATTTTGCCTAACATGAAAGTGGTGAGTGAGTGTTGGTGGTGGGAGGGGTCGATGGCGTAGATTGGCAGCCTTGCTTCCGTCAGTCTGTCCCAGGGCTGCTGTGGCTACAGTGGCATCTTACCACCACTGAGTCTTGAGAGAATAATGCTTGAAATTGTAAAGCGACTTTGTGCGTCCGGGAAAATGCTGTATAAGAGTAGTGCAGTAGCAAAATATTAATAATAATTTTTATCGTTATTTTATTATCACTGTTATTATTCCAATGTTGTTGTGACGGGGAGAACCATCTTTCTGGTGTGTGGGCTACAGTTCTAAAGTTGGACAGCAGATGGCAATGTTGTCCTATTCAATTCAAATCAATGTCTGTTTGTAAAGCCCAAACTCACAGCAGCAGTCGCCTCTTAGGGGTGAAAAAGATCATGGATTTAAACAACACAACGTTACAAAATCTACAGTGTAACAGACACTGGTCAAAAACATTAAGAACATTTATAGAAAACAAGCAAAACATCTGCACTCCCCAAACAAGGAGTGGGACAGAGAACAACTGGAAAACAGCAATGAACAAACCTCAGGTGAACTACAGGTGAACTAAAGCTGAACTACAAACAAATTAAACGTGAACAACATGTGAACTACAGATGAACAACAGCTGAACTACAACTGAACTGCAGTTGAACCACAGGTTAACTAAAGGTGAACTATAGGTGAACAAGCGGTGAACTACTGCTGAAGTACAGCAGATCAACAGATCAACTACAAGTGAACTACCGATGAACTAAAGGTGAACAACAGGCAAACTAAACGTGAACTACAGATGAACAATGGATGAACTACAGCTTAACTATAGGTGAACAACATGTTAACTACAGGCAAACTAAAGGTGAACAACATGTGAACTACAGATAAACTACAGGTGATCAACAGGTGCAGTCTATGGTCAGCAGGAGAACTTTAAATTGAATTCTAAAGTCGACAGAAGGTGAACATGTGAATTACAGCTGAACTACAGATGAAATGCAGGTTACAGATTTAAACCAGCTGAGGGCTGCCCGTCTCACACCTGTGTCATGTCTGCAGTAAAATGTAGATTAATTTAGTTTATTGCGGCGATTTTGTTCTTAAAAAACCTAACTTAAGTAATTTCAGCTAAGAGTAGCATGGATTGAGGGTTCAACAGCACTGTGGCAGTTTGTCAGCCTGGCTTCAGTGCTGAACAGAAACATGATGTTGTTTTTGTTTACTTTTATTAAATGCGAGTCTGATCTGGTGGGGGCCTTTTGCAGAGCCTTTGTGTAAGTTAACAGGCTGGTTTTCCATGTCTTAAGGCAGGGGTCGGGAACCTTTTTTACTCAAAGAGCCATGAAAGCTAAATATTTGGAAATTTATTTCAGTGAGAGCCATATAATGTATTTTAAGACTAAATTCAACTAAATGTGAGTACAATAAGCCTCTGATTTATTCTTTTAAATAATGTTGTTGTAATACTCACCATTAATGCGACTTGTACTTGATGTTTTTAAGCTGTGAGAATGACGCTCACATGCACAAAGATCCAACCATGGTCAATACAGCAACACTCACACTCACATATTAAAGGAAGTGTCAGAATATACTGCATTTTTTCACACAGCTACCTCTATTTTACATATCCATCCGTATTTATTAGTGATGGTCAAATGAGACGGAGCTCCGGAGCACGTCTCGTTCTTTCTGCCTCGGACCTCGTCTCGCAGCAGCCGCTCACGTGACCAAAGTGTCGCGGTGTCGGCCCCTCCCCCTCCTGCTTCGCTCTGCGTGTCAGCGCATAAATAGTTGTTTTGGGGTTTTTTTGGGTTTTTTTTTATGTTCAAAACTGAATATATACTATTTATGACTTCTAATAAAATAGAAAATAGAGTTGTTGGTTCCCAAATCATGGGTTGTGTTCTGGTTTGCAATGGTTAAATTTGTCCACTAGAGGTCAGTGTTTCTCCGAGGCCTCAGACACGTCGAACCATTTGAGACAATATTGAGACTGAGGTGTCAATGCTTCACGAGGCTCCGTTCACCCATCCCTAGTTCTTTGACGCATTGAATAAGCGACTGGGATACCCATGGCTCCTGCCTCTCATTTGTCATTTTCGAGGGACAACGGAGACAGTTTACCGTAATGACGGTAAAATATCTAAAGAACCTCGTTAGTCTGCTTTGAGACGCCGTTTGAATTTACATGAAGCACAGTTGGTTGCAGAGCTACGGTAATAAAAAGTCAACCACCGCGAGTCTATCAGCGACGATAGCATCCTACGCTAAAGGGCTACAACAAGTGAGAGTATTTTATGTTTTGTCTGCGAGCCATATGCAATCATCAAAAGAGCTATACCTGGCTCGCGAGCCATACGTTCCCGACCCCTGTCTTAAGGGATTGCTCAATGTGGGAGTGACGCCATGACCTCTAATTTTCTGACCTTTTGATTAAGTGAACTCAGTTTTTCGTTGTACCATAGGGCAGGGGGTCTGGGCCTAATAGCTTTCTGGTTTAAGGAGGCTACAGTATCAAGAGGTTTTCAGGGATTGCATAGATCTGTCAACAAACTGATCACTTATAGTTGGACTAAAGCTGTTCTCGACAGGGTCACATGGCAGGATCACATGTCATGTCCCTAAATATTGGCTCTATTATTTCTTTGAACTTTACAGTACATTTTTCAGATATTGCTCTTTTCATTATAGATTTATTCTGTGGAGCAAGATAGTCTAAGGATCAACTGAAAGATAATTGGAAAATGGTCTGATAATATGGGGTTTTTAGGGAGGACATTTGGGTCACTGATCTGTACACCATATGGTAGAACAAGATCCAGGGTGTGTTTGTGACAGTAGGTTCACATCCTGGGTAAAACTGATGCCATCTACTGGGGCACTGAAGGCATTACCAAGACAGTCACCACTATTGTCAACATGAATGTTAAAATCTCCCAACTTTTACAATCCTTTCCCAAACTAACACTTGACTTGATATAAAGTCAGAGAACTCAACTTGGAGCAGGGACCAAGAGGTTGGCAGATTATAGTGAATAAAACAACTTTTTGGTTTCTCCAGTTTGGACAAGTGATTGACAGTAAGAAACTTTCAAATGACTTAAATGTTTTGTTTTTAGTAATAAGGAGTAAACTGGAGTGTGAAATGAGGTGGTTGTGTGGAGGACTCCACCACCTTGGCCTATGCTCCTGGTGCTCTGAAAATTCAGTTGACTGGGGAGGCGCTATTTTGTCAAGGTATGAGGAAAACAAACATCTGAGAAACTAGAGGTGGGGATTTGCAAGTTGTGGCTTTGACTTGAGACAGACTTGAGCCACTATTTTGAGAACTTGACACTTGACTTGATAAAATGGACTAAAACTTAGAATTCGTCGTGAGTCTTGTGACATGACACGACATGATGCTTCTTTTTATTCAAATGTATTAATTTTTTTAAATTCTGTTTATTCGGTGTTTAATTTTATAAGATAAAGCTGGACCGTGTTCGTCCCACTTCTCTATGCATTACCAAAATGTGAAAATAACTGAAATACTGTGAAAGTTAAATGTAATATTGAAAATTTGATTACAAGCTCTTTTGTTTAAATGTACTGTTCTGTTGCAGCAACTGATGAAAACGGGGAACTACATAGACCATGATCCTTTGCTCCATTTCAGTGCAGACTAACTTCTTTGAATTACGACAGTATTCATACTAAGGTCTTGTCAAGGATCTACAACTTTTTAAAGTAGTACAATTCAGTATAAATTATATAAGTAGCAAAAATGCTGTTATGGATACTTTGGTTCAAAGACTAGAGGCTCAGAGCAGAGCAGACTTGGACTTGACTTGGACTTGTGCGCCCTTGACTCGAGATTCGACTTGTACTTGCCTCTCATTGACTTGGGATTTGATGCCGACTTGTCAAAAACTTGAGACTTACAAAACAAGGGCTGTGAGAAACTATAACCTGAAAAGTCAGATTATGTAGACAATAAATGAAGATGTAAGATGTGAAGTGTAAAGACAAAAGGCTTAAAATAGTTAATAGAAGTTTCCTAAACTTCAGTGAACACGCCTGCATGTGTTTACGCTAAAGCTTGTGTTTTCTTCACACCTCTTGATGAACTTGTCCCGTGGAGATTAGTCATCCACTAACAACAAAACATGTGCCATTGACAACAGTGATCCTTCAGAGAGCAGTTATACTCAGGTGAAGTTTACATCATACACTCACAAATGCTTCTACAAACTGGCAGTTCAACAGCACTTCAGATAAACAAAGTAAACTCAAAATAACAAGAATGACTCAAGGATTTGTTATTGCCACAAGTATAGGCCTGTCACGATGTCATGACATTATGAAGTGTGATATGTTGCTGAAGTAAATACAGATGATAAATGATAATATTGAACCAACTCAGAATTATCCCCAAAATATTGTAAATGTATACAATACTGTTAAAAAATATGAGCTGCAACACTTCAGTAGTTTGACTATAAAGAGTCATATAAGTTAATAATCAAATCTTCTACAGTTCAAATCTCATTGTAGCTATAGACTACGTATACTATAAATGGTCATATCTTAACTGCTAGCTGCCACATTCCAAACAGGAAGTGATTATGGGCGTGCTTCCGGCTCCATCGACTCTGGTTCACTTTACATTAGAAATTGTGTCCCCTCCCTCTGTAACTGTTGCTGGTAGGCTTGTCATTTTAGTCTTAAATCCATCCATCCATTTTCTTCCTCTTATCCGGGGCCGGGTCGCGGGGGCAGGAGTCTAAGCAGGGACTCCCAGACTTCCCTCACCCCAGACACGTCCTCCAGCTCCTCCGGTGGGACCCCAAGGCGTTCCCAGTCCAGCCGAGAGACATAGTCCCTCCAGCGTGTCCTGGGTCTTCTCCGGGGCCTCCTCCCGGTGGGACATGTCCAGAACACCTCCCTAGGGAGGCGGCCAGGAGGCACCTCAGCTGGTTCCTCTCAATGTGTGGGAGCAGCGGCTCTACTCCAAGCTCCTCCCGTGTGACTGAGCTCCTCACCCTGTCTCTAAGGGTGCGCCCAGCCACTCTGCGGAGGAAACTCATTTCGGCCGCTTGTATCCGCGTTCTTGTCCATATGGTCATTACCCAGAGCTCATGACCATAGGTGAGGGTAGGAACGTAGATTGACCGGTAAATCTAAAGCTTTGCCTTTCGACTCAACTCCTTCTTTACCACAACGGACCGATGCAGTGGCCACATCACTGCAGACGCTGCACCGATCCGCCTGTCAATCTCGCATTCCATCCTTCCCTCACTCGTGAACAAGACCCCGAGATACTTGAACTCCTCCTCTTGAGGCAAGGGCTCACCACCCACCCGGAGAGGGCAAACCACCTTTTTCCAGTCAAGAATGTTCGTCTTTAAAATGTTCGTATTAATCCTCTCAACATGATCCTACCAAAAAATATTGTTCCATCTGTCAAGTTTATATAGCGATTATCATGATAGGCCACACACTTTATACACTTTTTTTCGGACAGGCATTAATTATTTTCTCACATTTCTCTCTTGTTTCACCCCTTACAATTCCTGATCATTTTAGTTAAATTGCCTTAGGTCTGACCTTTCCAAATTAAAATGATGATTATTATTGAACCCTCAGTCGTATATACACAAGTTTGGGGTCTTTGTAAAAGTAACATCCAATAGTATTACCCTCAGGTGTCAGAATCACTCTAAGTTTGTCTGGTAAGCATTTATACACTTTGGAGCACACATAAAAAATTATTTTACTCATCCTCGCCCAAATTTTTTTTGTTGAAAGGAAGGTGCAGAAAGCTGCAGTAGGTAGCTGGGAACAAAAATACACTATATTTCAACTGAAAATATTGTTGACCTCTCACATTTCAAATTTGAGGTCAGTATCTTTAATAAATTAGATTTTTACACCCATTTCATAATTGGTAAATCAAGTTGTTTTATGGAGGGACTTTTGTATCCAAATTTATCTAAACCTCTCCAAACCTATCCAAATGGAGACTGCTCCAGGTCCAAGATGCCTCTAGTTTCACTTTTACAAACATCCACAGTGTCCTCGATTGCGTACTGCTTTTGTTTTATCTCTTTTGTCATGTTTAGAACGCAAAACTGTTGCAAAATACAGTACATAAAATTACACACGCTTTACGCACAAAAGGCGGTCGATGCATTCACTTTCTTTACTCACTGGGCCTGCGCCGTCTTTACAGAAAACCATGGGATGTCATACATCGCCTTGTTCAGCTGCTCATTGACTGTAAGGAAAAAAACATCACTAAACATGTACAATGTAACTGGTTGATTCTACACGGGGGAGAGTGTGGCATAAACTTTCAGTCACCTGTAGCACTGATTCGCTGTCTGGGGCTCCAGTAACACACAACTCCCACATTATTGGCCAACATTTGTGTCAATCAGAAGTTAACACTTGTGTTTAGCACTGGAAAACAAAGTTGGTGCTGTCTGTTTATTATGCCTGAAATTGCAAAAGAAATGCAACAAATGACGGAGCAGATTTCACATTTGGAATACTTTCCTGCAGCAGATTGGACATAATGAGGATTGAGGACTTAATTTATTTTGTGGACATAATTTCTTGACTGGATTATTTTCTGTGGACCTGTACGGACCAGCTGAAAATGGTTTACATACTCGGAAAGAAGAGAGCCGTAGCTTTGATGTGTACACTGTGTGCACCATTATTAGGCAAGTGATTATTTTGACCATATCATCATTTTATCTATAATTTCCAACTCCAAGCTTTATAAACTTGAATGCTTATTGGATTTAATGCATATCAGGAGATGTGCATTTGTGTAAAAAGGGAGGGTGTGTTCTAAGGAGATCAACACCCTATGATAAGGTGTGCATAATTATTAAGCTGATTCTTCTCGGGAAATATGGGCCAAAAAAGATTTTATTGACTCTGCAAAGTCAAAAATTGTAAACAGTCTTTCAGAGGGATGCAGGACTCTTGAAATATCTAAGATATTCGGGCGTGATCACAAAACCTTCAAACATTTTGTTGCAAATAGTCAACAGGGTCGCAAGAAACATGTCGAGAAGAAAGGATGCTAATTAACCACCAAAGATTTGAGAAGAATGAAACATAAACATACCAGGAACCCATTATCGCTCAGTGCTGTGATATTCCACAACTGCAACGTACCTGGAGAGTCAAGAAGGACGAGGTGTTCAGTTCTCAGAGACATGGCCAAGGTCAGAAAGGCTGAAACCCGACCACCTCTGAACAAGACACATAAGTTGAAATGTCAAGAATGGGCCAAGAAATATCTGAAGACACTTTTCAAAGGTTTTGTGACTGATGAGACGAGAGTGACTCTTGACCAGATGGATGGGCCTGTGGTTGGATCAGTAACAGACACAGAGCTCCACTTCGACTCAGACGCCAGCGAGGTGGAGGTGGGGGACTGGTACGGGCAGGTATTATTAAAGATGAGCTAGTTGGACTTTTTTGGGTTGAAAATAGACTCAAAATCAACTCTCAGACCTACTGCCAGTTTTTAGAAGACACTTTCTTCAAGCAGTGGTACAGGAAAAAGTCTACATCTTTCAAGAAGGCTTTGATTTTTATGCGAGACAACGCTCCATCACATGTATCAAAGTCCTCCACCCTGTGGCTGGCCAGTAAAGGCCTTAAAGATGAAAAACTAATGACATGGCCTCCTCCTTCACCTAAATTAAACCCTATTGAGACATTTTGGGCCCTTCTTAAGCAGGAAATTTACAGTGAAGGAAAACGGTTCCTCTCTGAACAGTGTCTGGAGGCTGTAGTTGTGGCACAAAAAGTTGATTCTCATGAGATCAAGAAACTGACCATGAATGGAAGGCTTGCGACTGTTATTGAAAAGAAAAGAAGGGTGGCTGTATTGATCACTGAGGGGTTTTTGTTTTGTTTTTTTTCACAAATATTTATTTTTTAATTTTGAGTTTATTATTCTCACTTTAACAGGTGAAAATAAACAAGTGAGATGGGAAAATCGTTGTTTTTCATTTAGTTGCATAATACTTCTGCACACTAATAGTTGCCTAATAATGGTTTACATGTAGATACTCTCTTCAGAAAGCCAAAACTTCTCTTTTACTACTTAAATGTTCAGGTTTGAGGGTTTGTTAACATTTTGGATTGACCAAGAGCACTGTAGCTGTACAATAACAACATTAATCCTCAAAACTACAACTTGCCTAATAATTGCGCACACAATGTACATTGTTTGTGTGGGTGACGCACAAGTGTATGTACATTGCAGTAAATTTGTTAAGAAAAGGTGACGGCCCTGGTGCGGACCGTTGGAACGATAAGAGGTTAAAAAAGCAGCCGGTGGATTTGCATAGAGCAGTTTAATCCAATAAAGTTTTCCTTAAATGAGAATTCCGTGAGTGTTCTGAATAAATACATCCTTTCAACGCGATCAAAGGCTTTCTCTGCATCCAATGTAATGACAGCAGCCTTTTCTTGTTTATGTGCTACATACTGCAACATGTATACAGTGGTCCCTCGCTGTATGTGGCCTCCTTTTTTTCCCCAGATGTTTCTTTTTTACATTGTATGGAGGCGCGTGTTCTGCATCCTGATTGGCTGAGGGACGTGCCGTGTCTCCTGTACAGTACAGAATTCAGCCAAATGTACATAAATGTTTTGATGCCAGCAGTGTGACTTCAGGGCGTCAAGAACCAGTTGGACACCTCTAGATAGAAGCCTTTGTATTTGAGGACAGACGCCTCCGACGCACGTCATGGACACTCTGGGTGTGTGTCAAAATAATGACGTCACTTTGTCACTGGAGCGTAGTTTGATTAGTTGAACCTGCACGTCAAACGTCAAAAAGTTCAGCTTTTTCAACTTTTTGGGCGTGCAAACAAACTGACTACTGAACGCTGAATATGCGCTGCGTCAATGGCAGATTTGCGCTGCAGAAATGCAGCACGGCCAAGACGTGCATCCACAGACTTTACATGTGAACTCAACACGAGAAGGAGGAAAGTAACATAATGACGACAGCAGCAATAAGTTTGAACAAGGATGCAAAAAGGGTCTTGACCATCGTGAGGATGGACTCTGCTTTAGCTTTTCAGTTCAGTAAGTTTATTCAGACACAAAAGAAAAATAAATAAAACATTATCAGTCACATGCACAAACTAGTCAGTGTGACTGAAAGGCATTGGCTGAAGCAAAGCTTATTTATGCCTGCCTATTTCCACTTGTGAAAAACAGTATACACAACAAGAAAAATACATTTATAATACAGAAGAAAACAATTATTTTTATATTTGTATAGTTACCTCTGGGATTTTAGTTTAAATATGTATAATGATCATCCATCCATCCATCCATCCATTTTCTTCCGCTTGTCCGGGGCCGGGTCGCGGGGGTAGCAGTCTAAGCAGGGACTCCCAGACTTCCCTCACCCCAGACACGTCCTCCAGCTCCTCCGGTGGGACCCCAAGGCGTTCCCAGTCCAGCCGAGAGACATAGTCCCTCCAGCGTGTCCTGGGTCTTCCCCGGGGACTCCTCCCGGTGGGACATGCCCAGAACACCTCCCTAGGGAGGCGTCCAGGAGGCATCCTAAGCAGATGCCCAAGCCACCTCAGCTGGTTCCTCTCGACGTGAAGGAGCAGCGGCTCTACTCCGAGCTCCTCCCGTGTGACTGAGCTCCTCACCCTATCTCTAAGGGTGCGCCCAGCCACTCTGCGGAGGAAACTCATTTCGGCCGCTTGTATCCGCGATCTTGTCCTTTCGGTCATGGGGGGGCGACAGTAGCTCAGTAGGTTGAGTGTCTGTCCCACTGATCCGAAGGTTGGCGGTTCAAATCCCGCTTTCTACATAAACATCATTGGTTGAGTGGTTAGATCCACTGACTCGAAGGTTGGCGGTGCAAATCCAGCCCTCACAGATGAATGCTGTAGTTGTGTCCTTGGGCAAGACACTTAACTCCCAGTGTCTGCGTACAACTGGTGTATGAATGTGTGTGTGAATGGGTGACTGGTTCCTTGTTGTAAAAACGCTTTGAGTGCCTTGAAGGTGGAAAAGCGCTATATAAAGATGTGACCATTGACCATTGATACCCAGAGCTCATGACCATAAGTGAGGGTAGGAACGTAGAGCGAAAAGAGAATCGAGAGCTTTGCCTTTCGACTCGATACAGCGACCGCATCACTGCAGACGCTGCACCGATCCGCCTGTCAATCTCGCGTTCCATCCTTCCCTCACTCGTGAACAAGACCCCGAGATACTTAAACTCCTCCACTTGAGGCAAGGCCTCACCACCCACCCGGAGAGGGCAAACCACCTTTTTCGGGTTGAGAACCATGGCCTCAGACTTAGAAGAGCTGATTCTCATCCCAGCCGCTTCACACTCGGCTGCAAACCGCCCAAGTGCCTGCCGCAGGTCCTGGCTCGAAGAAGCCATCAGGACATCATCTGCAAACAACCGAGATGAGATCCTGTGGTTCCTGAACCAGACCCCCTCCAGCCCCTGACTGCGCCTAGAAATTCTGTCCATAAATATAATGAACAGAACTGGTGACAAAGGGCAGCCCTGGTGGAGTCCAACATGCACTGGGAACAAGTCTGACTTACTGCCGGCAATACAAACACAGCTCCTGCGCCGCTCATACAGGGACCGGACAGCCCTTAGCAAAGGGCCCCAGACCCCATACTCCCAGAGCACCCCCCAAAGGACACCACGAGGGACACGGTCGAATGCCTTCTCCAGATCCACAAAACACATGTGGACCGGTTGGGCAAACTCCCATGAACCCTCGAGCACCCGATGGAGAGTGTAGAGCTGGTCCAGTGTTCCACGACCAGGACAAAAACCACACTGCTCCTCCTGGATCCGAGGTTCGACTATCGGCCGGACTGTCCTGTCCAGTACCCTGGAATAGACCTTACCGGGAAGGCTGAGGAGTGTGATTCCCCTGTAGTTGGAACACACCCTTTGGTCCCCCTTTTTATACAGAGGGACCACCACCCCGGTCTGCCAGTCCAGCGGTACTGTCCCCGACCGCCACGCGATGTTGTAGAGACGTGTCAGCCAAGACAGCCCCACAACATCCAGAGACTTAAGGTACTCGGGATGGATCTCATCAACTCCCGGAGCCTTGCCACCGAGTAGCTTGACAACCACCTCAGTGACTTCGGCCAGGGTGATGGACGAGTCCGCCTCCGGGTCCCCAGTCTCGGCTTCCTCCTCCGAAGACGTGACAGTGGGATTGAGCTGACAACATCCCCAGTTGAGGTCAGCAGCTCTCCACCCGCACTGTAAACAGTGTTGGTGAAGCACTGCTTCCCCCTCCTGAGGTGCTGAACGGTTTGCCAGAATTTCTTTGAGGCCGTCCGATAGTCGTCCTCCATGGCCTCCCCGAACTCCTCCCAACCCAGAGTTTTTGCCTCCACGACAGCACGAGCCTGGGGCATTGTTATGGTTTGTATTGTACCTATGCAAATTGTATTGTACCTGAACTTTGTACACTGAAATAAGATAGCTAATACTAATAGTAATAGCCCTTTTTTTTGCCAAGTTAATCCTGTCTGTTTAATACAGGCCAGGTGTACCCGAGTTGAGCACAATATTTGATGGCGAGCTAGGAGCCCTACCAAGAAATGAAAACATCACATTCAACTCTACAGCCTTCTGCGGTCTGGTAGGAGGCTGTTGCAGCCAGTCTCTCCCACAGACTCTCACACACACTCATACATAATCTTAAAGACTCTTTTATCAGTACATGGACAATAAGGACCATTTCATGGACATTTAAGCCCACGTCAGTGGCAACCCGTTTGTTTATTTTGTTTCTGTTGTCTGCCTCCAATTTGAGAGATGATACTCAAGTTGCATAGTGTTGCATTGTGTTGAATTGTGTGAAACAAACTGTCAAAGTGCACTTACTTTGCCTAACTCTAAGGTCAAATACTGAGACTGATACTGAAATTCTGCAGATTTTGTAAATAGTGGGTGTTTGCATGTTCTATGTTTTTACTTGGAACTTGGAATCCATGTCCCCAGCCTCCCCTGCAGGTGCCACCGTCATTACCCACGTGGGCGTTGAAATTCCACAGTAGAACAACGGGGTCCTCACTCGGTGCACTGTCTAGTACTCCTCCCAGGGACTCCAAGAAGGCCAGGTACTCCACACTGCTGTTTGGCCCGTAGGCCGAGACAACAGTGAGAGACCTGTCCCAGACCCGAAGGCGTCTGTGGGGCCTTAAGAGAGCCCACACTAGCATTCCGCCTCTCCCCGTGTGCAATGCCAGAGAAATGGAGCGTCCAGTCCCTGTCAAGGAGTTGGCTTACAGAGCCCAAGCTGCGCGTGGAGGTGAGGCTGACTATATCTTGTTGGTACACTTAACCTCCGGCACAAGCTCAGGCTCCTTCCCTCCAGCGAAGAGACATTCCATGTCCTCAGAGCCAGTCTCTGTGTCCGGAAATCCTTCGGCTGCCGCACAGATTGGCCCCACATTGTTCCTTATGGCCTTACCTGGCCGGGTTCTCTTCATTCAATTAATATTTATAGTAATTTTAGCACTTTTCAAACGGGATGCTTCACAGTCCTTTCAAAGCAATGACACATGTCCTTCCACCCAAACACCCGACTCCCTATAACTGCCTTATCCCACTGTCAAGTTGGTGAATAATGACACTTCCAAAATGCAATTTGGGAAGATGGGTCTTGAACCTCGGCCTCCCTCCCATGATTTCTTGTTCAGTGCTAAAATAGATGAATGAATAAACTGAGTTTTTGGTGCAGGAAAAAAAAATGAAAAGAATAAAAATTACCTACAAGTTCAAACCTGAGGGAGAGAAGACACACGCGTGCGCGCGCACACACACACACACACACACACACACACATTCAAGAACACTACATAAAGAGACAACAGAAAGCACATCTTCAGTTCCTCCCTCTGCAAACATGGAAACAACTGAACTGTGCTACCCCGATCTTCACAACATCTCCTGCAGAAAGCCCCAGCCTCATCAATACTCTATGCTTTACTACAACCTGTTCTGTCTAATGTCCCTGCTCACAGTGATAATGAATCTACTGGTCATCATCTCCATCGCACACTTCAGGCAAAACATTGCTCATTATTCAAATCTTGTCATTTAAGTTTGTCTTTGAAATTTTTTCTCTTTTTCAGGCAGCTTCACAGTCCCTACCACCTGCTAATCCTCTCTCTGGCTGTGTCAGATTTCCTCGTTGGTCTTTTTCTGATTCCAGGTGAAATCTACTTAACAAACTTCTGCTGGACCTTAGGAAGTGCAATGTGCGCTTTTTTTTACATAATAGACCTTACCATAATATCATCCTCCATCGGAAATATTATGCTCATTTCAGTTGATCGCTATGTAGCCATTTGTGATCCATTACATTATAATACAAAAGTGACAGTAAACCGGGTTAGGTTCTGTGTTTGTGCTTGTTGGCTCTGTTCTCTCATCTACAATTGTCTGGCTTTAAAGGATTTTCTCATGAATCCCGATGCAGGAAGTTCATGTTATGGAGAGTGTGTGGTGGTGTTCAGCCATGTTACTATAAATGTTGATATAATCTGTAGCTTTATTGGCCCCGTCACTGTCGTTGTGGTTCTGTATATGAGGATTTTTATGGTGGTAGTCTCTCAAACTCGTTCAATGAAGTCTAAAGTAATGACTTTGCAGCAAACTGTGACTATGTCAGCTAGAAAATCAGAGCTAAAAGCAGCTAGGACACTTGGAATAGTTATTTTAGTTTTCATAACGTGTCTATGTCCTTTTTATATCCCAGTCTTCATTGGGGAGCACTTTGAAGAAAACAGCAGCTCTACATTTATTTTTGCCTGGCTATGGTTCTTTAATTCCTGTGTAAACCCTTTTGTTTATGCATCATTTTATCCCTGGTTTAGAAAAACTATGAAAGTGATTGTAACTTTAGAAATTCTACAGCCTCATTCTTCCCATGCTACTGTCCTCTGAGTTAAGGTAACAGTGCTGTGTAAAGTGTATTTTCAGTATTTTTTATTCATGTCACACTTTAAAATGTAATGGGACAAGATTCTAGGGAGAATGTATTTCTGTAGCTGTCCTTAGATCTTTGGATTCATCTGGTATATCTCATGTTTGTTTTTGCATCACACTTTGGCTTTTGGTGAGAAAATCAGAAATAAAAGCATCCATGCCTCTTTAAATTGTTGTTATGCTGCTTATTTTATATTATATATTTTTTATATGTGATTTTATACTGTACTTCAGATTTTTTTTAAATTTAATTTGTTTTGTGTGGTTTAGTACTTTGATCCACTGCTGGTCATCCAGTTTGACACCAAAGTCATATTCCCAACTTTGCTTAATATTAATTAGAACTTTATTCATATTGATATGGTCTTATATATTCATAATTTTAGCTTTTAATGTAACAGCCTTTATTAGAATATTATCTAAAACTGTTTTTTTTTTTTTTTTTATACAATTTTTATAATATGCAATGGAATAATGATAGTTTCTAATTTGCAAATATCGAAAAGAACAAAAAGGGTTTGGGGCTGGTTAAATTTGTTCTTTATTTTCTGGAATGACTTTATAGAGTCATCTACATAAAGATCTGATATTTTGTGATGCTCACTTCCCTTGATTCTCTAAAACCAGAATCTGTACGGGTGAATTGAAAATCTGAATTATTAGCAATCGGTGCTAAAAATGAATATTTGTCAGTACAAAAGTGTTCACAAATAGCACTACGAGATTTGTAAATAATTTTAAGAATATTGTTTTAAAATATATATACTTTTTCAGGACACAGGAATGGGAGGTGTTCTGCCTGTTCATTATCTAGGCCGATTCCTTCTGTCAGGGAGGAATAGGCCCCTTTTTTTTACTCTTATGCTTTTGAAAGATATTAGATTAGGTAGATATTAATGTGTGTGTGTGTATATATATATATATATATATATATATATATATATATATATAATGTGTGTATGCATACCCACATGTACAAATCCACACACATTTATACATTTAAACACTATACTACATTTATAAAGTAGTCAATAAAAGGTTGCCAGATGGTGTAAAAATGCTCTTGTTTGTTCCTCAGTGAGAATTTAATCTTTTCTAATTGTGAGTGTTGGATTATGTTTCTCAGTAAGTTTTGGCGAGTTGGGGGATTTTTACTCTTCCAGTTCAATAAAATTAAACGTTGGGCCAACAATGTAAAGTAACTCAGGATATTCTTTTGCTTGTTATTAAGCCTCACATTCACAATAGTGAAAGCATTTTACAGTTATATCTCCAATTCAAAGAGCTAATGATTTTTCATAATGAACTTTCTAGCTTGACAATTGGCTAAATTCCTCAGTGGTCTTGATTAATGAAGGAATAGACTTTGTGGAGTTGCTCAAATATAAAACATCATCAGCATAGAGTGATATCTTGTGACTGTTATTCATTTCTTTGCCCTTCATCTCTCTGTTCACTCTACATTCAGCCAGTGACTCAATTATCAAATCAAACAAAAGGGGAGAAAGTGGACACCCTTGTTTGGTGCCTCTTTTCCAGCAAGAATGTTTCAGACATTGTTCCATTCATTAAAAGAGCAGCCTGTGAATCTGTAGAGCAGTTTAATCCAATTAATAAAGTTTTCCTTGAATGAGAATTCCTTGAGTGTTCTGAATAAATACATCCCTTCAACGTGATCAAAGGCTTTCTCCGCGTCCAATGTAATGACCACAGCCTTTTCTTGTTTATATGATACATACTACAAGATACCGAACAGCCGTCGTACTTTGGAGCAGACCTACCGAGTCTGGATGAAGCCTGTTTGATCGCAAGAAACTAATTTGTGCAGCACTTTATTCAGGCACATTGCTAAAATATTAGCTAGAATTTTTGAATCTGTGTTCTGAATTGATAATGGCCTGTATGATGCAGGATTTTCAGTATCCTTGTTTTCTTTAGGTATTAATGTAATTATGGATTGCTGCATTGTCACTGGCAGTTTCTTCTCATCATACACATCCTGAAACATTCTTAACAGAGGAGCAAAAATGTCCACAAATGTTTTTTTTCCACTGCTGCAGAAAAGCCGTCTGGGCCACAGGCTTTTCCATTTTATAGATAATTTTTGGATTTTTTAAAACATTTCCAACTGTAATATCAACATTGAGTAACTAATTATCCTGCAAATTAAGCTTTTTCTTTTAATTTCTGAAAAAAATACAATTCTTATATTTTATCACTTTCATCATTTGCAGTTTCAGATTTGCAAAGGTCAATAAAATTTCTAAACACCTTTGCAATTTCACTTGTATAAACCAATTTAGCACTTGTGTCTGTTTTGTTATTATAGAGGTTTTATGTATTGTTAATCAAGCTCGCTTAATACTTTGCAGATTTAATACAGTTGTATTTTTTTTATTTTTGCAAAAAAATATTCTTTGTCAGTGTTTTTTAATTTGTAATAAATTCAGTGCAGTTTTAGTAGCCAACACTGTTCCCAACTCTTAACTGTAACAGAATGTTTGTTCAGTTTCTACTTCTTGTAATTTTCACCAAAGTCTGTTTTGCTCATAGATTATTTTCCTTTTTTTCTTAGTACAATAGGAGATCATTAATCCTCTGGATCTAATGAGGGCTTCTTTCAGATTGGACGGATGACAGCGGCTTTAATGGAGGATGGGACGTGTCCAGTTTGTAGTGCGAGGTTCACAACCTGCTCATGATTGGACTGACCATGGGAATGAGTCATTAGAACAGAGCTGTTGAAATGGTCCAGTATGCAGGTGGATGATATCATTCTTTTTTCTTCTTTCCAGTTTCTTCAATGTGGCTCTTTGAAACCACAGAGACGTATGGGAGAGATGGCAGACTCCCAGTCGAGTAGCTGGGGATAGAGGGAAGTTGGGAGGAAAGGCCAGGCATTGGTCATTAGGTGTTGTTGACTTTAGATCTAAAAAAGTCAATGAAGCTGTTGCATCGCTCCTAAATAACTTCTGTGGAGGAAGACTATTTTTGATGTTTTTATTCATCTGATTAGAATAAAACTGACACCGTTGTATCCTTCAGTGACTTGTGGTTGGCCCTTTCATGGTCTTGGAAGGCAAGCTTGAAAACAGTAAGCCCAGACTTTCTAAAATGGCGTTCCAAGGGACGATCAGCCGTTGTCATTTGCGGCATGTTCCGCAAATCGTTCAATATTTACTACTTGCGTCCTGATAGGGGCATGGAGGTCAAAGACACTGCTCAAGGATGCATTGTAGTGTTCTACCAATTCATCCACTGTTGTGATGACAGGGTGGGTAATTTTCTGGAGGTCTGCGACAGTGGTGGTTAGATCAGTGCATTTCCAGTTTTGGAAAGGTATTTGGCATTTTGGTCTATTGTTAGGCAGTTGGAACGTGAAGGCCATAGAGATCACCTTGTGGTCAGTAACTCCCACACCTCTAAGCTTGTAATGGGGGCTGAGTCAGTTATGACCAGGTCCAAGGTGTGCCCCCTAGTGTGTGGGAGGGCCTTCACATGCTGCTGGAGGCCAAGACAGTCTAGTAGATTCAGAAACTCTATTGCAAGGTTACAGGGTGAATTGTCAACATGGATATTTACATCACCAACCATAACAATGTTGGTTGACAGAACAGAGTGATGTAAGTAAGTCATGTATGTCAGGAAAAAATGAGGAATGTGGTTTGGGGGGGCGATATATGAGCAGCACTGTCACAGAGTATGGAGGTTTGCATTTGAAGGCTAAACATTCCAAGGAAGCAAAGTCAGGCTGTTGTAATGCAGGCGAGTTGGACCAAGATATGCGGGACTAGGGGAAAGGTTTACAGTGTTTATTTGCAATCAGTGACAATTTAATAAGCAATATGTAGCATATGTATTGGACAAAAAATGATGAAGTAACCCAGGGTGAACAATATGCAATGTAATGAATGGGCTTGTAATCAGAAGGTAAGGAACGGCTCTAGGAGTGAGGAGGCAGAGACTGAGAATTTGTTATGATGGTACCTTGTATTAATATAGTGAGGAAAGACAAAAACAAAATATATAAGACATTTACCCAACTGAATGGCCATTCGCAATAGAAATCCCAATATTTACAATGCTTCAATAATCAATTTTCCTCTCGTTCAGAGGCTGATGTATTTACAATGCTTCAATAATCAAGAATGTCCATAAGTGATCCGGAATACACAGATCAAAAGGAACGCTCACACACAGTCCACTGTGAGGGCAACAGTTCATACGACCCAGCAATAGGTTTGGGGGTTCAGAGGTAGTGTCCAAGTGAAGGAGTGAGTGAGTAGCTGGAGCAGTGGGTCGATGACTGAAGTGTGAGTGAGTGCGAGAGTCTAGTAGGCTACAGGAGCCTCCTACCAGCCCAGACTGAGCAGAGGATTGGAAGAGGTTCCTTTCAGGAGTCTCAGTTCGATGGACTCAGGTTCGATACTTTGGGTCTAGCTCGCCATCAAGATTGGCCTATATAAAAACAGGACCAATGTAAATCAAATAAATCTGTGTACACAACATTAAATATCAAAACCAAATAATACCGATTGTACTATAAGTAGATAAATAGTTTTCACATGTAAAGTTCAAATATTGTACAATATAAATACAAATGTTTCAATCAATTAATAAATAAATAGTCACAGTCATAATTTAGTTAATTAAATAAATTCTAATCACATAAAGTGCATAATTGTAGCAGCATAGTTGTGTGCTTCAGTCTCAGTAAAGTTTTAAAGTGCTTTTAAAGTGCAAAATGCATTCCAATTCCAATCCGATTCTGATTCTGATTCAATTGGACCAAGTAGGCACAGTAAAAGGCTAAAAAACGCCATAAAGGTGCATACAATAACACTTGGAATCATTAGGCAGTATAAATAGACATATCAGAATAAATATGTTTCATTTGAATAAAGCAATTGCAAAGAAAAGTGCAGAAATTTGGCAAAAGATTGCTAAATGCTAACCAACCCCATATAATCCTATGGAGCGGCTAATGCTAAGCTAACAACAATTAGGAACAAGACTCACCAATTCCGCTTGAATCGACTGAACACACAGCTCGTATGTGGCGGTTTCGGACCGGTAGTCGGCTCCTAAGAGTTAGCAACGTACATAATAAATCTCTTAGCATAACACGATCATTTTAACCAATAAAACTGAGCAAACATACCTCGTAGCACACAAATCTGGCTCTCCTCTCGCGTGTTACCGGTGGCTTCCGGGTAGCGCATTATAAAGCTCGCTAATTGGTCGGTCGCGGCCACGTGACCAAAGGCACGCACGGGACGTACAGGTAGAGAGTATGAGGCGAGGCAAGATAATTAAATGCAGTTTTCTGCACCCGCGTTACACCGATAATTAAATGCAGTTTTCTGCACCCGTGTTACAAATAACTCTGGCGAAGAGCAGTGTGTGGGGTGCAGGTCTGGGTCCATGGGCAGAATGGCGGTGTGGGGCTCGTCTGGAGCAGGGAGCGGAGCGTGAGCCCAGAGTCCGGGGACGTGGAGATTGGGGGACAGGAGCAAGGCGAGCAGGGACCAGAGGGAGGAACAGGGTGCAAAGCAGGATCCAATGACGAGAGATGCAGAGACAAACAAGACAGATTGTACGAGGGCTGGGAAGCAGGGTCGGAGCAGAGCCAGGAGCGATGGAGCTGGGACGGTCCGGAGAGCAGGATCTGAGGGGTATCGGAATATCCAATAAGCAAGGCAAAGTGAGCAAAATTACAAAAGACTAGGAACAGCTAGATAATCATGTTTACACGCGGACGATCTGCAACTGAGTGTCTGGTCCTGGCTCCTCTTATCCCACGGCAGGTGGTGTTGATTGCATGATGAGATCGAGGTGCGCATGGGAGGAGCCAGGCGCCCGGCTCCGGCAGGTAGGGGAGGGGAAGGAGCAAGACAGGAGGCAAAACGGGGAGCAGGAAACATGGATCGTGACAGTACCCCCCTCCCGTAAGGGACGGCTCCCAGACGTCCCAAGGAGCCTTACCAACTCGGGTGGGTGGAGGGGGGCCTGGAGGAGGGACAAAAGTCCTGGATACAGGATCCGAGGTCGGAGTAGGGCGAGGAGCGGGGCGAGGAGCGGGGTGAGGGGCGAGGAGTGAGATGAGGAGCGCGTCGAGGAGCCGAAGAGTCGATGCAGTCCCTGGATGGAGGACAGTCTCCTGTGGAGCTGCAACGGTCCTCAATCTCCAAACGGAGGGCTCCCATGGCACAAGAAGGTGGGGGTGACGGTTCTGGAGAAGTGGTAGCCCCTCCAGCAGGTGATAGGGCTGATTCTAGGCAACGGGTGTGGCAAGAAGAGCTCCACCCAGACACCCTCCTCCGGGCCCGATCGATGGCACGGTTGTGTTTTAAGCCACAGATAATGCAGGACGAATGGGGAGGAAGGGGAGGAGATCACATGGAACCTGCAGGACTCGTGGTGGTTGCTGGATAAGATTAGGGTGATGGGTTTCGAGATGTGCGTGACTTGAGCTAGAGGTTGTCCATTAAGGGCTAGTGCAGTGAGGGGACGCTGTAAAGGCTCCTGCGCCAATCCCCACTGCTCGGCCACCTGCCAATCAATAAAGTCCTCCTCGGCTCCAGAATCGATGAGGGCCAAAACAGGTAAAGTCTCTGAGCGAAATCCCAGCGTGGCCTGAAGCTGGAAAAAAAGCTTATTGTCTTTGGGATGGCTTATTGACCCACCAGAACTCCCAGGGCTATTGGTGGGCCTGGTCTTTTGGCCGAACTGGACAGGTTATGAGGTAGTGCCCCTTCGTGCCGCAATAGAGGCACTCCCCCGCCAGGCGGCGATGCAGACGCTCCTCGGCCGAGAGATGAGCTCGAACCAGCTGCATGGGCTCCCCGGCGGGTGGTGAAGAGGAGTGCCCCTCGGACCAGATGGGGAGTGGCGTCCCTCGGGCTCGCCGGACGAACGGCGTCTCAGCCCGGGCTGGCGAGTGACGTGTCTCTGGCGTGCTTGCAAATGGTTATCAATTCTATTAGTTAAGGCAACCAGAGTTTTCAAGTCGGGAGGTTCATCCTGGGAAATTAGTTCGTCCTTTACTCGGTCATTAAGTCCCTTTAAAAATACAACTTTTAAGGTGTTGTCAGGCCAGTCCACCTCAGCGGCTCTATGGTATAGTCCGCTACTGACTTAAACCCCTGGGTCAGGCTCTGCAAGCGGGAAGCAGCGTCCACCTGGTAATGCACACATAATGCACACATAACACAGGTTTAAAATCCTTCAAAAAGTCCTCAAAACTTATCTGGCTTAACATAGTCTTGGAAAATTTAGCCTCTGCCCATTGAAGTGCTCTCCCCCTTAATAGTACACAAATACGAGTCTATAACGAGGGAACCCCGACAAAGACTGGACTGACCTGAGTATGGGTCCGTGCCCGTTGACTCCAGGGGGCTAGATGGTGCCATAGTTCCGGTGATGGCGGCGGAGGCTGGAGCCGAGGGCGTGGGAGCAAGCAGCGCGGCGACTTGGTCGTTTAGTTGGGCCACCTGCTGGGACAGGGACTTGTTACATTGCAACAGAGTCTGAATAGTTTGTTCGTGTTGTCAGATGATTATTCCTTTGTGAGAGAGCCTGGCGGAGTGTAGGATCCGACCCCGAGTCTGCTTGGTCCATTGTCTTGGTCAGATCATTCTGTCGTAATGCAGGCAAGTTGGACCAAGATATGCAGGACTCGGGGAAAGGTTTACAGTGTTTATTTACAATAAGTGACAATTTAATAAACAATGAAGGTTGATCTGGTGAAGAGCAGAGTGCGAGGTGCAGGTCTGGATCCGAGGCCGGAATGGCGATGTGGGGCTGTCCGGAGCAGGAAGCGGAGCGTGAGCCAGTGTCCGGGGACTTGGAGTGTGGGGACGGGAGCAAGGCGGAGCAGGATGCGAAGCAGGATCCAGTGACGAGAGGTGCAGAGACAAACAAGACAGACCGTACCAGGGCAGGAAAGCAGGGTCGGAGCCTAATTGTAGAACTGCCTTCGCTCAATCCTCCTTCTCGTATCGGGCTGTCAAACAATGGAATAAGCTCCCATCCGAGATACTGAGCTTAAACTGCCTCACAACCTTCACCAGAAAGGTGAAAGCGTGTTTTTTAGAAAACCAAACATGTGTGCACACATAGTTGCTACAAGCACAGGGTTTAAAATTGTATTGTGTGTGTGTGTGTGTGTGTGTGTGTATATTTTATGTGTTTATGTAAATATTAATGTTGGCCCCTCCCCCCGAGGACTACAGACGGAAATTGGCTGTAAAGCTAGAATCTGGTAAAAGCATCTCTGCTATTGAGCCTAATGTTATTGTACATTGTCCTACCAAATAAATAAATGAAATGAAATGGAGCAGAGCCAGGAGTGAAGTAGCTGGGATGGTCCGGAGAGCAGGATCTGAGGGGTAGCTGAATATCCAATGAGCAAGGCAAAGTGAGCAAAAATACAAAAGACTAGGAACAGCAAGATAATCACGTTGACATGCGGACGATCTGCCACCGTGTGTCTGGTCCTGGCTTCTCTTAACCCACGGCAGGTGGTGTTGATTGTATGATGAGTTGCAGGTGAGCACGGGAGGAGCCTGGCGCCCCGCCCAGCTCCGACAGGTAGGGGAGGGGAAAGAGCAAGATAGGAGGAAAAACGGGGAGTAGGAAACATGGATCGTGACACAGGCAGCGGCAGGGGAGAAAGTCTGTTTAGCCTGATGGATGATGGCCAAGCCACCCCCACATCCAGAGTGGCTGGCTTTCTCCATGTAGTTGTAGCCCTGGGGGCAGGCTGCATTTAGCACTGAATAATCCTGTTTTGTGCCAAGTTTTAACCAAGCACATAAAATCCAGTTTTTTTATCCAAAATAAGATCGTGATTAAGAAGGGATTTATTAGTAAGGGATTGTGTGTTAAATGATTCCATAGTAGCAGGAGAAAGATCTGATGGTGCAAGTCTTTGTAGGCTCCACAACGCACTGTAGTCCACTCCGCGATTTCCATTTTGCCCAGCACTAGAGGCTCTCGGAGGGCTACGTAATCCAGGTGCACCAGTGACTCTGATGACTCAGTGGTGCAACACGCACAGTCGAGGACCTGATGGAGAGGATTGTAACGGCACCATGGGTGAGGCAAACAACCTTTATGCGGGAGCTTCTGTGGATATTTCGGGGTCGCTGGAGGAGTCCGAATTGTCTAATGCCTGGG
>JAIEZT010001390.1:18797557-18847557 GCA_019594935.1 Periophthalmus modestus | reverse complement strand
ATGCCTCTTTAAATTGTTGTTATGCTGCTTATTTTATATTATATATATTTTTTATATGTGATTTTATACTGTACTTCAGATTTTTTTTTTTTTTTAATTTGATTTTTGTGTGGTTTAGTACTTTGATCCACTGCTGGTCATCCAGTTTGACACCAAAGTCATATTCCCAACTTTGCTTAATATTAATTAGAACTTCATTCATATTGATATGGTGATATATATTCATAATTTTAGCTTTTAATGTAACAGCCTTTATTAGAATATTATCTAAAACTGTTTTTTTTTTTTTTTTATACAATTTTTATAATATGCAATGGAATAATGATAGTTTCTAATTTGCAAATATCGAAAAAACAAAAAGGTTTTGGGGCTGGTTAAATTTGTTCTTTAATTTGCTGGAATGACTTTATAGAGTCATCTACATAAAGATCTGATATTTTGTGATGCTCACTTCCCTTGATTCTCTAAAACCAGAATCTGTACGGGTGAATTGAAAATCTGGATTATTAGCAATGGGTTCTAAAAATGAATATTTGTCAGCACAAAGGTGTTCAGAAATAGCATTAAGAGATTTGTAAATAAATTTAATAATATAGTTTTAAAATTGATATATACTTTTTCAGGACATTGGAATGGGAGGTGTTCTACCTGTTCATTATCTAGGCCGATTCCTTCTGTCAGGGAAGAATAGAGCTATTTTTTTACTCTCATCTTTTTTAGTCTTTTTTTTTACTCTTATTATTATGCTTTTGAAAGATATTAGATAGATAGGATAGTTATTAATATATGTACACGTGTGTGTGTGTGTGTGTGTGTGTGTGTGTGTGTGTGTGTGTGTGTAGGCATACCCACATGTACAAATCCACGCACATATCCACACACATTTATACATTTATAAAGTAGTCAATAAAAGGTTGCCAGATGGTGTAAAAATGCTCTTGCTTGTTGCTCAGTGAGAATTTAATCTTTTCTAATTGTGAGTGTTGCATTATGTTTCTCAGTAAGTTTTTGTGAGTTGGATTTTTACTCTTCCAGTTCAATAAAATTAAACGTTGGGCCAACAATGTAAAGTAACTCAGGATATTCTTTTGCTTGTTATTAAGCCTCACATTCACAATAGTGAAAGCATTTTACAGTTATATCTCCAGTTCAAAGAGCTAATGATTTTTCATAATGTTGTTATTCATTTCTATTTCTACTGTTATTCATTTCTTTGCCCTTCATCTCTCTCTGTTCACTCTACATTCAGCCAGTGACTCAATTATCAAATCAAACAAAAGGGGAGAAAGTGGACACCCTTGTTTGGTGCCTCTTTTCCAGCAAGAATGTTTCAGACATTGTTCCATTCATTAAAAGAGCAGCCTGTGAATCTGTAGAGCAGTTTAATCCAATTAATAAAGTTTTCCTTGAATGAGAATTCCTTGAGTGTTCTGAATAAATACATCCCTTCAACGTGATCAAAGGCTTTCTCCACGTCCAATGTAATGACCACAGCCTTTTCTTGTTTATATGATACATACTACAAGATACCGAACAGCCGTCGTACTTTGGAGCAGACCTACCGAGTCTGGATGAAGCCTGTTTGATCGCAAGAAACTAATTTGTGCAGCACTTTATTCAGGCACATTGCTAAAATATTTGCTAGAATTTTTGAATCCGTGTTCTGAATTGATAATGGCCTGTATGATGCAGGATTTTCAGGATAATTGTTTTCTTTAGGTATTAATGTAATGATTAATTGCTGCATTGTCACTGGCAGTTTCTTCTCATCATACACATCCTGAAACATTCTTAACAGAGGAGCAAAAATGTCCACAAATGGTTTTTTTTCACTGCTGCAGAAAAGCCGTCTGGGCCACAGGCTTTTCCATTTTATAGAGAACTTTTGGATTTTTTTTTTTTTTACATTTCCAACTGTAATTTCAGCATTTAGTAAGTAATTATCCTGCAAATTAAGTTTTGGTTATTTTAATTTCAGAAAAAGCTATTCATATTTTTTAATCACTTTAATCATTTGCAGTTTCAGATTTGCAAAGGTCAATAAAATTTCTAAACACCTTTGCAATTTCACTTGTATAAACCAATTTAGCACTTGTGTCTGTTTTGTCATTATAGTGGTTTTATGTATTGTTAATCAAGCTCACTAAATACTTTGCAGATTTAATACAATTGCATTTTTTATATTTTTGCAAAAAATAATTCTTGTGCAGTTTTTTGAATTTGTAGTAAATTCAGTGCAGTTTTAGTAGCCAACACTGTTCCCAACTCTTAACTGTAACAGAATGTTTGTTCAGTTTCTACTTGTTTTTTTCACCACAGTCTGTTTTGCTCATAGATTTTTTTTTTTTCCTTTTTTTCTTTAGTAAAATAGGAGATCATTAATCCTCTGGATCTAATCAGGGCTTCTTTAAGATGGGACAGACGACAGCAGCTTTAATGGAGGATGGGACGTGTCCAGTTTGTAGTGCGAGGTTCACAACCTGCTCAATGATTGGACTGACCATGGGAATGAGTCATTAGAACAGAGCTATTGAAATGTGGTCCAGTATGCAGGTGGATGATATCATTCCTTTTTTTTCTTTTCCACTTTCTTCAATGTGGCTCTTTGAAACCACAGTGAAGTATGGAAAAGATGGCAGACTTCCAGTCGAGTAGCTGCGGATAGAGGGAGGTTGGGAGGAAAGGCCAGGCATTGATCATCGGGTGTTGTTGACTTTAGATCTAAAAAAGTCAATGAAGCTGTTGCATCGCTCCTAAATAACTTCTGTGGAGGAAGATTTTTTTATGTTTTTATTCATTTGATTAGAATAAAACTGACACCGTTGTATCCTTCAGTGACTTGTGGTTGGCCCTTTGATGGTCTTGGTAGGCAAGCTTGAAAACGGTAAGCCCAGACTTTCTAAAATGGCGTTCCAAGGTACGATCAGCCGTTGTCATTTACGGCATGTTCCGCAAGTCGTTCAATACTTACTTCTTACGTCCTGATAGGGGCATGGAGGTCAAAGACACTGCTCCAGGATGCATTGTAGTGTTCTACCAGTTCATCCACTGTTGTGATGACAGGGTGGGTAATTTTCTGGAGGTCTGCAACAGTGGTGGTTAGATCAGTGGATTTCCATTTTCGGAAAGGTATTTTGCACTTTGGTCTATTGTTAGGCAGTTGGAACATAAAGGCCATAGAGACCACCTTGTGGTCAGTAACACCCACACCTCTAAGCTTGTAATGGGGGCTGAGTCAGTTATGACCAGGTCTAAGGTGTGCCCCCCTAGTTTGTGGAAGGGCCTTCACATGCTGCTGGGGGCCAAGACAGTCTAGTAGATTCAGAAACTGTATTGCAAGGTTACAGGATGAATTGTCAACATGGATATTTACATCACCAACCATAACAATGTTGGTTGACATAGAACAGAGTGATGTAAGTCATGTATGTTAGGAAAAAATGAGGACTCGGGTGGGATTTACAGTGTTTATGTACAATAAATGACATTTTAATAAGCAATAACTCTGGCGAAGAGCGTGGGGTGCAGGTCTGGGTCCATGGGCAGAATGGCGGTGTGGGGCTCGTCTGGAGCAGGGAGCGGAGCGTGAGCCAGAGTCCGGGGACATGGAGTGTGGGGACAGGAGCAAGGCGAGCAGGACCAGAGCGAGGAACAGGCTGCGAAGCAGGATCCAATGACGAGAGGTGCAGAGACAAACAAGACAGACTGTACGAGGGTTGGGAAGCAGGGTCCCGGAAACGGGATCCGAGGTCGGAGAGGAGCGAGGAGTGAGACGCGGAGCCGAAGAGATGAGGCAGTCCCTGGATGGAGGACAGTCTCCTGTGGAGCTGCAACGGTCCTCAATCTCCAAACGGAGGGCTCCCATGGCACAAGAAGGTGGGGTGACGGGTTCTGGAGAAGTGGTAGCCCCTCCAGCAGGTGATAGGGCTGATTCTAGGCAACGGGTGTGGCAAGAAGAGCTCCACCCCGACACCCTCCTCCGGGCCCGATCGATGGCACGGTTGTGTTTTAAGCCACAGATAATGCAGGACCAATGGGGAGGAAGGGGAGGAGATCACATGGAACCTGCAGGACTCGTGGTGGTTGCTGGATAAGATTAGGGTGATGGGTTTCGAGATGTGCGTGACTTGAGCTAGAGGTTGTCCATTAAGGGCTAGTGCAGTGAGGGGACGCTGTAAAGGCTCCTGCGCCAATCCCCACTGCTCGGCCACCTGCCAATCAATAAAGTCCTCCTCGGCTCCAGAATCGATGAGGGCCAAAACAGGTAAAGTCTCTGAGCGAAATCCCAGCGTGGCCTGAAGCTGGAGTAAAAGCTTATTGTCTTTGGGATGGCTTATTGACCCACCAGAACTCCCAGGGCTATTGGTGGGCCTGGTCTTTTGGCCGAACTGGACAGGTTATGAGGTAGTGCCCCTTCGTGCCGCAATAGAGGCACTCCCCCGCCAGGCGGCGATGCAGACGCTCCTCGGCCGAGAGATGAGCTCGAACCAGCTGCATGGGCTCCCCGGCGGGTGGTGAAGAGGAGTGCCCCTCGGACCAGATGGGGGGTGGCGTCCCTCGGGCTCGCCGGACGAACGGCGTCTCAGCCCGGGCTGGCGAGTGACGTCTCTCTCTCTGGCGTGCTTGCAAATGGTTATCAATTCTATTAGTTAAGGCAATCAGAGTTTACAAGTCGGGAGGTTCATCCTGGGAAATTAGTTCGTCCTTTACTCGGTCATTAAGTCCCTTTAAAAATACAACTTTTAAGGTGCTGTCAGGCCAGTCCACCCCAGCGGCAAAAGTCCAGAACTCTATGGTATAGTCTGCTACTGACTTAGACCCCTGGGTCAGGCTCAGCAGGCGGGAAGCAGCATCCACCTGGTAATGCGGATGGTCAAACACGATTTTAAAATCCTTCAAAAAGTCCTCAAAACTTATCTGGCTTAACACAGTCTTGGAAAATTTTGCCTCTGCCCACTGAAGCGCTCTCCCCCTTAATAGTACACATATATAACGAGTTTATAACGAGGGAATCCCTACAAAAGTTGGACTGAGTATGGGTCCGGGGCATGCTCGTCGACTCCAGGGGGCTAGATGGTGCCATAGTTCCGGTGATGGCGGCGGAGGCTGGAGCCGAGGTCACGTGAGCAAGCAGCGCTGCGACTTGGTCGTTTAGTTGGGCCACCTGCTGGGACAGGGACTGGTTACATTGCAACAGAGTTTGAATAGTTTGTTCGTGTTGTCCGATGATTATTCCATGGTGAGAGAGCCTGGCGGAGTGTAGGATCCGACCCCGAGTCTGCTTGGTCCATTGTCTTGGTCAGATCATTCTGTCGTAATGCAGGCAAGTTGGACCAAGATATGCCGGACTCGGGGAAAGGTTTACAGTGTTTATTTACAATAAGTGACAATTTAATAAACAATGAAGGTTGATCTGGTGAAGAGCAGAGTGCGAGATGCAGGTCTGGGTCCGAGGCCGGAATGGCGATGTGGGGCTGGTCCGGAGCAGGAAGCGGAGCTTGAGTCAGGGTCCGGGGACTTGGAGTGTGGGGACGGGAGCAAGGCGAGCAGGACCAGAGCAAGAAGCAGGATCCAGTGATGAGAGGTGCAGAGACAAACAAGACAGACTGTACCAGGGCTGGGAAGCAGGGTCGGAGCAGAGCCAGGAGCAAAGGAGCTGGGATGGTCCGGAGAGCAGGATCTGAGGGGTAGCTGAATATCCAATGAGCAAGGCAAATTGATCAAAAATACAAAAGACTAGGAACAGCAAGATAATCACGTTGACATGCGGACGATCTGCCACCGTGTGTCTGGTCCTGGCTTCTCTTATCCCACGGCAGGTGGTGTTGATTGCATGATGAGTTGCAGGTGCGCACGGGAGGAGCCTGGCGGCCCGCCCAGCTCCGGCAGGTAGGGGAGGGGAAGGAGCAAGACAGGAGGCAAAACAGGGAGTAGGAAACATGGATCGTGACACAGGCAGCGGCAGGGGAGAAAGTCTCAGTTTAGCCTGATGGATGATGGCCAAGCCACCCCCATGTCCAGAGTGGCTGGCTTTCTCCATGTAGTTGTAGCCCTGGGGGCAGGCTGCATTTAGCACTGAATAATCCTGTTTTGTGCCAAGTTTTAACCAAGCACATAAAATCCAGTTTTTTTTTATCCAAAATAAGATCGTGATTAAGAAGGGATTTATTAGTAAGGGATTGTGTGTTAGATAATTCCATAGTAGTAGGACCTGAGGACCTGATGGAGAGGATTGTAACGGCACCATGGGTGAGGCAAAAACCTTTATGCGGGAGCTTCTGTGGATATTTCGGGGTCGCTGGAGGAGTCAGAGTTGTCTCTGCAGGGTGGAGGTAGCCACCAATTACGACTGAGCAGCTGAGAGATGGAGTATTTGTGCATAATGCTGGCGTCATTGTTGTTAGCCCGGCACTTGCTATGGCTACTCAGCCGGCATTTATCTTCATGGTCAAGTTTGCAGACGAGCAGAAGTAATCCCTTTGCCAAAACGCCAGAGAAATGGAGCGTCCAGTCCCTTTCAAGGAGTTAGCTTACACAGCCCAAGCTGCGCATGAAGGTGAGGCTGACTATATCTAGTCGGTAACCTTTTACCCCCGCACAAGCTCAGGCTCCTTCCCTCCAGCGAGGAGACATTCCATGTCCTCAGTCAGTCTCCGTGTCCGGAAATTCTTTGGCTGCCGCACAGATCGGCCCCACATTGTTCCTTATGGCCTTACCTGGCCAGGCTGTCTTCTTTCAATTAATTAAACTTTATTTATAGTGCTTTTAGCACTTTTCAAACAGGATGCTTCACAGTCTTTTCAAAACAATGACACATGTCCTTCCACCCAACCACCCGAACCCCTATAACTGCCTTATCCCACTGTCAAGTTGGTGAATACTGACACTTCCAAAATGCAATTTGGGAAGATGGGTCTTGAACTTCGGCCTCCCTTCCATGATTTTTTTTCAGTGCTAAAATAGATGAATGAATAAACTGAAATTCTAGTGCAGGAAAAAAAAAATATAAAGAATAAAAATGACCTACAATCTCAAACACACACATACACACACACACACACACACACACACACACACACACACACACACACACACACACACACACACACACACACAAACGTATGGGAGAGTTTCTTCAGGTTGAACACAAAGTCTACATAAAGAGACAACAGAAAGCACATCTTCGGTTCCTCCCTTTGCAACCATGGAAACAACTGAACTGTGCTACCCCGATCTTCACAACATCTCCTGCAGAAAGCCCCAGCCTCATCAATACTCTATGCTTTACTACAACCTGTTCTGTCTAATGTCCCTGCTCACAGTGATAATGAATCTACTGGTCATCATCTCCATCGCACACTTCAGGCAAAACATTGCTTATTATTCAAATCTTGTCATTTAAGTTTGTCTTTGAAATTTTTCTCTTTTCAGGCAGCTTCACAGTCCTACCAACCTGCTAATCCTCTCTCTGGCTGTGTCAGATTTCCTCGTTGGTCTTTTTCTGATTCCAGGTGAAATCTACTTAACAAACTTCTGCTGGACCTTAGGAAGTGCAATGTGCGTTTTTTTTTACATAATAGACCTTACCATATTATCATCCTCCATTGGTAATATTGTGCTCATTTCAGTTGATCGCTATGTAGCCATTTGTGATCCATTACATTATAATACAAAAGTGACAGTAAACCGGGTTAGGTTCTGTGTTTGTGCTTGTTGGCTCTGTTCTCTCATCTACAATTGTCTGATTTTAAAGGATTTTCTCATGAATCCCGATGCAAGAAGTTCATGTTATGGAGAGTGTGTGGCGGTGTTCAACCATGTTACTATAAATGTTGATATAATCTGTAGCTTTATTGGCCCCGTCACTGTCGTTGTGGTTCTGTATATGAGGATTTTTATGGTGGTAATCTCTCAAACTCGTTCAATACAGTCTAAAGTAATGACTTTGCAGCAAACTGTGACTATGTCAGCTAGAAAATCAGAGCTAAAAGCAGCTAGGACACTTGGAATAGTTATTTTAGTTTTCATAACGTCCATATTTCCTTTTTATATCCCAGTCTTCATTGGGGAGCACTTTGAAGAAAGCAGCAGCTCTACATTTATTTTTTCCTGGCTATGGTTCTTTAATTCCTGTGTAAACCCTTTTGTTTATGCATCATTTTATCCCTGGTTTAGAAAAACTATGAAAGTGATTGTAACTTTGGAAATTCTACAGCCTCATTCTTCCCATGCTACTGTCTTCTGAGTTAAGGTAACAGTGCTGTGTAAAGTGTATTTTTATCATTTTGTTTTCATGACACATTTAAAAATGTAATGAGACAAGAGTCGAGGGAGAATGTATTTCTGTACCTGTTTTCAAATCTTTGGATTCATCTGCTATATCTCATGTTTGTTTTTGCATCACACTTTGGCTTTTGGTGAGAAATTCAGAAATAAAAGCATCCAAGACTCTTTAAATTGTTATTATGCTGTTTATTTTATATTTTATATATTTTTTTTGTATGTGCTTTTATACTGTACTACAAATTTATTTATTTATTTTTTTTTTTTTAAATGATTTGTTTTGTGTGGTTTAGTACTTTGGTGTCAAACTGGATGACCAGCAGTGGATCAAAGTCATATTCCCATCTTTGCTTAATATTAATAACAACAACTTTATTCATATTGATATATTCATATATATTTGTTATATTTTTTATCTTTTAATATAACAACCTTTATTATAATGTCTAAAAGTTTTTTTAATAGCATTTTTGTAATATGTAATGGAATAGTGATGGTTTCTAATTTGCAAATATCGAGAAAAAAACAAAAAGGTTTGTGCGAGGTTAAATTTGTTCTTTAATTTGCTGGAATGACTTTATAGACTCATCTATGTAAAGATCTGATATTTTGTGATGCTCACTTCCCTTGATTCTCTAAAACCAAAATCTGTACAGGTGAATTGAAAATCTGAATTATGAGCAATGGGTTCTAAAAATGAATATTTGTCAGCACAAAGGTGTTCAGAAATAGCATTAAGAGATTTCTAAATAATTTTAAGAATATAGTTTTAAATTTCATATATACTTTTTCAGGACACTGGAATGGGAGGTGTTCTACCTGTTCATTATCTAGGCCGATTCCTTCTGTCAGGGAAGAATAGAGCTATTTTTTTACTCGTATCTTTTTTAGTCTTTTTTTTTTACTCTTATCCTTTTGAAAGATTTTAGATAGATAGGATAGCTATTAATATATGTACACGTTTGTGTGTAGCTATGCATACCCACATGTACAAATCCACACACATTTATACATTTATACACTATACTACATTTATAAAGTAGTCAATAAAAGGTTGCCAGATGGTGTAAAAATGCTCTTGCTTGTCCCTCAGTGAGAATTTAATCTTTTCTAATTGTGAGTGTTGCATTATGTTTCTCAGTAAGTTTTGGCGAGTTGGGGGATTTTTACTCTTCCAGTTCAATAAAATTAAACGTTGGGCCAACAATGTAAAGTAACTCAGGATATTCTTTTGCTTGTTATTAAGCCTCACATTCACAATAGTGAAAGCATTTTACAGTTATATCTCCAATTCAAAGAGCTAATGATTTTTCATAATGAACTTTCTAGCTTGAGAATTGGCTAAATTCCTCAGTGGTCTTGATTAATGAAGGAATAGACTTTTTGGAGTTGCTCAAATATAAAACATCATCAGCATAGATAGAGTGATAACTTCTGAGAGCTGTTCATTCATTTCTTTGCCCTTCATCTCTCTGTTCACTGTTCATCACTCTACATTCAGCCAGTGACTCAATTATCAAATCAAACAAAAGGGGAGAAAGTGGACACCCTTGTTTGGTGCCTCTTTTCCAGCAAGAATGTTTCAGACATTGTTCCATTCATTAAAAGAGCAGCCTGTGAATCTGTAGAGCAGTTTAATCCAATTAATAAAGTTTTCCTTGAATGAGAATTCCTTGAGTGTTCTGAATAAATGCATCCCTTCAACGTGATCAAAGGCTTTCTCCGCGTCCAATGTAATGACCACAGCCTTTTCTTGTTTATATGATACATACTACAAGATACCGAACAGCCGTCGTACTTTGGAGCAGACCTACCGAGTCTGGATGAAGCCTGTTTGATCGCAAGAAACTAATTTGTGCAGCACTTTATTCAGGCACATTGCTAAAATATTAGCTAGAATTTTTGAATCTGTGTTCTGAATTGATAATGGCCTGTATGATGCAGGATTTTCAGTATCCTTGTTTTCTTTAGGTATTAATGTAATGATGGATTGCTGCATTGTCACTGGCAGTTTCTTCTCATCATACACACATCTGAAACATTCTTAACAGAGGAGCAAAATGTCCACAATGTTTTTTTTTTCCACTGCTGCAGAAAAGCCGTCTGGGCCACAGGCTTTTCCATTTTATAGATAATTTTTGGATTTTTTAAAACATTTCCAACTGTAATATCAACATTGAGTAACTAATTATCCTGCAAATTAAGCTTTTTCTTTTAATTTCTGAAAAAAAATACAATTCTTATTTTTTATCACTTTCATCATTTGCAGTTTCAGATTTGCACAGGTCAATGAAATTTCTAAACACCTTTGCAATTTCACTTGTATAAATCAATTTAGCACTTGTGTCTGTTTTGTTATTATAGTGGTTTTATGTATTGTTAATCAAGCTCGCTTAATACTTTGCAGATTTAATACAGTTGTATTTTTTTTATTTTTGCAAAAAAATATTCTTTGTCAGTGTTTTTTAATTTGTAATAAATTCAGTGCAGTTTTAGTAGCCAACACTGTTCCCAACTCTTAACTGTAACAGAATGTTTGTTCAGTTTCTACTTCTTTAATGGAGGATGGGACGTGTCCAGTTTGTAGTGCGAGGTTCACAACCTGCTCAATGATTGGACTGACCATGGGAATGAGTCATTAGAACAGAGCTGTTGAAATGGTCCAGTATGCAGGTGGATGATATCATTCCTTTTTCTTCTTTTCCAGTTTCTTCAATGTGGCTCTTTGAAACCACAGAGACGTATGGGAGAGATGGCAGACTCCCAGTCGAGTAGCTGGGGATAGAGGGAAGTTGGGAGGAAAGGCCAGGCATTGGTCATTAGGTGTTGTTGACTTTAGATCTAAAAAAGTCAATGAAGCTGTTGCATCGCTCCTAAATAACTTCTGTGGAGGAAGACTATTTTTGATGTTTTTATTCATTTGATTAGAATAAAACTGACACCGTTGTATCCTTCAATCACTTGTGGTTGGCCCTTTCATGGTCTTGGAAGGCAAGCTTGAAAACAGTAAGCCCAGACTTTCTAAAATGGCGTTCCAAGGGACGATCAGCCGTTGTCATTTGCGGCATGTTCCGCAAATCGTTCAATATTTACTACTTGCGTCCTGATAGGGGCATGGAGGTCAAAGACACTGCTCAAGGATGCATTGTAGTGTTCTACCAATTCATCCACTGTTGTGATGACAGGGTGGGTAATTTTCTGGAGGTCTGCGACAGTGGTGGTTAGATCAGTGCATTTCCAGTTTTGGAAAGGTATTTGGCATTTTGGTCTATTGTTAGGCAGTTGGAACGTGAAGGCCATAGAGATCACCTTGTGGTCAGTAACTCCCACACCTCTAAGCTTGTAATGGGGGCTGAGTCAGTTATGACCAGGTCCAAGGTGTGCCCCCTAGTGTGTGGGAGGGCCTTCACATGCTGCTGGAGGCCAAGACAGTCTAGTAGATTCAGAAACTCTATTGCAAGGTTACAGGGTGAATTGTCAACATGGATATTTACATCACCAACCATAACAATGTTGGTTGACATAGAACAGAGTGATGTAAGTAAGTCATGTATGTCAGGAAAAAATGAGGAATGTGGTTTGGGGGGGCGATATATGAGCAGCACTGTCACCGAGTATGGAGGTTTGCATTTGAAGGCTAAACATTCCAAGGAAGCAAAGTCAGGCTGTTGTAATGCAGGCGAGTTGGACCAAGATATGCAGGACTAGGGGAAAGGTTTACAGTGTTTATTTGCAATCAGTGACAATTTAATAAGCAATATGTAGCATATGTATTGGACAAAAAATGATGAAGTAACCCAGGGTGAACAATATGCAATGTAATGAATGGGCTAGTAATCAGAAGGTAAGGAACGGCTCTAGGAGTGAGGAGGCAGAGACTGAGAATTTGTTATGATGGTACCTTGTATTAATTTAATGAGGAAAGACAAAAACAAAATACATAAGACATTTACCCAACTGAATGGCCATTCGCAATAGAAATCCCAATATTTACAATGCTTCAATAATCAATTTTCCTCTCGTTCAGAGGCTGATGTATTTACAATGCTTCAATAATCAAGAATGTCCATAAGTGATCCGGAATACACAGATCAAAAGGAACGCTCACACACAGTCCACTGTGAGGGCAACAGTTCATACGACCCAGCAATAGGTTTGGGGGTTCAGAGGTAGTGTCCAAGTGAAGGAGTGAGTGAGTAGCTGGCGCAGTGGGTCGATGACTGAAGTGTGTGAGTGAGTGCAAGAGTCTAGTAGGCTACAGGAGCCTCCTACCAGCCCAGACTGAGCAGAGGATTGGAAGAGGTTCCTTTCAGGAGTCTCAGTTCGGTGGACTCAGGTTCGATACTTTGGGTCTAGCTCGCCATCAAGATTGGCCTATATAAAAACAGGACCAATGTAAATCAAATAAATCTGTGTACCCAACATTAAATATCAAAACCAAATAATACAGGTTGTACTATAAGTAGATAAATAGTTTTCACATGTAAAGTTCAAATATTGTACAATATAAATTCAAATGTTTCAATCAATTAATAGTCACAGTCATAATTTAGTTAATTAAATAAATTCTAATCACATAAAGTGCATAATTGTAGCAGCATAGTTGTGTGCTTCAGTCTCAGTAAAGTTTTAAAGTGCTTTTAAAGTGCAAAATGCATCCCAATTGGACCGAGTAGGCATAGTAAAAGGCTAAAAAACGCCATAAAGATGCATACAATAACACTTGGAATCATTAGGCAGTATAAATAGACATATCAGAATAAATATGTTTCATTTGAATAAAGCAATTGCAAAGAAAAGTGCAGAAATTTGGCAAAAGATCGCTAAATGCTAACCAAACCCATATAATCCTATGGAGCGGCTAATGCTAAGCTAACAACAATTAGGAACAAGACTCACCAATTCCGCTTGAAACGACTGAACACACAGCTCGTATGTGGCGGTTTCGGACCGGTAGTCGGCTCCTAAGAGTTAGCAATGTACATAATAAATCTCTTAGCATAACACGATCATTTTAACCAATAAAACTGAGCAAACATACCTCGTAGCAAACAAATCTGGCTCTCCTCTCGCGTGTTACCGGTGGCTTCCGGGTAGCGCATTATAAAGCTCGCTAATTGGTCGGTCGCGGCCACGTGACCAAAGGCACGCACGGCACGTACAGGTAGAGAGTATGAGGCGAGGCAAGATAATTAAATGCAGTTTTCTGCACCCGCGTTACACCGATAATTAAATGCAGTTTTCTGCACCCGCGTTACAAATAACTCTGGCGAAGAGCAGTGTGTGGGGTGCAGGTCTGGGTCCAGGGGCAGAATGGCGGTGTGGGGCTCGTCTGGAGCAGGGAGCGGAGCGTGAGCCAGAGTCCGGGGACGTGGAGATTGGGGACAGGAGCAAGGCGAGCAGGACCAGAGGGAGGAACAGGGTGCAAAGCAGGATCCAATGACGAGAGATGCAGAGACAAACAAGACAGACTGTACGAGGGCTGGGAAGCAGGGTCAGAGCAGAGCCAGGAGCGATGGAGCTGGGACGGTCCGGAGAGCAGGATCTGAGGGGTATCGGAATATCCAATAAGCAAGGCAAAGCGAGCAAAATTACAAAAGACTAGGAACGGCTAGATAATCATGTTTACACGCGGACGATCTGCAACTGAGTGTCTGGTCCTGGCTCCTCTTATCCCACGGCAGGTGGTGTTGATTGCATGATGAGATCGAGGTGCGCATGGGAGGAGCCAGGCGCCCGGCTCCGGCAGGTAGGGGAGGGGAAGGAGCAAGACCGGAGGCAAAACGGGGAGCAGGAAACATGGATCGTGACAGTACCCCCCTCCCGTAAGGGACGGCTCCCAGACGTCCCAAGGAGCCTTACCAACTCGGGAGGGTGGAGGGGGCCTGGAGGAGGGACAAAAGTACTGGAAACAGGATCCGATGTCGGAGTAGGGCGAGGAGCGGGGCGAGGGACGAGGAGCGGGGCGAGGGCCGAGGAGTGAGATGAGGAGCGCATCGAGGAGCCGAAGAGACGATGCAGTCCCTGGATGGAGGAGTGTCCCGCGGAGCTGCAACGGTCCTCAATCTCCAAACGGAAGGCTCCCATGACACAAGAAGGTGGGGTGACGGGTTCTGGAGAAGTGGTAGCCCCTCCAGCAGGTGATAGGGCTGATTCTAGACAACGGGCGTGGCAAGAAGAGCTCCACCCCGACAAACTCCTCCGGGCCCAATCGATGGTAGGGTTGTGAGTTTTAAGCTACAGATAACCCAGGACCAATGGGGAGGAAGGGGAGGAGATCACATGGAACATGTGGGACTCGTGGTGGTTGCCGGATAAGATTAGGGTGATAGGTTTCGAGATGTGTGTGACTTGAGCTAGAGGTTGTCCATTAAGGGCTAGTGCAGTGAGGGGACGCTCCAAAGACTCCTGCGCCAATCCCCACTGCTCGGCCACCTGCCAATCAATAAAGTCCTCCTCGGCTCCCGAATCGATGAGGGCCAAATCAGTTAGTCTCTTAGTCTCTGAGCGGAAAGCCAACGTAGCCTGAAGCTGGAGTAAAAGCTTATTGTCTCTCTTTGGGATGGCTTATTGACCCACCAGAACTCCCAGGGCTATTGGTGGGCCTGGTCTTTTGGCCGAACTGGACAGGGTACGAGGTAGTGCCCCCTCGTGCCGCAATAGAGGCACTCCCCCGCCAGGCGGCGATGCAGACGCTCCTCAGCCGAGAGATGAGCTCGAACCAGCTGCATGGGCTCCTCCGGCGGGGCGGGTGGTGAAGAGGAGTGCCCCTCGGACCAGATGGGGGGTGGCGCGTCCCTCGGGCTCGCCGGACGAACGGCGTCTCAGCCCGGGCTGGCGAGTGACGTGTCTCTGGCGTGCTTGCAAATGGTTATCAATTCTATTAGTTAAGGCAATCAGAGTTTTCAAGTCGGGAAGTTCATCCTGAGAAATTAGTTCGTCCTTTAGTCGGTCATTAAGTCCCTTTAAAAATACAACTTTTAAGGTGTTGTCAGGCCAGTCCACCTCAGCGGCTCTATGGTATAGTCCGCTACTGACTGGGCCTGGGTCAGGCTCTGCAAGCGGGAAGCAGCGTCCACCTGGTAATGCACACATAATGCACACATAACACAGGTTTAAAATCCTTCAAAAAGTCCTCAAAACTTATCTGGCTTAACATAGTCTTGGAAAATTTAGCCTCTGCCCATTGAAGTGCTCTCCCCCTTAATAGTACACAAATACAACGAGTCTATAACGAGGGAACCCCGACAAAGGCTGGACTGACCTGAGTATGGGTCCGTGCCCGTTGACTCCAGGGGGCTAGATGGTGCCATAGTTCCGGTGATGGCGGCGGAGGCTGGAGCCGAGGGCGTGGGAGAAAGCAGCGCGGCGACTTGGTCGTTTAGTTGGGCCACCTGCTGGGACAGGGACTGGTTACATTGCAACAGAGTCTGAATAGTTTGTGTTGTCAGATGATTATTCCTTGGTGAGAGAGCCTGGCGGAGTGTAGGATCCGACCCCCGAGTCTGCTTGGTCCATTGTCTTGGTCAGATCATTCTGTCGTAATGCAGGCAAGTTAGACCAAGATATGCAGGACTCGGGGAAAGGTTTACAGTGTTCATTTACAATAAGTGACAATTTAATAAACAATGAAGGTTGATCTGGTGAAGAGCAGAGTGCGAGGTGCAGGTCTGGATCCGAGGCCGGAATGGCGATGTGGGGCTGGTCCGGAGCAGGAAGCGGAGCGTGAGCCAGTGTCCGGGGACTTGGAGTGTGGGGACGGGAGCAAGTCGAGCAGGACCAGAGCGAGGAGCAGGATGCGAAGCAGGATCCAGTGACGAGAGTTGCAGAGACCAACAAGACAGACCCTACCAGGGCTACCCTACCTGTGTGTATATTTTATGTGTTTATGTAAATATTAATGTTGACCCCTCCCCCCGAGGACTACAGACGGAAATTGGCTGTAAAGCTAGAATCTGGTAAAAGCATCTCTGCTATTGAGCCTAATGTTATTGTACATTGTCCTACCAAATAAATAAATAAATCAAATCAAATGGAGCAGAGCCAGGAGTGAAGGAGCTGGGATGGTCCGGAGAGCAGGATCTGAGAGGTATTGGAATATCCAATGAGCAAGGCAAAGTGAGCAAATACAAAAGACTAGGAACAGCAAGATAATCACGTTGACATGCGGACGATCTGCCACTGAGTGTCTGGTCCTGGCTTCTCTTATCCCACGGCAGGTGGTGTTGATTGTATGATGAGTTGCAGGTGAGCACGGGAGGAGCCTGGCGCCCCACCCAGCTCCAGCAGGTAGGGGAGGGGAAGGAGCAAGACAGGAGGCAAAACAGGGAGTAGGAAACATGGATCGTGACACAGGCAGCGGCAGGGGAGAAAGTCTGTTTAGCCTGATGGATGATGGCCAAGCCACCCCCATGTCCAGAGTGGCTGGCTTTCTCCATGTAGCTGTAGCCCTGGGGGCAGACTGCATTTAGCACTGAATAATCCTGTTTTGTGCCAAGTTTTAACCAAGCACATAAAATCCAGTTTTTTTTATCCATAATAAGATCGTGATTAAGAAGGGATTTATTAGTAAGGGATCGTGTGTTAGATAATTCCATAGTTGTACGAGAAAGATCTGGTGGTGCAAGTCTTTGTAGGCTCCACAACGCACTGTAGTCCACTCCACGATTTCCATTTTGCCCAGCACTAGAGGCTCTCGGAGGGCTACGTAATCCAGGTGCACCAGTGACTCTGATGACTCAGTGGTGCAACACGCACAGTCGAGGACCTGATGGAGAGGATTGTAACGGCACCATGGGTGAGGCAAACAACCTTTATGCGGGAGCTTCTGTGGATATTTCGGGGTCGCTGGAGGAGTCCGAATTGTCTAATGCCTGGGATGCAGGGTGGAGGTAGCCACGAATTAAGACTGAGCAGCTGAGAGATGGAGTATTTGAGCATAATGCCTGCGCCATTGTAGTATACAATATGCAAAATTTTGATAATCTTGTTTCATTCTCTCATGTCCAATTGACCTACAAGATTCTCCACAACCTAGCTCCTCCACCACTTAAAAAATTCATCCAGCGATCGGTAGATACTGCTTCAAGAGCAACCCGAGGTACCATGAGAGGAAAGTGTAAAATACCTAAATGTAGAACTGCCTTGGTTCAGTCCTTCTTATATAGGGCTGTTAAACAATGGAATAAGCTCCCATCCGAGATACTGAGCTTAAACTGCCTCCCCCCAAGGACTACAGACGGAAATTAGCTGTAAAGCTAGAATCTGGTACAAGCTTCTCTGCCATTGAGCCTAATGTTATTGTACATTGTCCTACCAAATAAATAAATAAATAAAATGAAGTTAGCCCGGCACTTGCTATGGCTACTCAGCCGGCATTTATCTTCATGGTCAAATTTGCAGACGAGCAGAAGCAATCCCTTTGCCAAAACGCCAGAGAAATGGAGCGTCCAGTCCCTTTCACGGAGTTAGCTTACAGAACCCAAGCTGCGTGTGAAGGTGAGGCTGACTATATAGTAGTCGGTACCCTTAACCCCCCGCACAAGCTCAGGCTCCTTCCCCCCAGCGAGGAGACATTCCATGTCCCCAGAGCCAGTCTCCGTGTCCGAAAATCCTTCGGCTGCCGCACAGATCGGCCCCACATTGTTCCTTATGGCCTTGCCTGGCCAGGCTGTCTTCATTCAATTAATCAAACTTTATTTATAGTGCTTTTAGCACTTTTCAAACAGGATGCTTCACAGTCCTTTCAAAACAATGACACATGTCCTTCCACCCAACCACTCGAGCCCCTATAACTGCCTTATCCCACTGTCAAGTTGGTGAATACTGACACTTCCAAAATGCAATTTGGGAAGATGGGTCTTGAACCCCAGCCCTCCCTCCCATGATTTCTTTTTCAGTGCTAAAATAGATGAATGAATAAACTGAAATTCTAGTGCAGGAAAAAAAAAAAAAAAAAAGAATAAAAATGACCTACAATCTCAAACACACACATACACACATACACACACACAAACGTATGTGAGTTTATGGAGGCTGAACACAAAGTCTACATAAAGAGACAACAGAAAGCATATCTTCAGTTTCTCCTTTTGCAACCATGGAAACAACTGAACTGTGCTACCCCGATCTTCATAACATCTCCTGCAGAAAGCCCCAGCCTCATCAATACTCTATGCTTTACTACAACCTGTTCTGTCTAATGTCCCTGCTCACAGTGACAATGAATCTACTGGTCATCATCTCCATCGCACACTTCAGGCAAAACATTGCTCATTATTCAAATCTTGTCATTTAAGTTTGTCTTTGAAATTTTTCTCTTTTCAGGCAGCTCCACAGTCCTACCAACCTGCTAATCCTCTCTCTGTCTGTGTCAGATTTCCTCGTTGGTCTTTTTCTGATTCCAGGTGAAATCTACTTAACAAACTTCTGCTGGTTCTTAGGAAGTACAGTGTGCGTTTTTTTTTACATTATAAACTTTACCATATTATCATCCTCCATCGGTAATATTGTGCTCATTTCAGTTGATCGCTATGTAGCCATCTGTGATCCATTACATTATAATACAAAAGTGACAGTAAACCGGGTCAGGTTCTGTGTCTGTGCTTGTTGGCTCTGTGCTCTCATCTACAATAGTCTGATTTTAAAGGATTTTCTCATCAATCCTGATGCAGGAAGTTCATGTTATGGAGAGTGTGTGGTGGTCCTCAACCATGTTACTGGAAATGTTGATTTTATCTGTACCTTTATTGGCCCTGTCACTGTCGTTGTGGTTCTGTATGTGAGGATTTTTATGGTGGTAGTCTCTCAAACTCGTTCAGTGCAGTCTAAAGTAATGACTTTGCAGCAAACTGTGACTATGTCAGCTAGAAAATCAGAGCTAAAAGCAGCTAGGACACTTGGAATAGTTATTTTAGTTTTCATAACGTCCATATGTCCTTTTTATATCCCAGTCTTTACTGGGGAGCACTTTGAAGAAAACGGCAGCTCTCCATTTATTTTTGCCTGGCTATGGTTCTTTAATTCCTGTGTAAACCCTTTTGTTTATGCATCATTTTATCCCTGGTTTAGAAAAACTATGAAAGTGATTGTAACTTTGGAAATTCTACAGCCTCATTCTTCCCATGCTACTGTCTTCTGAGTTAAGGTAACAGTGCTGTGTAAAGTGTATTTTTTATCATTTTGTATTTATGACACATTTAAAAATGTAATGAGACAAGAGTCGAGGGAGAATGTATTTCTGTACCTGTTTTCAAATCTTTGGATTCATCTGCTATATCTCATGTTTGTTTTTGCATCACACTTTGGCTTTTGGTGAGAAATTCAGAAATAAAAGCATCCAAGACTCTTTAAATTGTTATTATGCTGTTTATTTTATATTTTATATATTTTTTTGTATGTGCTTTTATACTGTACTACAGATTTTTTTTTTTTTTAAATGATTTGTTTTGTGTGGTTTAGTACTTTGGTGTCAAACTGGATGACCAGCAGTGGATCAAAGTCATATTCCCATCTTTGCTTAATATTAATAACAACAACTTTATTCATATTGATATATTCATATATATTTGTTATATTTTTTTATCTTTTAATGTAACAACCTTTATTATAATGTCTAAAAGTTTTTTTTAATAGCATTTTTTGTAATATGTAATGGAATAGTGATGGTTTCTAATTTGCAAATATCGAGAAAAAAAACAAAAAGGTTTGTGCGAGGTTTAAATTTGTTCTTTAATTTGCTGGAATGACTTTATAGACTCATCTATGTAAAGATCTGATATTTTGTGATGCTCACTTCCCTTGATTCTCTAAAACCAAAATCTATACAGGTGATTTGAAAATCTGAATTATGAGCAATGGGTTCTAAAAATGAATATTTGTCAGTACAAAGGTGTTCAGAAATAGCATTAAGAGATTTCTAAATAATTTTAAGAATATAGTTTTAAATTTCATATATACTTTTTCAGGACACTGGAATGGGAGGTGTTCTACCTGTTCATTATCTAGGCCGATTCCTTCTGTCAGGGAAGAATAGAGCTATTTTTTTTACTCGTATCTTTTTTAGTCTTTTTTTTTTTACTCTTATCCTTTTGAAAGATTTTAGATAGATAGGATAGCTATTAATATATGTACACGTTTGTGTGTATCTATGCATACCCACATGTACAAATCCACACACATTTATACATTTATACACTATACTACATTTATAAAGTAGTCAATAAAAGGTTGCCAGATGGTGTAAAAATGCTCTTGCTTGTCCCTCAGTGAGAATTTAATCTTTTCTAATTGTGAGTGTTGGATTATGTTTCTCAGTAAGTTTTGGCGAGTTGGGGGATTTTTACTCTTCCAGTTCAATAAAATTAAACGTTGGGCCAACAATGTAAAGTAACTCAGGATATTCTTTGCTTGTTATTAAGCCTCACATTCACAATAGTGAAAGCATTTTACAGTTATATCTCCAATTCAAAGAGCTAATGATTTTTCATAATGAACTTTCTAGCTTGAGAATTGGCTAAATTCCTCAGTGGTCTTGATTAATGAAGGAATAGACTTCGTGGAGTTGCTCAAATATAAAACATCATCAGCATAGATAGAGTGATAACTTCTGAGAGCTGTTCATTCATTTCTTTTCCCTTCATCTCTCTGTTCACTCTACATTCAGCCAGTGACTCAATTATCAAATCAAAACAAGGGGAGAAAGTGGACACCCTTGTTTGGTGCCTCTTTTCCAGCAAGAATGTTTCAGACATTGTTCCATTCATTAAAAGAGCAGCCTGTGAATCTGTAGAGCAGTTTAATCCAATTAATAAAGTTTTCCTTGAATGAGAATTCCTTGAGTGTTCTGAATAAATACATCCCTTCAACGTGATCAAAGGCTTTCTCCGCGTCCAATGTAATGACCACAGCCTTTTCTTGTTTATATGATACATACTACAAGATACCGAACAGCCGTCGTACTTTGGAGCAGACCTACCGAGTCTGGATGAAGCCTGTTTGATCGCAAGAAACTAATTTGTGCAGCACTTTATTTAGGCACATTGCTGAAATATTTGCTAGAATTTTTGAATCCGTGTTCTGAATTGATAATGGCCTGTATGATGCAGGATTTTCAGGATCCTTGTTTTCTTTAGGTATTAATGTAATGATGGATTGCTGCATTGTCACTGGCAGTTTCTTCTCATCATACACATCCTGAAACATTCTTAACAGAGGAGCAAAAATGTCCACAAAGGTTTTTTTTTCACTGCTGCAGAAAAGCCGTCTGGGCCACAGGCTTTTCCATTTTATAGAGAACTTTTGGAGTTTTTTTTTACATTTCCAACTGTATTTCAGCATTTAGTAAGTAATTATCATGCAAATTAAGTTTTGGTACTTTAAATTTTTTGGGGGAAAAAAAACCAAAAACAAAAAAAATTCATATTTTTTTTTATCACTTTAATCATTTGCAGTTTCAGATTTGCACAGGTCAATAAAATTTCTAAACACCTTTGCAATTTCACTTGTATAAACCAATTTAGCACTTGTGTCTGTTTTGTTATTATAGTGGTTTTATGTATTGTTAATCAAGCTCGCTTAATACTTTGCAGATTTAATACAATTGTATTTTTTTTTTATTTTTTGCAAAAAAGATATTCTTTGTCAGTGTTTTTTAATTTGTAATAAATTCAGTGCAGTTTTAGTAGCCAACACTGTTCCCAACTCTTAACTGTAACAGAATGTTCAGTTTCTACTTCTTGCAATTTTCACCAAAGTCTGGTTTACTCATAGATTATTTTCCTGTTTTTCTTAGTACAATAGGAGATCATTAATCCTCTGGATCTAATGAGGGCTTCTTTAAGATGGGACGGACGACAGCGGCTTTAATGGAGGATGGGACGTGTCCAGTTTGTAGTGCGAGGTTCACAACCTGCTCAATGATTGGACTGACCATGGGAATGAGTCATTAGAACAGAGCTGTTGAAATGGTCCAGTATGCAGGTGGATGATATCATTCATTTTTTTTCTTTTTCCAGTTTCTTCAATGTGGCTCTTTGAAACCACAGAGACGTATGGGAGAGATGGCAGACTCCCAGTCGAGTAGCTGGGGATAGAGGGAAGTTGGGAGGAAAGGCCAGGCATTGGTCATTAGGTGTTGTTGACTTTAGATCTAAAAAAAAGTCAATGAAGCTGTTGCATCGCTCCTAAATAACTTCTGTGGAGGAAGACTATTTTTTAATGTTTTTATTCATTTGATTAGAATGAAATTGACACCGTTGTATCCTTCAGTGACTTGTGGTTGGCCCTTTCATGGTCTTGGAAGGCAAGCTTGAAAACGGTAAGCCCAGACTTTCTAAAATGGCGTTCCAAGGGACCATCAGCCGTTGTCATTTGCGGCATGTTCCGCAAATCGTTCAATATTTACTACTTGCGTCCTGATAGGGGCATGGAGGTCAAAGACACTGCTCAAGGATGCATTCACCCACTGTTGTGATGACAAGGGTGGGTAATTTTCTGGAGGTCTGCGACAGTGGTGGTTAGATCAGTGCATTTCCAGTTTCGGAAAGGTATTTGGCACTTTGGTCTATTGTTAGGCAGTTGGAACGTGAAGGCCATAGAGATCACCTTGTGGTCAGTAACACCCAAACCTCTAAGCTTGTAATGGGGGCTGAGTCAGTTATGACCAGGTCTAAGGTGTGCCCCCTAGTGTGTGGGAGGGCCTTCACATGCTGCTGGAGGCCAAGACAGTCTAGTAGATTCAGAAACTCTATTGCAAGGTTACAGGGTGAATTGTCAACATGGATATTTACATCACCAACCATAACAATGTTGGTTGACATAGAACAGAGTGATGTAAGTAAGTCATGTATGTCAGGAAAAAAATGAGGAATGTGGTTTGGGGGGGCGATATATGAGCAGCACTGTCACCGAGTATGGAGGTTTGCATTTGAAAGCTAAACACTCCAAGGAAGCAAAGTCAGGCTGTTGTAATGCAGGCGAGTTGGACCAAGATATGCAGGACTTGGGGAAAGGTTTATAGTGTTTATTTACAATCAGTGAAAAGCAATGAAGGTTTATCTGGTGAAGAGCAGAGTGTGGGGTGCAGGTCCGGGTCAGGGCGCAGAACGGCGGTGTGTGGCTGGTCTGGAGCAGGGAGCGGGGTGTGAGCCAGGGTCCGGGGACGTGGAGTGTGGGGACGGGAGCAAGGCGAGGATCCATTGACGAGAGGTGCAGAGACAAACAAGACGGACTGTACCAGGGCTGGGAAGCAGGGTCGGAGCAGAGCCAGGAGCAAAGGAGCTGGGACGAAACAAAATAAGATCATGAATAAGAAGGGATTTATTAGTAAGGGATTGTGTGTTAAATAATTCCATAGTAGCAGGAGAAAGATCTGATGGTGCAAGTCTTTGCCACGAATTAAGACTGAGCAGCTGAGAGATGGAGTATTTGAGCATAATGCCTGCGCCATTGTAGTTAGCCCGGCACTTGGCACGTAGCTATGGCTACTCAGCTGGCATTTATCTTCATGGTCAAATTTGCAGACGAGCAGAAGTAATCCCTTTGCCAAGACGCCAGAGAAATGGACTATCCAGTCCATTTCAAGGAGTTAGCGTATAGATCCCAAGCTGCGCGTGGAGGTGAGGCTGACTATCTAGTTAGTATGCTTAACCTCCTGCACAAGCTCAGGCTCCTTCCCCCCAGCGAGGAGACATTCCATGTCCCCAGAGTCAGTCTCCGTGTCCGGAAATCCTTTGGCTGCCGCACAGATCGGCCCCACATTGTTCCTTATGGCCTTGCCTGGCTGTCTTCATTCAATTAATCAAACTTTATTTATAGTGCTTTTAGCACTTTTCAAACAGGATGCTTCACAGTCCTTTCAAAACAATAACACATGTCCTTCCACCCAACCACCTGAGCCCCTATAACTGCCTTATCCCACTTTCAAGTTGGTGAATACTTCTTCGGTGAATACTTCCATCTTCGGGAGTCGCCGCTGCGACAGGACCTTTTGAACACAGTGATGAGCACAACAGTTGAGGTGGAGAACATGGCCCACTTAATAATAATAATAATAATAATAATAATAATAATAATAATAATAATACATTTTATTTGAAAGCACCTTTCAGGACACTCAAGGGCACTGTACAAAACAAAGTTAAAAACACATATTTACAGAATAAAACAGATACAAAACTAGATGATGGTGAGAGTGACTGATTATATGGTGTAGGATTGTGTGAACAGGTGGGTTTTGAGTCTGGATTTGAAAAGTGGAAGAGAGTCAATTTTGCGGAGGTCAGGAGGGAGTGAGTTCCAGAGTTGGGGAGCAGAGCAGCTGAAGGCCCATGATGATGAGACGGACGATCTGGAACTGAGTGTCTGGTCCTGGCTCCTCTTATCCCACAGTAGGTGGCATTGATTGCGCTGATGAGTTCCAGGTGCGCGCGGAAGGAGCCAGGAGCTCCGCCCAGCTCAGGCAGGTGAGGGAGGGGAAGGAGCGAGACAGGAGGCAAAACGGAGCAGGAATCAAATGGATCATGACAGGAAATAATGTAGTTCATTTGTAGACCTGGTGTAGGAAAGGAATCCTTTTTTTGATGGTACTTGGTGTGAAAAGTTTGACAGTCACCGACTTATTGTTTATTGGCAAGATATTGTCTCACCTGGCCTGTTCTTACATTATGGTCTTACAACATTTATTTCATTTTTATTACATTATCGGCCATTATCATGTTATCGGTTGCTAAAGGTCTATTCCACGGAACTGCAGAAAAGAAACTAATCAATGGTCACATTTTTATATAGCATTTTTCCTCCTTCAAGGCTCACAGCGCTTTACATTAGGAACCACTCGCCCATTCACACACTTTCATACATCAGTGTACGCAGACACAGGGTCAAGGGGGCTTACGTGATTTGCCCAGGGACATAAAGCCAGCATTCATCTGTGGGAGCTGGAGTCACACTGCCAATCAGTGGGTCAGTGGATCTGACCACTGTACCAATGATGTTTACATCAAGAGCGGGAACCCCAAACTTTGGATAAATACTCTACCAACTCAACTACTGTCACCACAGATCATGGGACGAGGTAGAAAAACTGGATACTGAAAAAACTTCATACCTAAAAGCATTTGTCTTAGTTTGTGAATAGAGGTAGCAGCCACTCTACAGCCTGTTTGATGAGAAGGAAAATCTCAACATAAGATATTTACACAAGTGATTTAAAACGGCAACTACATTTTTGCAAACTTCAGGGAGGCCCAGTGGACACACACAGGAAATAGTGATGTAGATGGGAGGGTTTGTTAAGGATGAACCTAGAGACTACATAAATATCACACATCAGTGAACTCGAGAGCAGACGTCTTGTGAATCAACCTGCATCTACAACCATGGAAAAACCTGAACTGTGCTTCCCAGAACTTCACAACATCTCCTGCAGAAAGCCTCAGCCTGCTCCATTAGACGCTCTACTGTCCTACAACCTGCTCTCTCTAATATCTCTGCTCACAGTGACAATGAATCTACTGGTCATCATCTCCATCACACACTTCAGGCAAAGTATTGCTCATTATTCGAATCTTGTCATTTAAGTTGGTCTGTAATTTGAAACTGTTCTCTTTTCAGGCAGCTCCACAGTCCTACCAACCTGCTAATCCTCTCTCTGGCTGTGTCAGATTTTCTCGTTGGTCTTTTGTTGATTCCAATTGAAATCCTTTTAACAGAAGCCTGCTGGATTGTGGGAAGTACACTGTGTGCTTTGTATTGTATGACAGACTTTACCATATGTTCTTCCTCGGTTGGTAATATTGTGCTCATTTCAATAGATCGGTATTTAGCCATTTGTGATCCATTACATTATAATACAAAAGTGACAGTAAACCGGGTCAGGTTCTGTGTCTGTGCTTGTTGGCTCTGTTCTCTCATCTACAATAGTCTGATTTTAAAGGATTTTCTCAATGATCCTGATGCACACAGTTCATGTTATGGAGAGTGTGTGATGGTGCTCAGTCATGTTGCTGGAAATGTTGATTTTGTGGTTACCTTTATCAGTCCTATCACTGTCATTGTGGTTCTGTATGTGAGGATTTTTATGGTGGTAGTCTCTCAAACTCGTTCAATGCAGTCTAAAGTAGTGACTTTGAAGCAAACTGTGACTATGTCAGCTAGAAAATCAGAGCTAAAAGCAGCTAGGACACTTGGAATAGTTATTTTAGTTTTCATAGCGTGCTTATGTCCCTATTACATCTCATCCTTCACTGGGAAGGGTATTGTAGTCAGCAGCACTGCTACACCTCTTGTTACCTGGTTATGGTTCATTAACTCCTGTGTAAACCCCTTTGTTTATGCTTTATTTTATCCCTGGTTTAGAAAATGTATAAAACAAATTTTTACATTGAACATAGTGCAGCCCCATTCTTCTCATGCAAATGTTCTTTGATGGAACATAAAAGTTAGGATTTATTTTGTGTAAAGTGTGTTGAAAGTGCACATTTGAGCAGTCACAATCCAGTATTTGGTATTAAAGTCTTTTAATTAAACACAAACACACATTTAACACATTTAGCTAATAGAATCAGAGTCTATAGAGAACAAGGGCAGAACAAAAACAAATGAAGATACACACACATAGAGAACAAAAGGAAAATCGTACATGCAAAAAATTGACAAAAAATAAAACAAGATAATAAACATCTAGAAATAATTTAAGAAATAGACTGAAAATAAACTCTAATATACACATATATATACATAGAGATATACATTTCCTTAAAATGACTTGAGTATTGCACATGGTTATGGTTGAATGACACATGTTCAGTGTTAACAGTGTTCATTGTATAGTCTGACAGCAGCAGGAAGGAAAGACCTGCAGAACCTCTCCTTCACACAGCGAGGGTGAATCAGTCTGTCACTGAAGCTGCTCTCCAGGGCAGACAGAGCGTCCTGCAGGCGGTGAGACTCATGGTCCAGCATAGAGATGACCTTAGCCAGGACCCTCCTGTCCCCCACCTCCTGCACTGATTCCAGAGGACAGCCCAGGACAGAGCTGGACTTCTTGATGACCTTGTCCAGCTTCTTCCTCTCCCTCTCTGATGCTGCTGTTCCAGCAGACCACACCGTACAGGATGGCTGATGTTATCTGACTTATAATTAATCTCTGTTCATGTAGTTCTTCACAGAGGAAAGATCCATATTATCTGTTGTTTTGTGGATGCTGTGTGATAACTCCAGTCTAAACCTCTTCTTTGCTTTTTCTCTCCCAGTTTTAGGAATTATAAAACTCACTGATATCGTGAAAATACTGTACTACATTCCATAAATTCTACAACTGATTTTGATGTAATTTTACGTATGAAGTAAAATGTTACTTGGCCTGTTTTTCATGTTTGTGAACAATACAATGTTCTGGGCTCCAGGTTTGTCTGGACTCTGCACATTTGAGTTGGTCTTTTTTTACACACACACACGCGCACACACGCACACACACACGCACACACGCACGCACGCACGCACACGCACGCACGCACGCACGCACACACACACACACACACACACACACACACACACACACACACACACACACACACACACACACCACTGATAATGACATGCTCAAAATCCCAGGCATTCTTTAATGTGAATAATAGTCTCTGTTAAATTTTTCCTTTGTGAATAAGCCGTTGTTTTGCATAAGAATAATTCAGTGGCCAATAACTGAGATGCACACTCCTGTTCGCCTCTAACATTCTGGAGGTCTATGCCTTCACTTTAATAACTGACATGCATATGGTGGCGATTACCTTGAATTTGTTTCCTATCAGCCTTAAAATTACAGTTACTTGAAATAACTAGAGTTCTTTGAATGTGTGCAGAGACAAAGGCCTGCTGGAGAAGCACCTCAAAGAAATTATTTAACCAGTGTCGCAATCTGTGGTCCTCCAGTCCTGCCAGGGGCAGTCACTGCTCTCTACCTGTCCCTCGTAAGATGCAGATGGAGCGTTGGAATTTGTACATGTGCAGTAGACCCTGGAGTATCATTGGATGGGCTGAGGCCATCATCCTCAAGACAAATGATGAGGCTGATGAAGCGGCCATAGAGCTTGATGCGATCAACCCTCTCTGAGAGGAACTCAGGATCTGATTGGTTACCCATCATTTTGAACAAAATGAAATTTCTCTCACTTTAGATTAACAGCGTTTAGTTTGTCGCTTTTTGATTCTACAGAAATTCATTATGTTACGCAGTCGACCTGTGATATTTTTTTTCCCTTTTTTTTTTCCTGTAATCAGTCATATTAGTTTTGATGAATAGACCACACACCTTCAACACACTGATTGTTGAAGGTGTAGAAAGCTGCAGTCAGTAGCTGTGGACAAAAATACACTATCTCATCTCTGAAAATATTGTTGACCTCTCATATTTCAAATTTGAGAACAATATCTATAAAAAATAGGTTTTTACACAAATTTTACAAATGGAGACATTTGGAGAATGTTTAATAATAAAAATAAAAAGCAATAACGTTTGAATGCTTCATTCCACAGACATCAAAAACAATATCACAGGCCGACTGCATAACATTCACCTGCTGCCAGTGAGACATAGATCTGAGTGTCATCTGCAGAGTTGTGGTAGGACACATTAGGTTGGAAGACATTGGGTGAAAGATGAGGGGGGAAGGACGTACGAAGAAGAGTTCAGCATAATTGATGCCAGACAGACCAACTCAAATATGCAGAGTCCAGACAAACATGGAGCCCGGAACCTTTTATTGTTCACAGGCATCAAAAACAAGTCAAGTGACATTTGTTTATGTGCAAATAACTTAATAATTTCTACAACTGAATTTGATAACATTTTACTTGAAGTTAAAGTTTGTAGAGTGAGGTTCAGTATTTTCACGATATCAATAAGTTTCATATAATTCCTAAAACTGGGAAAGGAAAAACAAAGAGGTTTAGACTGGAGTTATCACACAGCATCCACAAAACAACAGATAATGTGGATCTTTCCTCTGTGAAGAACTACATGAACAGAGATTAATTATAAACAACACAATAACATTTTAAGAGTCTTGGCTGTTTTATTTAAGTGTGCTGCAAAATCACTCATATTTAGACTGCACTGAATGACCCTGACACACCCCCTGAAAATCCTCATACAGATCCTAAGACGGGGATAGAGCTGATAAAGATAGAGACTAAGAATCTTCCCTGGTTACATTCTCGTTCTACACTCATTCTCCATAGACTGTGAAGAACAAGAACTCAAAGAACATTTGCATGAGAAGAATGGGGCTGCACTATTTTCAGCGTTAAAATTAGTTTTATACATTTTCTAAACCAGGGATAAAATAAAGCATAGACAAAGGGGTTTACACAGGAGTTAAAGAACCATAACCAGGTAACAAGAGGTGTAGCAGTGCTGCTGTCTACAATTTCCTCCCCAGTGAAGGATGGGATGTAATAGGGACATAAGCACGCTATGAAAACTAAAATAACTATTCCAAGTGTCCTAGCTGCTTTTAGCTCTGATTTTCTAGCTGACATAGTCACAGTTTGCTTCAAAGTCACTACTTTAGACTGCACTGAACGAGTTTGAGAGACTACCACCATAAAAATCCTCACATACAGAACCACAATGACAGTAATAGGACTGATAAAGGTAAACACAAAATCAACATTTCCGATAATATGCTTGAGGACCACCACACACTCTCTATAACACAAACTTCCTGCATCGGGATCAATGAGAAAATCCTTTAAAATCAGACTATTGTAGATGAGAGCACAGAGCCAACAAGCACAAACACAGAACCTGACCCGGTTTACTGTCACTTTTGTATTATAATGTAATGGATCACAAATGGCTAAATACCGATCTATTGAAATGAGCACAATATTACCAACCGAGGAAGAACATATGGTAAAGTTTGTCATATAATACAAAGCACAGAGCACGCTTCCCAAGATCCAGCAGGCTTCTGTTAAAAGGATTTCAATTGGAATCAACAAAAGACCAACGAGAAAATCTGACACAGCCAGAGAGAGGATTAGCAGGTTGGTAGGACTGTGGAGCTGCCTGAAAAGAGAACAGTTTCAAATTACAGACCAACTTAAATGACAAGATTCGAATAATGAGCAATACTTTGCCTGAAGTGTGTGATGGAGATGATGACCAGTAGATTCATTGTCACTGTGAGCAGAGATATTAGAGAGAGCAGGTTGTAGGACAGTAGAGCGTCTGATGGAGCAGGCTGGGGCTTTCTGCAGGAGATGTTGTGAAGTTCTGGGAAGCACAGTTCAGTTGTTTCCATGGTTGCAGATGCAGGTTGATTCACAAGACGTCTGCTCTCGAGTTCACTGATGTGTGATATTTATGTAGTCTCTAGGTTCATCCTTAACAAACCCTCAATCTACATCACCATTTCCTGTGTGTCCACTGGGCCTCCCTGAAGTTTGCAAAAATGTAGTTGTTTTAAATCACTTGTGTAAATATCTTTTTTGTCATGTTCCTTCTCATCAAACAGGCTGTAGAGTGGCTGCTACCTTTATTCCCAAACTACTTTAGGTATAAAGTTTTTTCAGTATCCAATTTTTCTACCTAGTCCAGTGATCTGTGGTGACATAAGTTGAGTTGGTAGAGTATTCATCCAAAGTTTGGGGTTCCTGCTCTCGACGAAAACATAATTGATCCAAGATCCAAGATGGCGCCACACGCCGTTGCCCTGGGGATTTGGTGCTCGGTGTGTCTTTTGTTTTTATGTATAAATCCTTTGTCTGCGTGCTCTTACACCCATGAAGAGCTCTTTAACATCTGGACAACAACTCCTGTTGATCTACTGCCAGTTCTTTATTTCACTTTTTAGCCAAAAGAGTGAGACGCCAAAGATGATGAAAGCAGGCCGGGGCCTTTGTGTGCCTTCGTGGAACGTGGCGCCCGCAGGTGTGTTTATCTACAAACGCCTGGTGCACGGATGTGACTGTGATCTCCAAACACTGCTCTCCCGCCGTGGAATATCTCTTCATGAACTGTTTTCCTTTCTATTCTCCACGTGAGTTCGCTTCATTCATTCTGGCTGCCATTTAAATCCCACCGTGCGGAGACATCCACGAGGCCCAGCGCTTGCTCGCGGATCAGATTCTGAACATAGAGGGAACCTTCCCGGACTCTTTACTCATCATCCTGGGGGATTTTAATAAAGCAAATCTGACCCAGGAACTGCCCACGTACAAACAGTTTATTAAATGCCCGGCGAGAGCAGAAGACGCTGAAACATTGTTACACGCTCAGTGGAGCCTACAGAGCCGTGCTCCATGCTGCTCTCGGATTCTCTGATCACGTCATGGTTGACCTCATCCTTGAGTACAAACAACGGCTGAAACTATCCAAACCTGCTGAGAGGACTTCTAGGAAGTGGACCAGTGAGGTTGTGGAGGAGCTTCGCAGGTGTTTGGACTTTACAGACTGGGACGTGTTCAAGGCTGTTACAGACAGTTTGGATGAGGTACACAGACACTGTGACGTCATACATACAGTTCTGTGAGGACAGCATCATCCCATCACATACCAGGGTGACCTTTAACAACGACAAACCCTGACAAACCAAAGACTCTGCTTCTGTGTGGAGAGGGCTTAGGCACACATTCAAAAATTCAAATCATCCACTACAGGCCCAGAGCCTCTCCCTCTGCGGACAACAAACAACTAGCGGAAAATTAAAAAGCTTTTATGCGAGGTTTGAGGTCTCACACCCCTCCCCCACCTCCCTCACCATCATGGACATCAAAGCCAAACCCACCTCAGACCCCTCCTCTACCCTCAGAGTTTTGGAGCAGGACATGACTAAGCTTTTGAAGAAGCAAAATCCCCGTAAGGCCCCGGGCCCAGACAGAGTGTCTCCTTCCACCCTTAGTCACTGTGCTGAGGAATTGGCTCCTGTCTTCACAGACATCTTTAACACCTCCGGAGTCATGTCACGTCCCAACCTGCTTCAAGCTGTCCACCATTGTCTTTGTCCCCAAGAAGCCCAGGATCACTGGAGTTAATGACTTAAACCTGTGGCACTGACATCTGTCATGAAGTCATTTGAGCGCCTGGTCCTGCACCACCTCAAGTCCTTCATCTCCCCCCTCCTGGACCTTCTGCAGTTCGCCTACGGAACCTGTCGGTCTGTGGACGACGCCATTAACCTGGCCTTTCACTTCATCCTCCAGCATCTGGACACCCCGGGGAGCTATGCCAGGATCCTGTTTGTGGACTTCAGCTCTGCATTCAACACCACCCTCCCTGCTCTGCTCCAGGACAAGCTCGCTCAGCTCAATGTGCCTGACTCCACCTGCAGGTGGATCACTGACTTCCTGACAGATGGGAGACAGCGCGTGCAGGAAGGAAGGAAGGAGGAAGAATGTCCTGGACACTCAGACTATCAGCTCAGGATCTCCACAGGGCTGTGTACTTTCTCCCCTGCTCTTGACCCTGTACATCAAACTGGTCAAGTTTGCGGATGACACCACCCTCATCGGGCTCATCTCGGACGGGGATGAGTCTGTCTACAGGAGGGAGGTGGACCGGCTGGTGTCCTGGTGCAGCAGCAACAACCTGGAGCTCAACGCCCAGAAGACAGTGGAGACGATTGTGGACTGAGGAAAGTCACAACCGCCTTGACTCACTCCCTATCACCACCGTGGACTCTTTCTGCTTCCTGGGCTCCTGCATCACCCAGGACCTCAAGTGGGAGCCGACCATCAGATCCCTCATCAAGAAAGCCCAGCAGAGGATGTACTTCCTGCAGCAGCTGAGGAAAGTCAAGCTGCTGGTCCAGATGATGTTGCAGTTCTACACGGCCATCATTGAGGCCATCCTCACCTCCTCCATCACTCATCCTCACCTCCTCCATCACTGTGTGGTTCTCTGGGGCCACAGGGACAGACAGAGACTGCAGCGCATTGTGCTCTGCTGAGAAGGTGATTGGCTGCAGCCTTCCATCTTTGCAGGACCTGTACGTCTCCAGGACTCAGGCTGTATAGCAGCTGACACTTCTCACCCTGGATATGGACTATTTCAGCCACTTCCCTCTGCAAGGAGCCTACGGTCCAATAGGACCAGAACCTCTCGTCACAAGAACAGTTTCTTCCCCTCTGTTTGTCTCATGAACGCTTCATAAACCTGCACTAAACTGGACACTTTATAACACTGGTCACTAAATAACCCATGATGCACTGTTGTTGTTTTGTTGCTGCTGTTGTTTATATTTTCTACCAATTATTATATTGTATTCTTAAAAATATCTTTTTTAACTTTGTGCATGCCCTGTATTTGAATTTATTCAGTGTATTTTTATGTGCACTTATCACTGAAGTAAGTCCCTAAATAAATAAATCAAGGCAAGGCAAGGCAGGTTTATTTGTATAGCACACTTCGTACACTAGGTAATTCAAAGTGCTTTACAGAATAAGAAAGACATTAAAATCACACAAATCAAAACATAGTCACAAATAATCATCATAAAATTTACATTAAAACATTAAAACAAAAGAGGCAGAATCAAAACCTTTCAGTCATATGCACAGATAAACAGATCTGTTTTGAGCCTGGATTTAAACATTGTTAAAGTTGAGGCCTGTCTCACATCTCCAGGAAGCATGTTCCAGGTTTTAGCTGCATAGAACTGAAATGCTGATTCCCCATGTTTAGTCCTGACTTGGCACCAGCAGCAGGCCGGTCCCTGAAGTCCTCAGAGTGTGAGATGGTTCATATGGCACTAACATGTCAGAGATGTACTTTGGGCCTAAGCCATGAATAGACTTGTTCACAAGCAGAGCTGCTTTAAAGTCTATTCTTTGAGCTACAGGAGCCAGTGCAGAGACCTGAGCACAGGACTTATGTGCTCGTACTTCCTGGTTCTGGTCAGGACCCGAGCAGCAGCGTTCTGGATGTACTGCAGCTGTCTTAAGGCCCGTTTGCAGAGGCCAGTGAGCAGGACGTTACAGTAGTCTAAACTACTGGAGACAAATGCAGGATAAGTCTAAGTCTGGCTTTGACAGTATTCCTTTGATTTTTGCAATGTTTTTTAGATGGTGAAAAGCTGCAGATGTTATTGATTTGATGTGGCTGTTAAAGTTCAAGTCTGAGTCCATTATTACCCCTAAATTTCTAGCCTGATTTGAAGGTTTCAGAGAAAGAGACTGGAGGTGACTGCTGACACTGTCTCTTTTTCTGTGGGCCGAAGACTATGACTTCAGTCTTGTCTGAGTTTAGCTAAAGAAAATTGTTTTGCATCCACTCACTGATCTGTTGGATGCAGTGGCCGAGTGAATCCACTGGTCCATATTCACCTGCTGCCAGTGAGACATAGATCTGAGTGTCATCTGCAGAGTTGTGGTAGGACACATTAGGTTGGAAGACATTGGGTGAAAGATGAGGGGGGAAGGAGGTACGAAGAAGAGTTCAGCATAATTGATGCCAGACAGACCAACTCAAATAGTCCAGACAAACATGGAGCCCGGAACCTTTTATTGTTCACAGGCATCAAAAACAAGTCAAGTGACATTTGTTTATGTGCAAATAACTTAATAATTTCTACAACTGAATTTGATAACATTTTACTTGAAGTTAAAGTTTGTAGAGTGAGGTTCAGTATTTTCACGATATCAATAAGTTTCATATAATTCCTAAAACTGGGAAAGGAAAAACAAAGAGGTTTAGACTGGAGTTATCACACAGCATCCACAAAACAACAGATAATGTGGATCTTTCCTCTGTGAAGAACTACATGAACAGAGATTAATTATAAACAACACAATAACATTTTAAGAGTCTTGGCTGTTTTATTTCATTTAAGTGTGCTGCAAAATCACTCATATTTAGACTGCACTGAATGACCCTGACACACCCCCTGAAAATCCTCATACAGATCCTAAGACGGGGATAGAGCTGATAAAGATAGAGACTAAGAATCTTCCCTGGTTACATTCTCGTTCTACACTCATTCTCCATAGACTGTGAAGAACAAGAACTCAAAGAACATTTGCATGAGAAGAATGGGGCTGCACTATTTTCAGCGTTAAAATTAGTTTTATACATTTTCTAAACCAGGGATAAAATAAAGCATAGACAAAGGGGTTTACACAGGAGTTAAAGAACCATAACCAGGTAACAAGAGGTGTAGCAGTGCTGCTGGCTACAATATCGTCCCCAGTGAAGGATGGGATGTAATAGGGACATAGGCACGCTATGAAAACTAAAATAACTATTCCAAGTGTCCTAGCTGCTTTTAATTCTGATTTTCTCGCTGACATAGTCACAGTTTGCTTCAAAGTCACTACTTTAGACTGCACTGAACGAGTTTGAGAGACTACCACCATAAAAATCCTCACATACAGAACCACAATGACAGTGATAGGACTGATAAAGGTAAACACAAAATCAACATTTCCGATAACATGGTTGAGGACCACCACACACTCTCTATAACACAAACTTCCTGCATCGGGATCAATGAGAAAATCCTTTAAAATCAGACTATTGTAGATGAGAGCACAGAGCCAACAAGCACAAACACAGAACCTGACCCGGTTTACTGTCACTTTTGTATTATAATGTAATGGATCACAAATGGCTAAATACCGATCTATTGAAATGAGCACAATATTACCAACCGAAGAAGAACATATGGTAAAGTTTGTCATATAATACAAAGCACAGAGCACGCTTCCCAAGATCCAGCAGGCTTCTGTTAAAAGGATTTCAACTGGAATCAACAAAAGACCAACGAGAAAATCTGACACAGCCAGAGAGAGGATTAGCAGGTTGGTAGGACTGTGAAGCTGTCTGAAAAGAGAACAGTTTCAAATTACAGACCAACTTAAATGACAAGATTGAATAAAGAGCAATGGTTTGCCTGAAGTGTGCGATGGAGATGATGACCAGTAGATTCATTGTCACTGTGAGCAGAGATATTAGAGAGAGCAGGTTGTAGGACAGTAGAGCGTCTGATGGAGCAGGCTGGGGCTTTCTGCAGGAGATGTTGTGAAGTTCTGGGAAGCACAGTTCAGTTGTTTCCATGGTTGCAGATGCAGGTTGATTCACAAGACGTCTGCTCTCAAATACTTGTATGTGTGATATTTATGTAGTCTCTAGGTTCATCCTTAACAAACCCTCCCATCTACATCACTATTTCCTGTGTGTGTCCACTGGGCCTCCCTGAAGTTTGCAAAAATGTAGTTGTTTTAAATCACTTGTGTAAATATCTATTTTGTTATGTTCCTTCTCATTAAACAGGCTGTAGAGTGGCTGCTACCTTTATTCCCAAACTACTTTAGGTATAAAGTTTTTTCAGTATCCAATTTTTCTACCTAGTCCAGTGATCTGTGGTGACATTAGTTGAGTTGGTAGAGTATTTATCCAAAGTTTGGGGTTCCTGCTCTTGACGACGAAAACATAATTGATCCAAGATCCAAGATGGCGCCACACGCCGTTGCCCTGGTGATTTGGTGCTCGGTGTGTCTTTTGTTTTTATGTATAAATCCTTTGTCTGCGTGCTCTTACACCTGTGAAGAGCTCTTAAACATCTGGACAACAACTCCTGTTGATCTACTGCCAGTTTTTTTTTTATTGCCTGCCCTTTATTTCACTTTTTAGCCAAAAGAGTGAGACGCCAAAGGTGAGAAAAGCGGGCAGGGGCCTTTGTGTGCCTTCGTGGAACGCGGCGCCCGCAGGTGTCTGTTTCTTATCTACAAATGCCTGGTGCACGGATGTGACTGTGATCTCCAAACACTGCTCTCCCGCTGTGGAATATCTCTTCATGAACTGTTTTCCTTTCTATTCTCCACGTGAGTTCGCTTCATTCATTCTGGCTGCCATTTAAATCCCACCGTGCGGAGACATCCACGAGGCCCAGCGCTTGCTCGCGGATCAGATTCTGAACATAGAGGGAACCTTCCCGGACTCTTTACTCATCATCCTGGGGGATTTTAATAAAGCAAATCTGGTCCAGGAACTGCCCACGTAACAGTTTATTAAATACCCGGCGAGAGAGCAGAAGACGCTGAAACATTGTTACACGGTCAGTGGAGCCTACAGAGCCGTGCTCCATGCTGCTCTCGGATTCTCTGATCACGTCATGGTTGACCTCATCCTTGCGTACAAACAACGGCTGAAACTATCCAAACCTGCTGAGAGGACTTCTAGGAAGTGGACCAGTGAGGTTGTGGAGGAGCTTCGCAGGTGTTTGGACTTTACAGACTGGGACGTGTTCAAGACTGTTACAGACAGTTTGGATGAGTACACAGACACTGTGACGTCATACATACAGTTCTGTGAGGACAGTATCATTCCATCACATACCAGGGTGACCTTTAACAACAATAAACCCTGGTTCACTCCCAGACTCAGAAAAAGGAGAGGGCTTACGGGCCAGAAGATCATGAAGGCTACAGGCGTTGCAAGTATGCGTTTAGCAAAGAGGTGGAAAAGGCTAAGCGAAGTACAATACACGTCTGGAACAGCATTTCTCCATTGTTAGCGTGTTCTTTAATTTGATCAGAAGAATCACTGGAGACCAGAGAGTAGAATCACTCGAGGTTTATTCCCTATACATCCAATCTAATACAAGCCAGGCGCGGTGCTGTCCCTAGTATGTGCACGGAGATCTCAGGGGTACTCCCGTTTTGATCTGAGTGCCTTACCCTGCGCGCCACATAATATACATAAATCATGAATATGCAGTAGCTGGGCATGGACATCTTCTTCCTGCCGGCACTCCTCTACCCTCCAGGTGCCTCGCTGGTGTGACCAAATTTGGAGTTGTTGCTCATCACTCATCCTGTTGAGTCACCTCAGCCTTATCTGTAACAGCTTAATCTGAGAAAACATGCTACACAATCTACTTTCATAGTATGTTTGTTGCTATGCAATAGGGCAGGAATTGAATGTGTTTGTGCAGTGTTGCGTTTAAGTCCTAAACCTCCTTTAATCTAATCTCTGCTGTTATGAGCAATGATGTTTACATCCTTCACCACCAACAGCTCTGCTTCTGTGTGGAGAGGGCTTAGCCAAATCACCAACTACAGGCCCAAAGCCCCTCCTGCTGTGGACAACAAACAACTAGCAGAAAAGTTAAATAGCTTTTATGCGAAGTTTGAGGTCTCACACCCCTCCCCCACCTCCCTCACCATCATGGACATCACAGCCAAACCCACTTCGGACCCCTCCTCCGCCCCCACTGCCCTCAGAGTTGTGGAGCAGGACGTGACTAAGCTTTTCAAGAACCAAAACCCACATCAGGTCCCCAGACCAGACAGTGTCTCTTCTTCCACCCTTACAGACTGTGCTGAGGATCTGGCTCCTGTCTTCACCGATATCTTTAACACCTCTCTTGAGTCATGTCACGTCCCAACCTGCTTCAAGCTGTCCACCATCGTCTTCGTCCCCAAGAAGCCCAGGATCACTGGTCGTAATGACTACAGACCTGTGGCGCTGACGTCTGTAGTCATGAAGTCATTTGAGTGCCTGGTCCTGACCCCACCTCAAGTCTTTCATCTTTCCCCTACTGGACCTTCTGCAGTTCGCCCTCAGAGCCAATTGGTCTGTGGACGACGCCATTAACCTGGCTCTTCACTTCTTCCTCCAGTATCTGGACTCCCCGGGAACCTACGCCAGGATCCTATTTGTGGACTTCAGCTCTGTATTCAACACCATCTTCCCTGCTCTGCTCCAGGACAAGCTCACTCAGCTCAACGTGCCTGACTCCACCTGCAGGTGGAGCACTGACTTCCTGACAGACCAGAGGCAGCTTGTGCGTCTAGGGAGAATGTCTCAGACATTCGGACTATCAACACATCCCTGCTCTTCTCCCCTGCTCTTCTCCCTGTACACCAACTGCTGCACCTCCAGCCACGACGTCAAACTGGTTAAGTTTGCGGATGTCGCCACCCTCATCGGGCTCATCTCGGACGGTGATTAGTCTGTCTACAGGAGCGAGGTGGACCGGCTGGTGTCCTGGTGCAGGAGCTCAACATCCAGAAGACAGTGGAGATGATTGTGGACTTCTGGAACGTCACAACTCCCCTGCCTCCCCTCACATTGACTGACTCTCCCATTGCCACTGTGGCCTCTTTCCACTTCCTGGGCACCTGCATCACCCAGGACCTCAAGTGGGAGCTGACCCTCAGCTCCCTCATCAAGAAAGCCCAGCAGAGGATGTACTTCCTGCGGCAGCTGAGTAAAACAAGTTGTCGGTCCAGATGATGATGCAGTTCTACACGGCCATGTCCGAGTCCATCCTCACCTCCTCCATCACTGTGTGGTTTGCCGGGGCCACTGCCAGGGACAGACAGACTGCAGCACATTGTGTGCTCTGCTGAGAAGGTTCCATCTCTCCAGGACCTGTACGTCTCCAGGACTCGGGTGGAGCAGGTCGTATAACAGCTGACACTTCTCACCCTGGACATGGACTATTTCAGCCACTTTCCTCTGGCAGGAGGCCACGGTCCATCAGGACCAGAACCTCTCGTCACAAGAACAGTTTCTTCCCCTCTGCTGTTTGTCTCATGAACACTTCATAAACCTGCACTAAACTGGACACTTTATAACACTGGTTACTAAATAACCCATGTTGCACTGTTGTTCTGAAGCTATTGTTGTATATATTTTCAACCTCCTATCTTTTTTTAACTTGTGCATGCTCTTATTTGTATTTGTATTCAGTGTTTTTATGTGCACTTTAGCACCAAAGTAAGTTCCTAGTCAGTGAGCTGTAGCATCTCCATCCAGGGATTTTGTAATTGATGGAGGAAATCAGGAAAGGATAATTATTATTCTGGAAATCTGAAATATTTTAACATTTCTTGACGACAATACAACAAAAATATTTGTATAAATAACTAGCTTTATATTTGAGAACACATTAAATTTGTAATTTTGGTCTTTCTTTTGTCAGATTCAACTTTTTGAATGCACATGAAATTCATGTTTTTCCACCAAATGATTATATTTTCATTTTTACAAAAAAATTAACATTCTGCTGAGTTTTTTTCAAGGCTCCGTTTTAATGAATAGGTAGGAAGAAGGCCTCAGATCTGATCTTAAACTAATCAAACTAAAAGTACTACCAGCTTCCAATTTAGACAAACTCGAAACATTCCCCATTATACACTTCTTTGTCTTAATTTTTCTGGAAGATAACTCCATTTTAGCGGCCATTTTTACACCACATGTAAAATCCTAGTTTTCATTTGAAAAAAACAAAAACAAAAAACCTCCGTGGGTTATCTCATCCTCTTTTTCCATGCTCTGGTCCTCTACCAGAGGCCTTTGAACTTGAGGGTTCTGCGCAGCATCTTTGCTGTTCCTATTACTGCACTTTTCTGGACTGAAATGTCAGATGTTTTTCCTGGAAGCTGCTGTACCCACTCCTCTATTCTGGGGGTCACTGCCCCGAGTGCTCTGATGACCACGGACACCACTGATGCCTTCACCTTCCAGGCCTCCAGCTCTTCTTTGAGCCCCCTGGTATTTGGCCCAGCATCTGACTCCCTGCAGTTATGTGCTGGATTGTCTCAGGGGCTCAGGGGCCTCTTTGCATATCCTACATCTTGGGTTTTGTCTGGTGTGGTACATCTGGGCCACTATTGCTCTAGTGCTCAAGGCCTGCTCCTGTGCAGCCAGGATTAGTACCTCCGTGTTGTCGTACAGACCAGCTGTCTCAAGCCATTGATAGGATTTCTTGATATCAGCCATTTCAGTTATGTTCCGCTGGTGCATCCCATGCAAGGGCTTGTCCTCCCATATTGGTACCTCCATCACCTCTTCCTCTGCACTCCATCATCTGAGACATTCACTGAGCACCTTATCCTTTGAGACCTTGTCCTTAATGTATTTATGTCTCTTGGATGTTTCATCCTGTTTCATCCTGTCCTATGGGCAGAATCCATAGGACCAACCTGTGCACTCTCTGGATTAGTTTATATAAAAAGTTCATAACATTAAAAAGCTTGCATAGCATATATTAAAAGAATGCAGAACTTATATTACAAACAATGCATCACATATATAAAAAATGAATATGATATATTATTAAAATACATTACTTAAATTAATAAGAATGTTAAACATATTGTTAATATGATGCATAACTTATTTTAAAAAGAATGCAAAACATATATGAAAAAGTATACATAACTTGTTTTAATAAGAACACATAACATGTTAGAAGGAATGTATAACATGTTAAAAATAATATATAATGTTAAGTTAAAAAGTATACATAAGTTATATTGAAAAGAATTCGCTCCCTGAACCGCCACCTTAACGTGGTGGAGGAGTTTAAGCACCTGAATGATCCTGGGAGCAATTTTGTCAGGGGCTTTATGCCCGTAACATAGAACAAAAAGCTTTACCTAGCGTCTTTGGAGAGAATTGTGACACCAGGGTTTCTGGCATGATCAGAGAGATGTTTCACACCGGCAGGCAGGGGTAAGACATGAGGATTAGCAGCTGCTAGAGGGAGGTATGTACAAACATAGCATTCAGACCGATTGTGACTGTCTGCCACATACTTAGCATATTGGTACCAGTAATTTAGAGAATATGTGGAATGATTGTACGAGTGGAAGAAACCAGGGGCATATATAAGCACTAGGATGAACATTGTCAACACAACAGAAAACCTAAATGCGTACTCAAGTACCATGGAGGGGCTTGCAGTAGTCCATTCAAAACATTTTGTGCAGTCGCAGAGGCAAAAACTCGAGGATGGGAGGAGTTTGGGAGGTCATGATGCAGGATTATCGGATGGCCTCAAAGAGATTCTGACAAATTGTCTCAGAAGGGAGAAGCAGTGCTTCACCAACAATGTTTACAGTGCAGTTGCTAACTTCAAATGGGGATGTTGGCGGGGGAAGGAATACTTTGAGGAACTCCTCAATCCCACAGTCACGTCTTCCGTGGAGGAAGCAGAGACTGGGGGACTCATCCTTCATCCTGGCTGAAGTCACTGAAGTGGTTGGCAAGCTCTTCAGTGGCAAGGCTCTGGGGGTGGACCAGATCTGTCCTGAGAACCTCAAATCTCTAGATGTTGTGGGGCAGTTTTGGCTGTCACATCTCCGCAACATCACAGTCCCTCTGTTAAAGAAGGAGAATCAGAGGGTGTGTTCCAGTTATAGGGGAATCACCTTCCCAGTATGGTCTGTTCCAGGGCACTCGAGAGGAGAATCAGATTGATAGTCGAACCTCGGATTCAGGAGCAGTGTGTTTTTTTCCCCGGACACTGGACCAGCTCTATACTCTCCATCAGGTTCTCCAGGGTTCATGGAAGTCTGCCCAACCAGTCGAAATGTTTTTTGTGGATCTGGAGAAGGCATTCGACCGTGTCCCTCGTGGACATCCTTTGGGGGGTGCTCTGGGAGTTCGGGATCCGAGGCCCTTTGCAAAGGGCTATCTGGTGTTTGTATGATCGGAGCAGGAGCTGTGTTCACATTGCCGGCAGTAAGTCAGACCTTGTCCCGGCGCATGTAGGACTTCAACAGGGCTGCCCTGTCACCGTTTCAGTTCATTGTATTTATGGACAAAATTTCTAGGCACAGCCAGGGGCTGGAGGGGGTCTGGTTTGGGACCCACAGGATCTCATCTCTGCTGTTTGCAGATGATGTTGTCCTGATGGCTTTCCTGATCAAGCTAGTACCTGCAGCAGGTACTGGGATGGTTTTGCAGCCGAGTGTGAAGTGGCTAGGATGAGAATCAGTTCCTCTTCCTTCAGGGTATGGTTCTCAACCGGAAAAAGGTGGCTTGCCATTTCCAGGTGAGTGGTGAGTCTTTGCCTCAAGTGGAGGAGTTCAAGTATCTCGGGGTCTTGTCGGTGAGTGAGGGACGGATGGAGCGGGAGATTGACAGGCGAATTGGCGCAGCATCTGCAGTGATGCGGTTGTTGTATTGGACTGCTGTGGTGAAGAAGAAGCTGAGTCAAAAGGCAAAGCTTTAGATTTACTGGTCAATGTACGTTCCTACCCTCACCTATGGTTTCCTCTGCAGGGTGGCTGGGTGCACCCTTAGAGATAATGTAACCCTGGTTAAAATTCTGTATTAAAGCCTGCCGTTTAATCTTGTTTATATAAAAGCTACAATTATATATTTATTTCTGCCCTCCATGTCTCATACGTGCCTTACGTAACCGCACCCCTAATCACGTGACCCGAGTCCGCCAATCACTGCACGCAGAGCGTCTTTTCAATCTGTGTCGGTGGCTTCCTAGTCAGTGTTGTGGGGGAAGCTGCCGAGGCAGGTGTGAAAAGGTCAGTCCCAAACAATTTACAATATTCGCTCTTTTCTGTTTTTAAGCTTCAACAACTTAAGTAGTTCCACTCTTAACATTGTAGAGCTGACCTCCGGTCCGTGGGGAGTCCGTTTGCCGCCATCATGCGATGCTAAACTGAGGAATTGGTGAGTTGAATGAATGTAAAGAGCCGCTAGCATCTGATGCTAAGCTCACTAGCTTAGCATTAGCATGCTCGGGCTAACATTGTTTTCTTGTTTGTGATCATTGTAAAACACATTTAATGCCTTTTTGGAGCATTTAGCACCTTGTTGTGAAGTGACTATTCAATGTTTATGCCGGTGATTTAAGGCCATTTATTGCTAAATGTTTATTTTGAATGTATTTATGTGAAAACCTGCGAGGTTAACACTGCAGCTATGGGCTACAGCCACATCACCTTGTACAGATTATTTATTTGGAATTAAGCAATTAATTGATTAATTGTATTTGAATGGTAAATTATTTTGTGTACACAATGGAACTGAACACTGTAACTTAGCTAAGGTTAATTACTTTAGACATTTGATTTTTATTTATTCAAGTCACTTATTTAGTCGTGTTTGTTTAAATACAGGCCAGGTGTTCTTGATCACGATGGCGATAAGACCAGAACCTACAGCTTCATCACCTCCGGGTCTGGTAGGAGGCTGACACAGCCTGGCCCCCACTCTTTCTATTGCTGAATTTTTAACTATAATCAAAGCCAATGGACACTACAATGAACAATACAAATGGATACTAAGCAAAGAACTCATACTCTCAAATACTGAAAAGTCAGTAATAAGTGGACACCACCTGTACGGATTACTTCCTTTCATTTTTTTCCTTTTGTTGCAACCAACTCATCTCAACCAACTAGAACTTAAAGTGCACTTACCTATCACATCTTACCGGTTCAAATCTGCAGACTGTAAATATTCGGGGGTTTTCATTATTGATGTCATTATCATTATTTTGTGCTTTGCTATTTTTGTTTCTGTAAATATTATTTTGTAATACAATGCACTTCAATATACGGTACCAGCACCAAACATAATTCCTGCCTCCTGCCTGCATTTCTTTCTTACTACACCAGCTCCAGCAGTCGAATCTCAATGTTTCAATGTTTCAATGTTTCAATAATTTATTGTCATTGTCAGATTCAACGAAATTACATTAGAGCATCTGTCCTTCACTCTGGCAGTAATATTATTAGTGCAGTTATACTTGTAAAGTGCAAATCTGCAGAATTAAACATAAGGCACAATCTTTTGATCTCAGTCAAACTCAGCCCAATTCATACAGTAACTTTTCTTTTTATTAATAATTAAGAAACATAAGTTAGCATGCAAACACATGCTACAATAGGGTGAGGAGCTCAGTCACAGGGGAGGAGCTCGGAGTAGAGCCGCTGCTCCTGCACGTCAAGAGGAGCCAGCTGAGGAGGCATCTATTCTGGATGCCTCCTGGATGCCTCCCGAGGTAAGTGTTCCGGGCATGTCCCACCGGTAGGAGGCTCCAGGGAAGACCCAGGACACACTGGAGGGACTATGTCACTCAGCTGGCCTAGGAATGCCTTGGGGTCCCACCGAAGGAGCTGGATGACGTGTCTGGGGTCAGGGAAGTCTGGAAGTCCCTGCTTAGAATGCTGCCACTGCGAACCGGAAGCGGAAGAAAATGAATGGATGGATATTGAGAAAAATGCATATCTTATGTAAAAAATAAAGCATAAGTTATATTAAAATAATGCATAACATATGTTAAAAAGTATACATAACTTATACTAAAAAGAATCCTTTTGTTTGTATGTTAAAAAGAATGCTTAACTTGTATTTAAAATAATGCATAATATACATTTTTAATAAAATGCACACTTTATGCATTCTTTTTTATGTGTTATATATTCTTTATCATTTGACCAAGATGCACAGTTATATTATTCATACAATATTATGCTATGGCCGTTGCTTCGGTACTTAACCAAGAGAAAAGCCCATAGGTGGTCAGAGCTAACGCGAAATAAAAAGGACAGTCACTCGACACAACATCAATTCTGAGTGTGTGTGAGCCCACCTGCCTTCCAGCTTAGCAGGATCTTCTCCCTCTGACCTGATTTGGCGAAAGGATATACATAGCTGTCCTCACAGTATTTAAGGGCACCATCGTGACTGACATTTGCCAGGCTACGAGCATAATTGCAGCCCAAGAGAGGTAAACAAAGCCCATAGGTGGACTCAGTGACACTCATAGAAGTATAGTTACATCAAATAACTGGAGGTTTAAGGCCTATAGAAACCAACTGCAAGTAGCCCCCACCTTTCGCATGCAAGTTGTTGAAGTGAAGCATTAGCATTGCAGGCAGGCATCCAGAATGTTAGAAAATAAATATGGCTGCTTACATTTTGTTTTCAGTCACTTGTGTAAATATCAAAGTTGTGATGTTTCTTCTCATCAAACAATTACTATATTTACATGGCCGCAAAGAGGCTGCTCTATTCCTCATGTAAGTGTGGCAAAGGGGCTTAAGGCCCGCGGGTCACAATCAAATTTAGTTATAGAAGACACACAAGTAAGATCCTGAATTAAAAAGAGACAAAGACATGAAGAACGATTTAAAAGGTTTTTATTTAAGAAAAGTTTAAAAATTCTAATATATCTAAAATAAAATAAAGTTAACCAAAGCAACAAAGTTTGGGAGAATATATTATAAAAAGATAGACACATTTTATTACAAAAAGTTAAAAATTGAAGTTTTAATTAAAATAGGCCTAGAAGTAAAAACAAGCCATTTAAAATGACCAAAAACAAAATAAGCTGCTGGGGCCACCGATGGTCTGATCAGACTATCAGGGGTGTGCCCAGGGGGCCACCACATACTCACCTCAGTGGACACAGCAAACGACACAGCAACATGAAAAGTGCACAAAACTAAACTCGTGATCCCAATGCACTAAATCACATGCAAATGTGGGAAACCTCACCAATGTGCCTATAGCCCAACTACGAGAAGGCACCCAGCGACGCTGAAAGAAACAAAATTTATTAAAATTTGACTCAGTTGGCAACCTGCTAATAAACAAAAATATAAAACTAAGTGTAAAAACAAAATGCAATACAGCAGTGGTACAAAACAAAATCCAAAATAAAATTCAAAATGAGCAAAAACGTGCAAAAACAGCAAAATGCAAAACAGCAGCAGGTTTAGCCTGAAAAAGACAACAAAATCTGTTAAAAAGGCCCACCTCTGCCATATCCTGCTCCCTTGCCACCAACTTACCACCTTTAACCCAGCCAGAGCAAAACCAGCCCTCTGTCACAAATCTGCCATGGGTGGGAGTCCCCTGGATCAACACTGCAGGGCAGGACTACTAAAGAAAATAAATTGCGAGTTAGCCTAATTATTAAAATCATATTAAAAAGCCTTTCCTACCTCAAAATACACCAGGTCCAGGCAGAGCAGCAGACTAGCAGCAAAGAGAGTGCCATATTGGCCACAGGTGGCTTAAATAGTCCCTAAACATGAGGGTGGGGTCAAGGGTGGAACCCACAGGGGTGCTTGAGAGCAGGGGAATTCTGACAACCCCACCACATAAGTCAAAGGGCTCTAGGAGTAAAGTTTCTATATTGACTTGTTATAGATCTGACTGCAGGTCCAGAGAATATAATACAGTGAAGAAACTATGTCCACAACATAAGTTAGATCTTCCATGTCCAATCTGCTGCAGGAAAGTATTCCAAACGTGAACTCTGCTCCGTCAATTTTTTGCTTTTATTTTGTTGATTTCAGGCATAATAAACTTCAGACAATGCCAACTTTACTTGGTGTCAGTCACAAGCTCACACACCTGTGAGCTTGTGACTGACACTAAGGTTGGCCAATAATGTGGGAGTTCTCGCCTCAGACAGCAAATCACTGCTACAGATGACTGAAAGTTTATGCCTCACTCTTTCCCTTGTAAAATCGACCAATTACATTACACACGGTGAATGTAATTTTTCCCTTACAGCCAATGAGCAGTGGAACATGACAATGTATTGCATGCCATGCTTTTCTCTAAACAGATGGAGCACGCCATGTGAGCAAAGAAAGTGAGTGAATCCAGGGACTATGTGCTTAATTCGTGTGCATTTTACGCACTGTTATTTTGCGACAGTTTTGCGTTCTAAATATGACGAAATGGGCGAAACAAAGGAAGTATGCAATCCAAGGACAACGTGGATGTTTGTACAAGTTATGCTAGAGGCATCTCGGACCCGGAGGGGTTTATGGCAAAAAGTGGAGATTCCATGGTGGATTCAAGAGTAGAGGACCTTATGTTTTGATGGACTGGATGTTGTTCTCAATCGGTAAGTGTGGTTAATTCAGCTATTGACATAATTGTAGGTAACATACATTGTGTGTAATCAATAGCATTGCTTCTGTGTACATAGTGCACATTTAAACCATGCTCTCTGGCACTTTTGCATTTAGCTGTATGAATTAGACTTCATTTGTGTATTGTTTGAAAAATTTGGTTTTATTCTGCAGTTTGCATTATTGTAGGTACAAATATAAGATGTGCACACATTGGCATCTCATCTCATTAGCATCTCTCTCCTGAATTATTGTTCGTTGTTTACATTTTTGAGTGATAATTATAGATATGTATATGATATAATATTACTTAGCCCCTCTCAATTTGCAACTAATGTCTTTGTGTTTTTCCTCAGACACATGGGGGACTTTGACCTATTAGATGCTCTCATCGGCCATTATGAGGTTTTGCACAAAACAAAGAAATGGTACAAGACATTTTTTTTTATGGACATTGCCTCTGTGACTGCATCATCCTGTATAAAGGACACTGTAGGTCAAAGGGTAAAATCCCTGTGCACCAAAAGGCCTTCAGAGAAACTCTTGTCTTGGAGCAGAGGCAGGAGCATCACAACACAGCGGGAAGAGGGAAGCAGGAAGATGCATCATTGTCTTGTGTACATCAACCCGGGCAGTGACAAGATACAAGCAGAAGTGCAGGAAGTGACACAAAACTCCAGTGAAATGTTTAACCCACAATATACCCCTGTGCTTCCAGCAAAAAGAGACTGTTATGACTGGCACAGAGAAGAAGAGCCATAATCATGTACAGTGTGTTTTCAGTTTGCAGTGTGTATGTTTCTTAATGGTTTCCAGTGTGTGTAATTGGTAAATATATATTTATTTTTGACCCATACCACTTATTTTGATATTTTAAATAGAAATATACAGATTATATTGTGTGTTGATATGCTATATAAATGCACATAAGTAATGGAGCAGCTGGGTGTGCAGATAAAGATTCCTCTAAGTGTAAACTTTCAGTAGAGCCTCATTCATGTCTGTGGAATGAAGCATTCAAACATTATTGCATTTCTTTTTTTTTTTCCAAACGTTTTTTCCAAACGTTCTCCAAATGTCTCCATTTGTAAAATGAGTAAAAAAAACAAATTTTTTATAGATATTCACAAAGGGAACATTAACAGAGACTATTATTTACATTAAAGGCCTGGAATTTTTAAGCATGTCATTATCAGTGGTGTAGTGTGATGTGTGCGTAGTGCTTAAAACAAAAAGACCAACTCAAATGTGCAGAGTCCAGACAAACCTGGAGCCCAGAACATTTTATTGTTCACTGACATGAAAAACAGATCAAGTAACATTTTACTTAATGCATAAAATCTCATCAAAATCAGTAGAATTGTAGTTGTAGAATTTTAGAATGGAGTACACTATTTTCATAGTATCAGTGAGTTTCATATAATTCCTAAATCTGGGACAAAAAAAAACTAAAAGAAGAGGTTTAGACTGGAGTTATCACACAGCATCCACAAAACAACAGATAATGTGGATCTATCCTCTGTGGGAGCTACATGAACAGATTAAATATAAACTGCACAATAACATTTTAAGAGTCTTGGCTGTTTTATTTTAATTAAGTGTGGTGCAAAATCACTCATATTTAGACTGCACTGAATGACCCTGACACACCCCCTGAAAATCCTCATACAGATCCTAAGACGGGGATAGAGCTGATAAAGATAGAGACTAAGAATCTTCCCTGGTTACATTCTCGATCTACACTCATTCCCATAGACACTGATTCTATTAGCTAAATGTGTTATTAAAAGACTTAATAAGACAAATACTGGGATGTGACTGCTCAAATGTGCACATTCAACACTCTTTACATAAAATAAATACTAACTTTTATGTTCCCTCAAAGAACATTTGCATGAGAAGAATGGGGCTGCACTATTTTCAGTGTTACAATTTGTTTTATACATTTTCTAAACCAGGGATAAAATAAAGCATAAACAAAGGGGTTTACACAGGAGTTAAAGAAACCATACCAAACAGAAAACTGGACGTGTAGCAGTGCTGCTGGTCTACAATATCTGCCCTGTGAAGGATGGGATGTA
>JAIEZT010001390.1:18761658-18795677 GCA_019594935.1 Periophthalmus modestus | reverse complement strand
GCCTGCGTGCATGATGATGAGACTAGACAAGGAAGTCCGATCTCAAGTAGAGCTGAATGTTAATTTTTTTTAGTAGATACTCATTTTGTCTATGCTTGAATAGATAATAGAAGCTGTGTTGTTGGGTGGATTATGATGATGCCTCTGACCTTGCTATTAATCCGATTGGGTGATATAATGGAGGCTGCGTGACAGATGTTAACAAATGCTTTCTTTTTTTGTTTGTAAATTTTTTGGGGTGAGTTGCTTGTTTTATAATCGTATGGATGTGATTTTTATATGAAATAGATAATACATAATGGTTTGCTTAAATATCATGGATGTAAGTTACGTTTTGACAGCTCAGAATTAAGATGGAGGCTGCATGACAGATTTAACAGAATGGTGTTATTTGTGTTTCAAATTTTTGAGATTGCCGTCCCCGAATCTTACTTTATATGTTTATTATCTTACTAGATAAGCCCATATTGTAACTGTTTTTAGTTTCTATTTGTTGTTTTTAGTTGTAATTTTTAGTTGAGAGTGATAATGCCAGCGTATTTTCGTGCAACTTGAACACATGAATAGTTTTACCGCAGTTGTTCGGCCGTGGCTTTGTCCCAATTAGACATGATCCTAAATACGTTTGGAAGGAGTGTGTGGAAAAGTTGGCCTCATGACCCAATTTGAGACACGGGTCGGGCTGTAGTGTTGGCAGTGAGTGTCGGCAGCATCACATTCTCCCGGGCCCCAGATCCCTACTCTATAACGGCATTGCTGTTTAACTCCCAGAGTATATTTAGTTTTGAACCACCCCTTGTAAAGGAGCTTAGGCACAGGCTCAGGCCCGACATCTGACCCCCGGTGGGTCCAAACTTAAGCTCAGTCCATCGGGCCCCACCTCTCAACTGTTTTTATTAATCACATTTCATCCAGTGGAGGCTGCGCACGCTCTTATTTTCACGTCTAATTGGATTCATATTGACTCACTGACTTGCCACTTCGTCTTTACAAGCTGTGAAGAAAATAACCCAAACATGTCTGAGTTAGTATTTTTTTTTTTAGTCTATATCTAAGACTATGTCTTTTACTGTTTCTTGTCTGCTGTTCATTTTACATGCAGTATCACAGACAGCCACATTAGAAGAGCGATTTCCGTGGTTAATGCTAAGAACCCTTGGCTATTTGTACCAATTTTTATATGCATGTTAATACCATAAACTACTGTTAAAGGATTTTACTGTTAAACCTATCCATACCTATTTCTCCATTGTAAATCATGGTGAAACACATTGATCTCATAATGGTGAGTTAATAGAAAAAGGTCCATTGAGACCTCCTGTCCCAATATGCAGAACTCTTTTATAGTGGCACATTATCATTCACGTGTTTTTATTGTATAGAAATGGAATAAGGGCCTTTTCCAAAACTATAACTTGTATGATACTGAGGCTGACTTTTTTAAATAGTTGTGCAGGGGGACGTAGGCGGGAGGATAGGGGGTAGGGTGAAACTGACATTTTTCTAAAAGGACTCAAGTTCGAATGCTGGACAATATAAGAATAAGTCAAAATGGTCATGATCCCCAGGGGATTCATAAATTACAACTCTGAGGAAGCTTAATGATTAGAAGCATAATTACTACAGATCATAAAAAAACAATTTTACAAAATTGTCACCTAAAATTAATTGAATTGATCTTGTCTTTGCTCTTAAACGCAAAAAGATGACCTCCAGCCGCATGCATCATCTGAAGGTAAGGCATAACGTGACATTATGATCTCTCTGAGAATGTGCGCAAACCATGTGTGCTTTAATGTTACACTTTAAATTCCATGTGGTATGATCTGAGTGTAGTGTTATGGGTTGTCATGGGGATTTTTGAGTAGGACTAAACATAGGAACAAATCCCTTCCCTGTCAACATCTCCAGTGTCACTAATATTTGTATGTTACAAATCAGTCAGAGCTCCTTTTATTAGTGGTCAGGCGCCATCTACTGCTCAAAAAGTCCTGAACACACAATCCAGTCCACGATCTACAATTCTTAATCTTCTGACTAAATAGAGCCTATACTATTTAAGTCTGGGGCTGAAATGTAAAACAAGAAGCAGTCTTGAACTCTAGAGCCAGTCTATTCAAAACCAGTAGCACTCACGAAAAGGAACCTTCACCTCACCTCGTCGGCAAAAGCAAAACAGGTGTGCACATACAAAGCACGTACCTAAACAACATAAACAGTTACGAGACAACAAAAGGTGTCAACTCTGAAACTAAACACAAAAATATTACCTCATTACAGTGTTTTGATGTTTAACTGTTTTCTTCCTAAATTGAAGGTAACTGTAATTTGTATTCATCGTGCAGCCTAACTTTAGTTGGGAAATTCCAAATAGAAGAAGATTCCCTCTTTTCTGGATGTGGGGAACTATAGTCGTGGGTTTATGCTAGAGTAGCAACTAGGGACAGGGCTTACAAAAGACATTCCAATAAAAACACAAGCAATCTTCAGTCCTTCTAGCCCCTATCTGGTTCTCGGTCAAAGTGTAGTTGAAAATGTTCCCTCCACCCTTGCTAAAAGTTCTGGTTCTGTTAATGCATATTTCTGGTTTTTACTGATTGCCGTGCTTTTTGGTGGGACAGAGTTTATAGGCTTCAGATCGCTGCCAGCGGGATTGAGCAGGAGAAAGAAATGATACCTTGTTGTTGCCAAAGAAGCTTACCTGAAGAGAGAAGTGTCCTCCTCCCGACCTGAGCCGGCGAAAAAAGGCGGCGACAGAGTACTCTTATGGTAAGCATCATACAGCACCCTTATAGTGATAGTTTGAAGTTTTTCCACAAATCTTACAATGCAATAGCTCTACAAAATTCTCAGCCTCGACACAAGCCATCAATGCGTTATCTTCACTTAGGAAACTTGCAAGAAGCTGCATGCCCTCATCGACAAGATTGATGAAGAGAGGTACGACATGGAGGCTAAAGTACAGAAGGCAGACAAAGAGGTATATGTTTTGAGGGAGAGTGGAATGTTTTTTTGAATAAACTGTTCCTAGTTGATTTATTGGGTAGTGTGTAATGCAAAATATCTACCACACAGTATTGTGTCTTTCAATCTGTTACTATTGTGTATACCTAGTGTCTTGTGACTACTTTAATGCTCACTGATTTCCTACATACATATGAAATGAATGATCTTCTTCACTTTGTGTCCAGAGTGAGGACCTGAAACTGAAGGTGGTGGACCTGCTGGTGTGAAGAAAGCCCGCTCTGAAGAAATGCGTATGTCCGCTGACAAGCTATTGCTCAAAGCTCTGCTGGGCGCCCAACACACAGTCAACAGGGATGAGAGCGCAACCTGAAGCAGGTCAAGAAGGAGAAGAAAAGAGGAGGAGGAGGTGAGTCCGGGGATACTGGGAAGTTACACTGGGGCACGTACAGGCTGGAAAACAATGTAATGTTATTTAAATTTGCTTAATTACAGCATTTATGCGGTAATTTGTGATTAAGTTAAGATATATTTTTTCATTATGCTGTCCATTGATAAGGATGCGTAGTAATGATATGGTAGTATATAAGATCTTAAAGATGTGGAAAATACTTCTGATCATTCACATTTGACACAAAATTTGACCAGTTTTAAACATACATCATTGTGATGTGTATGAGTAATATGATATTTTTATATAATTTGGCATATTGCTTTGATTATAGTTGTTGTGCACCCTCATTTCAGGCCCGCAAAATAGGCTTTTGGCCCTATTACGATATTGTCTGTGTGTGTGCGCTGCAGGGTCGCAGATGTTGGTGTGACTGGCGTAAGAATGTTGAAGACAAAGCCGACAGAAGAAGATGTTCGAAGACCTCCTAACACCACTCTGGTCGCTCTGGGCTTGTGGCACTGTTTTATGGAATTTATGGAGCTTTTCCAGTGATTTCAGATCAGGTGGTTTCATTAAATCTGTGACTTCCATCTCCACCTGTTAGTGTATGTCACTTCAGCTCATTCAGTTTTCACTATAAATACCTCCTATTTTCATAGTAGACCTGTCTTTAAAGTGCGTTATTTTGTAGGTAGTGATCCTGATTATTATTGTGCGAATGTTCAGTTTTGGCCACTTCCTGCTCTGATAGATTTATAATAAATTATGTTTCCTAATGCGACTGTCTGGAGATATTTTGGTCTTCATCTCAGAGAACTCTTAACACTACAAAGGTGCATGACACATCATACCCGTGCAGCTGTCGTTTTTACTTAACCTTTTTAACCTACCGCCAACAAAAATGTACTCATTGTATTCTTAATTTTCATTCTGAGCAGAGAATCCAAATCAGCCAAAACTTTTAAGGAAAGTGGTTCAGTGAGGTTGTGGTGTGCATTTTATAGTGCTGTTTAAGTCAGTGAGAGATGGGACCGAATATCCAGACTTGCAAGTCAGGAAGGTGTGAAAAGTGAATCTGACTTTTAACATACGAGAGCAATGGCTGCCAACATTGTAAGAATAACTTAAATTTGATTGATTTGACAAAACATTTTAAGAATTTGTTAGTTGCCCACAGGGCCATTAGGGGTCAGTAAAGGCCTTGCTGTAGCACTCCATCTGTTGCTATATGTTAAGTGGTTTTCAGATGACCACTCGGGTTGGGCCATATTGTTGTTTAGACTAAAGAGTAGTGCATTTAACTTCATCCTAAAAGAAATAACCCATACTCATGTCCTGTGATTGTAGGGCAGCACTCAAATTCACTCTCAGTGTTAATTTTTATACCACATATATTTACTCTATTGTATTTTAATTCACAATTTAGACAGATATGTCCCAATGGAATCATTTTTTTTAAATAATGAACAGTTACTGTGCAGCCTTATTTCTAGAGATTACCTCACTTATTTCACCTGATTAGTAAACATTAGTCAATTTAAAGTATCGGTCATTCGAGAAGAAGGTGTTCTAAGTTGTTGATCTAAAGGTGAGACGCAACTAATGAGTCACATTATAATTCCTCGTTCTATCCCAAAGTAATTCTTTGTTTCTTCCTTAGGCTTGTTTGCTATCAGGATTCTTGGGGCTAACCAGGACTGCTGACCACCACAGTCCAAGTGAGCACTAGTCCATGATGCAGGATTTACAGCCCCAACGGTCAAAAGATGAAGGTATTTCAGGAGCTTGTTGGCCTAGTTGGTTGGTTGGCTCAAAGTTTGCCCCATGCCCATAAAGAGGGTCCCCAGAAAGAAGTGGAAGCACATATATACCCCCAGAGATATCCGACTTTTAGTCTTTGACTCAACCCATCGCTGCCTCGCCATCTTCACCGTGTAGGTAAGAGGCTGCTGTGTTTTGTGTCAGTGGAATACTCTGTCCATGAATCTGATCAATACTTAAAATGCGGAATTATTTTTATTATTCTTTTTTATTTCTAAACTATAATTTAATCTGTATATTGTAATTACAGATATAAAATTGGCACAAAAATGTCATCATCGAAATGGTCAAACATTGTACTAATTATGAGTACTTCTTATTTAAAAATGTATCCTGTAGTCACCAGTATTGATGTTTTGGCTTAGTTTTACAGTGTTTCTGATATTTTAAATACAAAACATAAACAACTTGGTATAATCTTGTATTTTTTTTTACCCAAATATTGTCACTGTGTAAGATATGTTCTTCCATGATTAAGATACATTGAATACATAATGTTTTCAGTATTCACTGTAGTAGTAGCAGTTCCAATAATAGGAGGGGCAGTTGCAGTAGTAGTAGCTTGCATAAGTACTTGTGTATATCACGTTGCCAACTCAAGTAAGGAGTCAGAGGATTTATGATGCAAGTGAACACATGAGTTTTAGTGATTGTATGTACAGTATTATTTAGTGTTTTTATGTTAAAGTAGCTACAAGTTGTGCTACTAGTCATTTATGTTGTTTTTGGAGCTTGCCAGTTCAGCTGTTTAAGCTTTTCAACATAAAAACTCAAATCCTAAAGGCCACTGTTAACCTTGTGACCTCAAGCCAGAATTAAACCTGACCTTGTTGCTTGAGGTCTCCTGTTTAATAGGAATAGGGAATTTAGCTTTTTAAAATAGAACCACTCAAGTCACAATGTACTGTAAGTGTGGTTTAAACGAGGATTTAGACAAATCTTAACAAAATCAGGTAGGACTGTACTTTCCAGCACAGTATTAGCACAGTGATGTGATGGGAATAGCACGGTGACTCAAAGTAATACCAGAACAATTCAATACAATATTTGTGTTTTCTTTTAGAGTCAGAGCCAAAGGAAGTCAAGATGTCTGAGTAAGTCCATGTGTCAGTCTTGTAAAGTAGATACGAGTATTTCAGTGTTTATAGTTTGTAATGCCTTTCTTGTTTCACAAAGGGAAAGAAGATGACCTCAAGCCGCAGGCATCATCTGAAGGTGAGCAAACTTGTGCTGACCCTAACTTCATATTCAGTTTTTTTTTAAATAAACGTACCTACCCTAATGTTTCGCTTGCCTGTAGCGCTTTTGTAGACCAATGTATTGCTTCTTTAGAATATAGATATCCTTGAAATATCGAGATTATTAGACAACGATTCTGCAGCAGAGAAGTTTGCGTTATAGATCTGGGCAGATGGTATGCTAGGGCTCACGGATAGGTGTGCCAAATTGATCAACTATGGTCACAAAATAACTGATATATTGCACGAGGTAACCTTCAATATTTTTAACTGCTTATATTGTAAAACCTTCACATGCACCAAAAAATAACAACATATTTCTACATAATATATACAAAAATACTCATAACGATAGTGATTGTTAGGACACAGTTCAGTCTGGGTCAAGGAACTAACAAAAACCAAGATGTTCAATGGTTAAATTAGAGATAATTTAATAAACAGGAAAGTTTGTTAATATGTATGTACGTACATGCATGAGTCAAACAATTCTACAAAGTAGAATTTACACTTAGCAAACCAAATGTACCGAAAATCAAAAAAAAATAAACTACAAAACCACAATAACTACAAGTGTCTCAATTGGAACAAGTCACGCAGGCTTATTAACAGAATCCTTTGACAAATTATAACAAGAAACACATAAAGCTCAAATAAACTACTGTCTCAAAAACACACATTTAAAACAAAGTAACTGACGTCTGTGTAATACCTCAGTTGTCCAGATCTAATCCATAGCAATAGATGAAATTTAAATCGGTCAACGGAAAAATCGTTGTAGGAGTGAAGACATTTCGCTGCTCATCCAAGCCACTTCTTCAGTTCTTGGCTGAAACTTGAGACAATAGCTGTTTACAGTTTCAGTGTAGTTAGCCCCTCCCTTAGTTAGCCCCTCAGATAGATGTAAGACAGTGTCCACCAGCAATCTGACCAGAACTGAAGGAGCAGCACCTACAGCTCCTACAACGATTTGTCTAGTTGACAGATATGATTTTGTCTTTTGCCAAAGTAACTGACGAACAAGAAACTTATACAAAATGGCATATACTGATGACAAAGGCGAGAGAATCTACTTAAATAGGGGGAGGCGCTGCAGGTGTGACATAGGATTGACCAGGCAGGAGCTCAATGCACCAATCAAGGTGCATCCACAGCAAAGGCTCATACAGCCAGGATGACATGGGGAAAGGGGACAGGATTCAACTGCACACAAAACTTAAAGAGCATATATTACACTGTTTTCCTGATTTATCTTATATCTTATAATGTTATTTCCTCATCACAAACTTACCTGGAATTGTTTTTTTGTTTCATTCACACATATTTAATACACAAACCTTGTATATTTAGGCTGAGTTCTTCTCTCAAACAGAAAACACTCTGCTCCACCTTGTGATGTCGTGCAGTAATACAGGAAGTGCTCCACTTTTTAAACTCCATACGCCTTCTCTAGAATCATTTGGATCATTTCAGTTTTGTGCAATATAGGATCTTTAATATACACAACTACAAGGGGAAAGAGCTGAAATCCTGGGGCCGTAATAGTACAGTGTCAGCTATTTCTAAACAAATAATATAAATCTGTTGTCCCCGCTTCTCTGTGCAGAGTTTGATGCTTCAGATCGCTGCTAACTGGCTGGCAGACGAGGCCAAACAGATTGAGGAGGCCAAGGAGGCGTACATGGCCGAGCACTGCCCCGCCCCCGACCTCAGCGGAGACCAGGCTGCCCTCATGGTAAAAAAATATATAACTTTTTTTCACTGTAACTGATTTAACTGCAAATAACATGTACCGTACATTAATAATATGTTGTCATTCAGGAGGTTTGCAAGAAGCTGCACCAGGCTCTAGATGCGATCGATGAGGACAGATACGACACAGAGGCTAAAGTGGTGAAGGCTGACAAAGAGGTGACCGAAATATTTCACTTACTCTATTTCACGTGTATCATATTGCGTTACATTATTTACCACTGTTACAATTTGCTACAATGAATGAACGATTATGTTTGTATTTAAATTAATAGAAAAAGGCAACATGAACTTTATGATGTTTAGGTAGGAAGAGGCTTTTTAAAAGGAGAGATTTTAAGGTGCACAGTGAAAATCCATCCTTTATCCATCATCATGTATCTGTGAGTTTCAAAGTGATGAAATATTGAGACTGTTGCCATAGCAATTAGCAATTCAGATGTTATATCTTCTGAATGTGTAAATATGTGAAATCACTGTCTTACTACAGCAGCAGCCTGGGATTGGTTGACTTACTAACTCACTATCTAAGAATTGGCACAAGAAACTCTCATTCTATAAGTTTTTAAGACAATTTTAAATGATTGGAGTTAATTTGTCATATTGGGTCCCGTATTGTGTTAGATTGAGGATCTGAAGATGAGAGTGAAAGAGTTGGCTGGAGTGAAGAAGCCCGCTCTGAAGAAAGTGCGTATGTCCGCTGATGCCATGCTGCAGGCTCTGCTCGGAGGAAAACACAAGGTCACCATGGATCTGAGGTCCAACCTGAAGCAGGTCAAGAAGGAGGTCAAGGAGGAGGTGAGTGTGCACCAAAGGCAATATACTGTAGACGCTCTGGGTGAATTATATGGCAGAATGCTGTATCTGAACTTGAGTACTACATAGGGTTTATGGATTTGATTTATTGATTCATTAAAGGTGCTGTACCTGATTTTTACTGTTTTCAAAGTGTGAAAAAGTGTGCAGTGGTTCAAAGTTATTCCTCACTGACCATATGCATCTCAAACATCCTAATTATTAAGTTTAGTTGGAGTTTCTAGTCAGCTTTTTAACAGACAGAAAGAGACTGATGGTGATGAAGATAGGCAGATAGAGAGGCTGAGGAGGCTGATGATTCTGCAGAGAGTATATTTGTATGAACAGCGAGAGAGAGAGATGATTGGTTAAGAGGCAAAGGTATCTGGCTGTGATTAGCTGAGAGATGACCAGACATACGAACAAGGAGGGAATACATCTAACTGCATGCCAATTGCAAATGTAGAGTGCAGTTATTTTATTGTTTAGCTTATCGTTAATCTTTTACAGGAGAATTAGAGAGTTGTTTCTGCCTATATTTCAGAACGCTGAGGCCGTGGGCGACTGGCGTAAGAACATTGAAGACAAAGCCGACAGGAAGAAGATGTTTGAGACTAGCTAAAGACATTTTTATTTTACCTTTTGGTCTGCCACACCTCTCCTCTGTTGATCCAAACTTTTTTTCCTGGATTAAAAAGCTAATTGTCATTAAATGTTCTGGGGATATTTAAAAAAAAAAAACACTCCGCCCCGCTGAAGTAATTTTGAATGTATAGATGTAAAAAACACTAGTAAAGTAAGGAAGTAGATATTTGACAGATATGTCTTAGCATGACGATATTTGACAGATATGTCTTAGCATGACGAAGTATATTACAGACAAATACTGTAACTTAACATAATGCACCGGACAAAAATAAAATAAATTTTTACTTTTGAAAATTTTGGAGAAGTTACAATTCATTCAAGTTCACCAGTAGCAAGTACAAAGCTAGTATCAACCACCAGATGTCAGCAGAGATCTTATGTACTCCCGAGTTCCTATATGGATTTTACTGGACTCTCCTCAAGTCACTACCAAAGGACCATGCTACAATGACTTCATGTGGTGAGTGCCAATTTTATTTATTTTGAGCATTTACACACATTTGCATATTGAAGACATTCTGTAGAGAACTGAGACTTAATATAAAACCATCCCTATTAATAGTAAATGAAAGCTGCACTATTCAACTTTTTGTAACTTTTTGTAACTGTTCACCTCTTGCGTGTCTCCAAGGAAATTTTATTCCTTTGCATTTGGCATTGAACGTATCTATCTTGCTGTTTTATTGCCAGTAAAATACATAGAAAGCCTTGCATTTGTACGGTGAGCGGGGCTTGCCTTTCCACAGATGTAACTGTTAATTTTGGCCTGTTGTAATCTGCTTGTCTCTCTGCGGAGATGGGTAGGAACATTCCAGGAAAAGTGATTTTTCATGGAGAAAAGCGATTGGCGGACCCACCTCCAGAAAAGTTGCATAGTGCCCCTTTAAATATTAGTGTAATATTTCAATAAGGTAAATTTTGGTTTTGAAATTGGTGTATTGCAAAATTAAGAAATGGGATATTTTTGTCCACCTTGTTTCAAATATGACACATTTATTATAAGTATCTGATGTATTGTTCTGCCTTTAACTTTAGCAGTGCAATCAGATTTTTGATTTTCCTCGTCTCTGTCAGCCCTGTATTCTTGCCTCCCATTGGCTGCCCCTTATAGAACACGCTGTTACCCGTCCCATAACATTACACCTGCCATTCTTTTGTCCCGCCCTAAACAGTGGGTGGGAGTACGGTGTTTGCAGTATTCCGCCTGAGGTGCTGACTTCTGTATATTTATGAGGTTGTTGTTGTGGTATTTCTGGCTCCCGGTGGCCCATTGGTCATTTACACGTCCATACCATAAAGAGGACTGGCCTATGTGCTGAGCGAGCTCTTATATACAAAGTTTAATAGTTAGTGTGTAGACTGGTCCTCTGCCCCCTCCTCTTCCTCCGCTTGTCTTTTCGGGCATCGGCAGAAGCAGTACTCCTTCATCTTCTGTTAGGTGAGTTTGTAATTGTTATTTTATAAGGACAGGTCTATGGTGTGGTGCTGTTTAATTTATGTATACTTATCTAAGTGTTTTTATTGATAATTTACACATGGGATGACAAGTTTTTTGGGACTTAACACTGCAGCAATAAAGCTTGGGTGGTAAAAATAGCTGGCTTATTTTCAGCTCTTTTTAAATGTGTGTTATCATTTTTTGCCATACAAATTGCACTTTGAACATATTTTTCATGTTTCATATTTTTTTTGTAAATCTAAATTATAGCAAAATATATTTTTTAAAAATCTGTAGTTACTACAAGTTACTATGGGTGGTATTATGTTTTTTTTCATGAATTTTATTTATTTAGGTATTATATTATAGTTTCATTTTGAAATTATCCATATATCATGGTAGTAATATTTTTTTTCAATACATTCTCAAATTTCTGCAAACTAACTTAACTACAACTTAACAGTTGCTAAATCTCATGAACATTATTTCAAAACTATCTTGAATTGGTTTGTGGGGGTCACCTTGACTATTGGTTCACTCTAGAACTAATCATTAAACTGTGTACCATTTAAACCCATAGTCTGTAACTTTTTAAGACATGAAATAGACTAAAATAAAAGCAGGCGTGTATGTTTATTGCACTGAAAACATATGTCCTTACTATAAGTGAGCTTGCATCTCCACAAGCCTGACATTTATTTGTTCTTCTGCTTGTTTCCATGGGAATGTTGTTTCATTGGCTATAATCTTCCACAGTGTGACATAAAAAACATATCTATCTGCATGGACAATGCTCCAAATTATGGTTTTAACTTTCTATTTCCATGGAAAGAAGTAATGGTTTCTTTTGGGATTTCAGTTAATCTAGCACTAATTGAGCATCCTTGTTTTTGCCTTATCCTTAAGCCTGTGAGTATCTGAAGACTTCTTTATTGTTTGGTGGGCCCATGACTCTTGTTCTGTTTCGGGATATTGCTCATAGCTGCAACATGCCGTTTGGAGTGTTAATGGCCCTCACTGCGTGCTTGGTGCAGCCACATTTCATTCCAGTGTCTTCAGAAAGAACGAAGGGCAACTGTTCTGGCCCTGGCATTTGACCCACCCAACATCCGGGTTCCTAAATTAGCTCGATTGTGATTGGTGGAGAGAACTCAGGTTTCCAGTGGAGGTGGACGATCAATAGCACGTAATGTTAGGACAGTGTGCTTTGTATGGGCTGCTGTTATAAGGTTTAACTCTTGTTTTGTCTGTTAACAGGGTCTGAAGATTAATATTGACCAATATGTCTGAGTAAGTAAGCTAATCATCTGAGTTTTTTTGGTTTTTTTTCCGTGGTTTTGTTAACTGTAGATTGTCCTTTCAATTTTTTTTACAGGCTATGTTAAGTAATACAGTATGCATTTAGTTAATTAGTGCAAAACCAAAGATTTTCTAAGAATGGTATAAATGTGTGCTACCTAGGGCTGCACAATTTTAGAAAAAAAAAAGTGGTATTTAATAAATTCACACAATTCAAAACAGACAAAACACAACAGAAAGAAAAATAGATACAAATGGAGATGTAGTTATTTGAAGGCAATTTGGAACAGGTGAGTTTGTCTTCAGGGTTTATTTAAAGATGGCGAGTGTGGATGGGTCTCTGATGTGTTTAGAATGTAAATATAAAAATTGGTAAAATAACAATACAATACAAATACAATTGTATATATAGATCATTATAGCATTAACCAATATGGTAAAACTCTTATTTTTCTGATACATTGGGTAGTCCTATCAACAAAATATTCACCTAACACCACACAGCAACCAACCACACCGTTTATTCATGTTTTAATGTTAAAGGTGAATAATGTAGAGATAACTTTACGTGAACATAGAAAAAAAAATCCCTGTGTACTCACCGGTGCCTCTTTTTTCATAGGGGAAAGAAAATGACCTCAAGCCGCAGGCATCATCTGAAAGTAAGAACAAGAGCAAAAACATTAGTCTCACTTTCACCTTGTGTTTCCACATCTAACGGTGTGTTGCTTGTGTTGTGTAGAGCTTGATGCTGCAGATTGCGGCTGGCTGGCTCGAGCAGGAGAAGAAGGACATAGCTGCAGCGAAGGAGGCCTATATCAACGAGAACTGCCCTGCCCCAGACCTGAGCGGAGATCAGGCTGCCCTTATGGTTAGTGTCTGTCATATTTGATGGAGATTTTGGGCAAAGACTGTTGGCCCTACCCACTTTCTCCCTTCTCTCACTCTGATGTCGAACCATTATAGAAAGACAACTGTGTGGGATAGTCACAAACAGTTGAATCCACATGGTTCTCATTCAGCCGTGTCTCTGATTGGAGAGACTGGATAGAAAATAGAAGAATAAAAGTCAGATTCAGGTCCTCCTAAATAGTTGTTTTGTCTGTCATGGATGAATGTTTGAAGGGACTAAGTGGGCTTGTTTAACATTATACTTTAGTCTTCACTCATGGTTCAAATACAAGCCTGTTAATATGCAGATTTGTATTGTAATATAGTGAGCACAAGGACATAGTCACTAATAGAAAAGGCGAGGGGGATATTGCTGTTGTATGTCATATAATGGAAATAGAATGTAAACAACATTTAAGAATCTAAAAGCCATTGATTATTTTTCTTCTTCCAGGTTACTCTGCACTACTGTTTCAAACTGAAATGGCCCCTGTACTATGTAACAGCAGAATTAATGCAGTATATTGTTTGACAGGAAATCTGCAAGAAGATTTATGCTCAAATTGACAAAATTGACGATCAGAGGTACGACGCTGAGGCCAAAGTGCAGAAGACTGACAAAGAGGTAAGAGAAGACTACTTAAATTTTCTTTTATAATGTCATAGGTACGTGGCTCTAAGCTGGATTTGTTGGATTTCATTCGCCCCAGATTGAGGACTTGAAACTGAAGGTGGTGGAGTTGGCTGGAGTGAAAAAGCCCGCTCTGAAGAAAGTGCGCATGTCCGCTGACGCCATGCTGCAGGCTCTGCTCGGTGGAAAACACAAGGTCACCATGGATCTGAGAGCTAATCTGAAGCAGGTCAAGAAGGAGGTCAAAGAGGAGGTGAGGACACGTCACAGGACTGACTCAACAGAAACATACTTATTAGTGCATTTACTCTACATGACAATTATGAGTCAACATGATGCACGGGGTTTTGAATATCCTTGCATTAGATTACGTTCAAATGCAGAGGAAAAGTGGGTAGATCCATCTCTGTTAGGAATAAAATCACAGTTTTTTTTTTCATTTTCATCATCACAATACGTCGGGATGTTCCATTTCATCATGATTTACAAATACATCAATACATCAGAGATTTACTTTGATCAGATCACTATTGGATTTTTGTCATCATATTGCCCAGCCCCACACACACAGCGGAGTGGGAGGCTATTACGAGAATTAGCAACTTTCTATATAACAACATTGTCAACATACCTTTTGATACAAGGTCCATATCTCTGTATCTTCTTGTTTGCAGCCCACTGAAGCGGTTGGCGACTGGCGTAAGAACATTGAGGATAAAGCTGACAGGAAAAAGATGTTCGAGACTTCCTAAACACCAGAGGGACAAACGAGCTTAGAGGCTGAGGGCAGAGCTGAGGTCTGAGTGACTGGATTTCACTGTTTGGAGACATTTTTTAAATCAAGGACTGGACCGAGCCATCTTTATAAATAATACTAGAACCAAAGACAACATAACCTTACATCTATGTACATATTCATGAAAACATTAAAAAATAAATTATTTGAAGTAACACCTATTTTTATCTATTTTTTTCTATCAAAATTTAAGCTAGTTTCTAGGAAAAAAATTAACTTTTTTATTTCTAAGTTGTTGTTTTTTAAATAATTGACCAAGACCAAAACCACGTACAATCATGAGAAGCAAAAGGTGCATTTTAGTGCCATCTGGTGGTTACAACTCAGAAAAATATGACAAATTGTGGATCCATAGGAGGTTAGCTGACTACTTATTTCAAAGATTTAAATATTAATAGGCAGCTATACAAATTATTAACTGAGCTTATTGCATGGGAAAATGTAAGAATTGTTCACTCAATAGTCACTGTACAAGAATCGCTCCTAGTTTTTAAATATTGCTTTTGACAAATAGACGTTAGACCATTTAAATTGGAAATGGAACTGGAAATCTAGGAACAAAATACTGTGTTATAATAACTTTGTAAAAGAAAAATGTTACTCCTCTGTCCCATTTGAGCACAGTCTGTGACTCGTCTCCAGCCCTCTGCTCAGATGGGGGTCTAACTGTCCCTGTCCCTGCGCGGGTGGGGAGGGAGGGTGCGGGGCTGGGTTGGTGGGTTGGTTGGATGTATTTCAGGAGCTCGTGGGCCCATTGGTCTGAAGGAGAATCCACTTCCATAAAGAGGCTGGAGGTTTTTGCTGAGGCACCATATATACCCTTTTTCATTTTTCACTGTCTGTGGCTTTGACAGTGTGTCCGTATCTTCCACCCAGTGTGTCTTGTCCTCTTCCTCCTCTCTATAGGTGAGAAAAAACCTTATTTTTCTATATTTTTCAACACATTTCTGAGAACAGCATCATACACTTAATAAGACATTGTTTAATAGGCCAAGCGGCAGCCATTTTGAAATACCTCAAATCTAAATTACTGATCTCCACCTTTGACCTATTATGATTCTTTCTAAACTCACTCTGTTTGCTTGTTGATGACTTTTCACCTTTTGCTGTCAGGGCTAAATTTATGCTTTAGAATTTTCAGTTTTATTGCTCTGAAGTTGTTAGAAAGTAACAGGTGTATCTTGGAGCCTATAGACTGGCCATTGCTATGACTCTTTGCACTGCGGTTACAGACAGCTGCCTTGTGTCTGCAAGTTTAACTCTAGGAAGTAAAATGTAGCGTAAAAAGTAATCTTGGCTGGTAAACAAATTGCTATAACAGTGCAAGTAACAGTTTCTGATTTTAATACTTTCACTATCACTTCTAAATTTCTGAAAAAAGCCTCAAAACAAACATTAGCACTGAATAATAGTATTGATAATTTAACTGATTTGATATTTGTTACATTGATTGGTGGTTGATGTTAACCATGGCTGTTCAATGCTTTTTTAATCTAATACTTAACTAGTGAAATTAGAACAAATAATATGCATAATTACCTAGCTTCTCTTATCATAGCTTGATAAATCAATTACCACTGCTGTTAATTGGCTAACATGTCCAAATGGTTCAAAGTTACCTATAGAGTTGTAAATGGTGGTTGCCAGTTGCCACCTGATCCTGTTGGTCCCAGTTTAGTCCAGAGAGACTCACATCCTCAGCTGTGGCCCGCGATCACGTTACAGCTCAAATATTTCTGTCCATCCAAGTCCACCTTCTCACTGAGGAACATGTTGATCTCAGAGAACTTCTTCACGAAGGTCAAAATCACTCATGTACTGTGTGTCTCTGTGCAGGTCGTGAGCCTCAAAACCCGCCAAGATGTCTGAGTAAGTAGGCCAGACCAGTTTAATGGAAAAAAAATTGTGTTATGATTGATGTGTGTATACGTGTTGTGTGTTCGAGTTAAATTATTACGGGCATTGTGCGGACTCAATTCATGACGTGCCTCACTTATGGGAATAAAAATCAGGCCCCAATGACCAATATGATTTGAAGTTCTGATATGGGTTAAAAGGGTTTAAGCTAAAGCCCAACTATGTAACTTTTTCGCCAAAAAATAGACTAAAAACAAGCGTCCTTACTGTGAGGAGGCTTGCATCTCCACAAACCTGACTCTTTCCATGGAAATGTTATGTTCCATATGGCATAAAATTGGTCTATCTACATGGAGAATGTTCTGAAGTGGTTTTAACTTTCTATTTTCATGGAATCAGGCAGGTGACATACCACCTCCAGAAAGTTACATAGTGTTGCTTTAAAGTTAAGGTAAGGCAAGTATCGTAAATGTTAGGTTCAGTCTACTGGAAATGAATGTAAGGCAATATAATGTCCCCAAAAAGTATGGAAACTCAATATATATACTTTGCACTAAATTATATAATTTGGTTCAGTGGGATTCAAAATAGCATCTATAGGGAAAAAAGACCTGATATATCAAAATCAATATTGTTTTTGTGTTATTAATATGTACAGTCCAACTAACAAATAAAATGCAACTGAACTTTCCTCTTAACAGGAAAAAGATGACATCCAGCCGCAGGCATCACTTGAAGGTATTTCTTATTAGAAGATGTGACTGTGTTTTGTTATGTTAGTCTAACCAGCTCCATGTTTTCCTGTGTAGAGTGTGATCCTGCAGATTGCCCTGAACTGGCTGGAGCAGGAGAAGAAAGATATTGAGGAGGCCAAACAGGCTTACATGAACGAGCACTGTCCCGACCCCGATATGGGAGGGGACCAGGCTGCTCTCATGGTGAGGAGTCATGTTATAAGTCCGAACTGTGTTTTTTATTTTGTGTTTTATTACATTACCAGTCAAAACTTTGCCCCACACCTTCTCATTTGTTTTTTAAATGTTTACTACTTTGCACATTTTAGATACAGACAGAAGGCATCAAATATAGGGTGCTAGATGGATGGGATTATGTAGCAATGAAAAAAAGTTAAATAACACAAATAAATATACAGTATATTTTCATATATAAAATTCAAATTCCTCAAAGTAGCCACCTTTTGCGTTTTTTGGCATAGATTTTTTTTTTGTTTTAAAAATGTTAGCCACATTCCAGATGTTTTGTTTTTGTTTTTGTTTTGATGCCTTCAGTTTTGATGCAGACTGGTGCAGTGGAGTGTGTTACCAAGAAAATCCCAATAAAAAAAAGCAGTTGTAACTTAAGGGAGTCCAGGTCAGGAGACAGCGGTAATCATAGCATATAAACCAAAAAAATAGGGTTAGCGCTCTTTGTACTTTTACGTTGCATGGTCTACATTGAGACTGGAATGTTCCATAGTGTGGCATCTTTATTCATTATCAAGAAAAGTTTAGAAAAAGATTCTTACTGTAAGCATGGCCGCCTCTACGCAGATCTAAGCTGTAACTTGGCCTGGTGCCGTCACCTGTTTGTGTCCTTTGAGATGGATAAGTGTAATGCCATACTGTGGAATGTTTGAGGCAAAGCAATAATATCTCCATGGAGACAGGCAAATGGCAGACCACCCACCAGAAAAGTTGCATTCTGCAGAGTCAATTGTGTATTTCTGTGGGTTAGTCTTTGTTTAGAATTACAAATTTAGCACATGTAGTCCCATTTTGACCTGGTTTAGTCTTAGTTTAGACCTAGAAAAGACATTTTCTAGACCTGGTTTAGATCTGGTGGAAGTTCAAGTCTTTTCTTAGATGGAAACTGGTGTGAAAGTTTGAGAACGACTAGTCTTGACAAAAGTTGTAGTTGATTATAAACCCAATATGAGATTGTACCAGGATTTCATTTTCTATTAGGCACAAAGTCACTGTGACCTAGTATTTTATGGACAATGGTGATACTTTTAGATTTAGCTACAGTTGTGGGGAAACTATGAAAAAGTTCAAATACCAAGCATAGTACTTGTAATACTCTATTTAATCAGTCCAGTAATTAATATCTGATTATTGTTTTGGACAACAGGAGCTGGCTAAGAAAATCTACGCTCAAATTGACAAGATTGACGATGAGAGGTACGACATCGAGGCCAAAGTGCAGAAGGCCGACAAAGAGGTAAATCAAATGCGTTAATATTTCGCGTTATACTGGGACTAGACCCGGATTAAACCTGGCCGAGACTAAAGCAGAACTAAAAACAGCAAAGGACCAAGCAGTATCTAGGACTAATTGCTAACTATTTGGTATGTGGTAGCTGCTAGTTCAGTTTTGTGCAGTTCAGTCTGGCTATGCTTCTGTTGTAGGGAGTATTATACCTCTGAGGACATAGGCCAAGATATCAAGGACTAAGCTGGCAGTGAATGACCTCAGTACAACCCAGAAATTGAATTACTTTAACACTTACTACATACATTAACATTACTCTCTCATCAAAAACATGCCTGAAAAGTTTTTTGATGTCATCCATGCATGTTTAACGTATTTTAGTAACCGCTCCCTGTCCCTATTCAAACCCTCTTTACGTTAGGTGTAAGATTCTGTGCAATGCTCAGCCCACAAAGCTACGTCATCCATGCTCCCACACAACAATTCTCCATAAATATACAAAAACATGGTACAAAACTGTACACAGCAACTTGGAGATCAAATGCAGGGGGGACTTAGAGAGTCAAACACGAAAGTGAAACTTATAAAGAATGTTAATATGTAGCTTTAAATGAATGTAGCATTTTCACAACAGTAAAAGGCAACATGGTGATCTAAATATGTTACGTGTTAGCAGTTAATACCCCATAGAAGCAAATGTATATACACTATTAATGTGGTCCCTAAACTAAAGTGTCACCAGAGAGAGTTTTTTTAAATATCAAATGATAATAGTGTCTGTGTGTCCCAGATTGAGGACCTGAAGATCAAAGTGGTGGACCTGGTAGGAGTGAAGAAGCCCGCTCTGAAGAAAGTGCGTATGTCCGCTGATACCATGCTCCAGGCTCTGCTGGGCTCCAAACACAAGGTCACCATGGATCTGAGGTCCAACCTGAAGCAGGTCAAGAAGGAGGTCAAAGAGGAGGTGAGTACAACAGCAACTACCAGTCTTCATCTGTATGTGATCTGAAGAACATCACTTTACTATGATAATACTAATACTATAATTCATCGTGTGTTTCAGCCCATTTAGGAAACACAGGTCCTGAAGTGTCACTTAGTCAGTATGTTAGTCCTCAGTCTAAATAGACAAGCTAGTGAAGTTATAAAGTGGTTGGTAGTAATACATGCAAGATGGCTACGTTTAATGCCCTATTGTGGAACATTCTAAGCAAAGCAATAGCATATTCATGAGGCAAGCAGCTGGCGGACCCTCTTCTAGTTAGTTACATAATGCACCTTTAATATGTCACGACAGAACATTTAAAATACTTTCATCTTTTGGGGGTTTTGTGTTGTAGTTTCCATCTTTTTTTTTTCATCTCAACTATTACCCAGACTCACTGATCACTGACTTATTACTGTCTTTCTCCTGCAGTCGTCAGAAGCCGTGGGCGACTGGCGTAAGAACATTGAGGACAAGGCCGACAGGAAGAAGATGTTCGAGACCTCCTAAATCTGCGTCTGAGCGTGTGTGAACCCCATAGCTCGCACCAGCCCTGAGCGCCCAGAGGAAGTGGACAGTGATCACATGTTTTTTAAACGGTTGTTTTTGCACTTTGCCTGAAAGAAAGAGAGACAGAGGGAGGGGGGAGAGAGGGAGAGAGGGAGGGAGGAATGGAAAGAAGCACCAAGAGTTTCGGAAGGTTCACAGTCATCCCTCCATCAAGCATCAAGTCTTAACCCCACACACAGGAAATCAAGCTGTACCCAACAATAAAGTCTTATGTGGATGAACAAGTGTCAAGGGTCTCTTCATTCAGATGGGTAATATGGTCTCTGGAGAAAATCTGAAAAAAAAAAAAAAAAAAAAACACAATACAAATATTTGTCTTATATTTACACGTTACAATTCAGAATAATATATACTTTATGGTATTATTTGTATTAGAAAGTAATGTGGAGATGATTATATTATGGTATATCACCTCATATTAAAATAAGCATGTATAGACTCCTGACTCATTATGATTTATGAATAAAATGCATAACAGTGACCAGCAACTAAAAAAGGGGGTACTTCCTTTGTCAACACACATAGACTGAAACAACAGCAAGAAAAGTCTGTTTTTCAAAATTAAATTATATAAAGTGGAAATTATCTTATCATGTGGGTTTATATGGGGCTAGTACTAATCCCAACAGCTTTCAGCATTAGGTTGGGTTTAGATCAGACATGGGCAACAACTGATTCATGGGCAGACAAAAGTTTGCCCACCCCTGGTTTAGATACTAATTATTCACATTCACAATTTCAAAATCTCACATGGTTAATAGCCACTGATACATGGTCGATCAATACATTACTTGGAGTAAGTTAAGAGCCTTGCCCAAGGACACAACAGCAGTATGTACCGGCAGGAGCTAGGATTTAACTGCTAACCTGCTCATCATTAGAACAAAACTCTGCAAACTTGGATACTGCCATTAGAGATTTAAAATAATCAAGAACAACCTCTTTTTTAAGGGAGACATAAAGGAAAACTTTTTTTTTTTTTTTTGTCATTTTGGTCTCATAAAATATACGCATTCATGTGAAAATAACAAAAATGTACAATTTGCACCAAAATGTGTCCAATCTAATTCTAAGTCTGATTTAGATTTTACTGAAAAAATAAGGTGAATTTTGAATTTTTAGGGCAATTTTCAGTAAGATCTTGTTTACTCAAATACTGTGTATGATATCCAAAATCCCCTCAGTACTTTTGTATGTATCTAATATAATATGACAGATTCATATGTCCCAAATATGGTCATTTTTGTCAATGCTTCCACACTTGTCAAACTTGCAAGACATTTTGTTCTTAGATTCATGTGACTAAACTACAGAAGGTGTAGTTTGCCTTACCTTCCTGTCAATACATTACTATGAAACACTACAGTAATCAAACATGTACAGTACTTTTGGTCAGAGTCAAACCCCCCTCACACTTGATGTATACTCACGCAGTACTACGTTATACACACGCACAGCAGTAAACTATTAATAGCACTATATGTACACTTGACTAAATAATATGTTTAAGAGGCGAGAACGGCATCCAAAAGCAACCACAGTAAAACAACCCGCAACAGGTGCACATGACAAGCACGGAGAAGTTATATCTGAAGTAAAAAACATATTGTAGTACTAATGTGGGTTTTTTTTTTCATATTAGTTCATTATCGACTCACGCTGGTACAGTTCCTCTCTAGGGCAGAATAAAGGTTATGTTCATGTGATACTGCCCAGAGAAATCTATGGTGTAATTATCTGTCATTATCTGTATATAATCACAAAGGGACGGCTGTTTGAGTCACAAGGTTCAATGTGGTGAGTTTGTGGGACCAAGTAAGAGTAACATTACTTCAAATATAATGTTACACAAGTAGAACTACAAAGAAATGGTCAAAGTAAGCCTGTGTGTGTGTACAATCTGATATTTTCAAAGGACAGACATAAAAACTTGGAAAAACTAAGTCATATCTGAAGGAGCGGTGCAAGAAAAACACATACAGTCACTATAAAGTAACCACAACTTTTACCCAAGTAGGAGTACTATTACTTCAACACAAACATTACACAAGTAGGAGTAAAAGTGTTCTGCTAGAAAAGTACTCTGAAAAGTACATGTATCTGAGTATACCACCTCGTACAGTGCCCAAAAAAAAAAGATGTTTTCAAAATGATAAGTAGCGATGGATGAAGTACTTAAGTAAAAGTACAGATGCAGAGGTAAAATGTTACTCAAGTAAAAGTATCATATGAAAAATCTACTTAAGTAAAAGTATTTAAGGACCCATTTTTTAAAATGTAAATGTAAAAAGTAAATGTTTTTCACACAAGTGTTGGATTAAATGTAGTAATATTGATTAAAATGATACTGATTTTGGTCAATAGTAACATTGCGAATCAACTTCTTAATTTTTTAATGAATTTTGTGTATCTATTTTTGTTTGCTCATTGAACTTGAAAATTTTAGTCAGGATGTTACCACGTTTTGTTTTAGTTTTTTGTTGTTTTTTTTTAGTGATACTGATACATTCTCGTCTCTTAAACAGTAGCCGCAGTGTTAGACTTAGGTCCTCTGCTCCTCTGCGTCACCCCGTGGTCCGAGCTCCTTGTATGGACCTTCCTTCTGGGTTTCCAAGGCTCCTCTGGATCTTAGGTTTCTTCTGGAGCTAACTTTATCCCCTCAGCTCAGTGGGAGTGTCAAGAGGTGCCTGCGGTTATATTTAAGACAGGTGACTTCACTGGGAGAAATGGTGAAATTATTATCAAAGTTGTAGGTCTACTGAAAAGTTTGAGACGTTGTGATCAAAAATATAATGAAAATACAACTTCTAATGTGTTATAGGATAAAAGTGGGAATTATACTGAGACTAGATTAGATCAAAACTAAACCAGGACTAGTGACGTAACAGATTTGTGTGAGGTGACGTGAATATACTTAATAAGCTTTCATCGACAACACTCAAACACATGAACTGTTGACCCTAAATAAATAGATTTTTATATTTAAATACTTCATAATTAATGTACGTAGATCACCTTAAAATCTAAATGATTAGCTTTGAAAACAAGCAGAGGACTTGATCATTTATTGCATGATTTTGATAAATATACAAACTCATGGTACCACTTTTTAATTACTATAGCACATAACCAGTGGTGGAATGTAGCAAAGTAAAAGTAGTAAAGTACAGTACTAAAGTCAACTTTCTAGGTGTCTGTACTTTACCTAAGTACATTTGAAAGCGGATACTTGTTACTTTTACTTCACTACATTGGAGAGCAGGTATCTGTACTTTCTACTCAACTACATTTTTCAACGGGACTGAAAAGTAAGTAAGTAAGTAAGTACAATAATTTGAGTAAAAAAAAAAAAAAATACAAGAAAAAATTGCACAAAATTCAGCACAAATCTTTATCAAAATCACTACATTTGAAGCCTTATAAAGCCTCGAAATATGTGTGAAATACTTTTACTTTTTACTCTTGAAGTGCATTTTTAAACAGCTACTTCAATACTTTTACATAAATATATTTTTCATGTGATACTTTTGCGTGAGTACTTTTTTTGCTCCAGTATCTGTACTTTTACTCAAGTAACAAAACACTTCTGACAGCTTAGTAACTACTTATGTGATGCTGGGTCTGACCTCCTAATCGTCTCCGTGGAAACGTTACTTGTATGTTCCACAATATAGCATTAAACAACACACGTTTATTCAGTCACAGGTGTTTTTTACAGCTTAAAAAACATGGATTCTTGCTGCGAGTGGACCCCCCTCTCCACAGAACTGACTTGTAACTGGGCCTGGTGGCGTCACTTAGTTGTCTTCATAATTTTAATGCTGCACAGTGTAACATTTTAGACGTATCCCTGTTTATTAAGGCTTATTAAGGTGTAGTTATCAGTGCAGTGGTAGCATTACTTTGTTTTGGTACAGATATAATGAAATGGGGGTGAAGAGTGGGAGCGACATTCAGTTGATCAGTTTTTTGGAGGTTATATCCGCTGTTAGATGTAGACAGTCGAACCCCGGCCTTGGTCTTTGTCTGGGTCAGGTTTCAGTCCGGTCCCTCCGTCTGGGGGTCTCTCGGCCCCTGACTTTGGGACCTCCCTGGTTCAGTGCTGCGTTTGAACCTCCACCAGCAGCTTGTACCTGCACCTGCCGACTTTTACCCTGTCTGTGTCTACTGCTCACCACACACAGTTAGAGTTGTACCAGTTAATTGCAGTACATTTCAAAAACTGCAAACACAGAAAAAAAAAAAAACATTTTAATCTAACTTAACTTTTTTGTCAGGATTGCCTTAAAAAACTATGTGCTCAGATGAGGATTTGAACTGGCCAACATCCAGTTAGAAGGCAAACACTCAACAAACTTCACCACAGAGAACCATTAGTAGTATATAGGTAATCATTTCAGTAGTAGTAGTAGTATTAGTATTAGTAGTAGCAATAGAAGTTGTAGTAATAACAGTGCTAGAACAAGGCTGGTAATAACTGTTGTAAAAGTAGTTGTTATAATAATATTCATAACAGTAGTAGTGGCAGAAGTGGTAATAGTAGTCATAGTAGTCATAATAGTTGTAGTAGTGTGGCCGTAGTAGTGGTATTAGTAGTAGTATTAGTAGTAGGCTCGTAGTAATTATTAAAATACTAGTAGTTGTTGTTGTTTGGTAGTACTACTAGTAGTAATAGTACTGATTGTTGTAATAGCAGTAGTAGTAGTAGTAGTAGTCATTGTCATAGCAGTAATAATAGTTGTAGTAGTGTGGCCGTAATAGCAGTAGTAGTATTAGTAGTAGGCTAGTAGTAAATATTAAAATAGTCGTAGTAGTAGTTGCTGTTTGGTAGTAGTACTAGTAGTAATAATAGTACTAATTGTTGTAATAGCAGTAGTAGTAGTAGTCATTGTCATAGTAGTTATAATAGTTGTAGTAGTGTGACCATAGTAATTGTATTAGTAGTACTATTAGAAGTAGGCTAGAAGTAATTATTAAAATAGTAGTAGTAGTTGTTTGGTAGTAGTATTGGTAGTAAGAATAGTACTAATTGTTGAAATAGCAGTAGCAGAGGTGGTAGTAGTAGTAGTAGTAGTAGTAGTAGTAGTAGTAGTAGTAGTAGTAGTAGTAGTAGTAGTAGTAGTAAAAATAGTAGATGTATACATTAGATTAATAAAAATAACAAACATTGCACAGATCCTTCTAATCACGTACTTTTGGACGCTGAGTATTTTTTTTGTCACCACGGTGACAGCTGGAGTGGACTCCTGGCTGATTTACAGTCCGCCCACACACTCCCTGACAGGACAGAGGCAGACAGGGGCGGGCGGGTGCAGGGAGGGGCGGCGGGGCAGGGGTGGAGGGGTGGAAGGGCAGGGGTGGAGGGGCAGGGGCGGAGGGGCGGGGGCAGAGCGTAAAGTTCAAAGGGCAAACCCAGACCCCTGTAACTACTAAGGCTGAATGGAAAAAAAGATGAGGTCTTATTTTGGAAAAGGGGCTTGTGAAATCTGAGGCAATGGGTAAAAATATAAATTGTAACAGACAAGAGGCAGTTAACGGGTTAAACTTTAGTACCAGCAACTGTATTTTATTTGTATATTTGTAGTAGTTGTAGTAAGACTGGGTGGTAGTAGTAATTTTAGATAGAGATAAAGATACGTTGTCCTGTGTAACTTGAAGAGGGTTGTTGCTGAGGTGGATATTCTTGCCAATAGGGGGCGCATTTGGTCTGTTTTTACACCAGCAACTGTTTTAACCTTGGCAAACCATGGTAAATATTATGTGTGCATTATCTCTACCATAAGGCACAGAACAGAAATGCAAACAACAATGCAATTTTGACCATCGTTACTTCATTTAAAATATCACTTCAGCGTGTTAAAGGTCCTATGTTACGCAAAATTGACTCTTGTGAGATTCATCAGTCATGTTATAATGTTGTTACCTCCTCAAAAACATCCCTGGAGTTGTGTTTTGTTTCGTTCACACATGTTTGAGTTATGCTGCATTATTAGTCTGTCTACATCTCTAAAACTCAAAATGCTCTGTTCCACCTTGTGATGTCATGAAGATGTAAAATGTGATATGGGCTCTTTAATATTAATCACACTGCAACTTTTTTTTTTTTTTTTAATCTTTGCATGTTGTTAAGAATGTCTCTTTATACAAAATCGTGCTATATAGGCCTCGTGTAACCTTATGGATGAAACATGGAAAAAATATGCATGCATTTTATAAACCGACTGCCTGTGGTTTTAGGTGTAATAAACATATTTCACATACACACACACTCAAAAAGAAAAAAAAAAACTTTGATGGAACATACAAAATGCAGGACTGACCTATAAACTACAAATTCACAATAATACTTTAGTATATATAGCGCTTTTCAGACACTCAAAGTCACTCTATATTTCCTGCATTATGTATTCACTCTACTCTAAGAACTCAAATTTGATAGAAAGTGATCAATACCCAATACCAATTTCAATACCAGAAGATGTCTGTGTAATCCCTCAGTCGTCCAGGTCTGATCCATAGCAAAAGACAAAAATTTAAATCTGTCAACTGGACAAATCGTTGTAGGAGTAAAGACATTTCGCTGCTGCCAAGCCATTTCTTCAAATTTCAACCAAAAAAAATCTGTTCTTTCTTTTTGTTACCATGTGGTTGATCTTTTTGCGTATCAAATAAGTGTCTAGTATCAATACACGTTTTAATTAGCGTCTGATTTTCCAGACCTATGCCAGCCCTTCCCTTCCCGTCTCATATTACCTCACATATTCCCCTCCGTGTGTCCCAGTGTTCCTCAAACGCCTTAGCTAATTTTTCCATCTCCTCAGCTCTCGTGCAAGGCTGTGGTGAGTGCTCAGACCATGACCCTACTGCTGCTGTTGTAATGTCACTTAACCTGATTATGTCCAGCACCAGAGCAGAGGAGGGGGGGGGGTTGTAAAAATCTGAACTGGGTCGTTACGTTTACTGTCTCTAAAAACCTTGTTAAGTCGATTGGCCCACATGTTAGCACATTTAACATCACCGAGGGCTGGTTTAGTCGTGATAAGGGAGCAGTTTGGCGAGTAGTGTGTACTCAAGTAAAATTAGTAGCAGTACTTTAAAATAATGTTACTCAAGTAGATGTCCATTGTCGTAAAGAAGGAGCTGAGTCGAAAAGGTAAAGCTCTCGATTTACCCGTCAATCTACGTTCCCACCCTCACCTCTGGTCATGAGCTCTGGGTAATGACCAAAAGGACAAGATCGCGGATACAAGCGGCTGAAATGGGCTTCCTCCGCAGGACGGCTGGGTGCTCCCTTAGAGATAGGGCGAGGAGCTCGGTCACACGGGATGAGCTCGGAGTAGAAGCGCTGCTCCTACATGTCGAGAGGAGCTAGGTGAGGTGTTGCTCGGGCATCTGCTCAGGGGATGCATCCAGGAGGCATGTCCCACCAGGAGGAGGCCCCGGGGGACCAGAACCCAGGGACTATGTCTCTCGGCTGGTCTGGTAAGGGACTCCTAGGGTGAGGGTCTGGGGTCTCTGGGAGTCCCTGCTTAGACTGCTGCCCTGCGACACAGCGGATAGCAGCAGGAGAAAATGGATGGATGGAAGTAGATGTCAAAAGTAGTGACCCCAAAAAATACCTGAGTAAGAAAATGCTACTCGAGTAACAATTTGACATAAAATTTGAGATAGGATTACGTTTGAATGTAATCTTTGAAATGTAAAGATAACAAAAAATGGTTCTGAAGTAAACAGTGCTCCAAGAAACACAAATGTTCAAACAGTTTATATTGTCAGCGTGAAGCTTTTGTCACTTTTGCACTTACTCACAGTGGAAAGAGTAACCAAACCTTTACTCAAGTAAGAGTGCCAGTACTTTAAGCAAAATATTACTCAATTAGAAGTGTTGGAAAAGTACAATTTATTCAAAAAAATACACAAAAAGCTATCTATTTGACTCTGTACTGCAAAAGATTTAAAATGCAGATGTTGTGAGTGGGTTGATGGTTAATGTAACACATGCTTGTACTTTTAGTAGCGCTTAACGGCTAATTTCATTTTGGTAAGGGAATGATTTGGTAAGTGGAGTAGCCAAATGTGTACTCAAGTAAGATTAGCAGTACTTTAAATAATGTTATGTAAGTAGGCATCAAAAGTAATTAAAATTTTAAAGTTTTTGTAGAAAATTGTGGTGTTTTCAAGTAACTGTTTAGATGGAAATTTGATGTATGATTAAAGTTAAATGTTGTCAAATAAATAAGTAGTTAAAAAATGCAGATGTGGTATTTTAAAAAACAGATAAAACACAAATGTTCAAAAAAATTCATATTGTTATAAAGCTTTTGTCACTTATATATTTACTCAAGAGTAGGAAGGGTAACCAAAACTTTTACTCAAGTAAGAGTACTGTTATTTGAAACAAAGTATTAGAAATATGGTGTTAGAAAACAATGTGGAGAAGTACAATTCACTACAGTTACTACTACTACTGCAAAGATTTCAAATTAAAATGCAGATGTTTTGATGGGTTGATGGTTAATATCGCTATAATTACTGGTTCAGTGTTAATGCCTCAATATGTAGTTCAGGATTTGATTTCAGTTTTTACTTTCATCTTCCAAACTCCACATTTGTCCTGCCCCCTGAGAACACATTCAGTATTGGCTCGCACTGGTTTGTCCAGAAAGCATTGATCCTGTTACTGAGCGCTGACCATCTGCTTTCTATATGTTCAAATGTGGGTCAGGGAAAAACTACTCCAGCTCTCACACCTATAGGAGGAAAGGCACATGAAACGAAATGAACATGAGCTACTTCTATGTTTAGCATTAGACCTGCAATGTACCGTAAATTAGGGTCAATTCAAAAATCATGATAAGTTAGAGGTATTCTACTACTACAAGTCAAGATATTGGAGGACAAGTTGTTACAAGGCTACTACTGCTAAAATATTACAAGACTACTACTACTGCTACAATGTTTTTTACCACTACTACTACCTCTACTACTACTACTACTACTACTGTTGCTGCTACTACTACTACCACGGCTTCTACTATTAGTAATACTACTACAACTTTTTTGAGATCCTAGTAGTAATCCAGTGAGAAAAAAGCTGTGCCTCATGCATGGTTGACTCCAGTATGATACTACTGCTACTACTACTACTACTACTACTACCACCACTAACACTACTACTACTACTACTATACACTATTACTATTACTACTACTACTACTACTACTACTACTACTACTACTACTACTACACACCACCACTACCATTCCTACTACTACTATACTACCATGCTACTGCTACTGCACTACTACTATACTACTACTACTACTACTACTACCACTACTACTACTACTACTACCTACTACTACTTTTGCTGCCACTTGCTACATCCTGTAGTAAACCAAAGGTAAACCAAAGAAAAAAAAAGCTGTGCCTCATGCATGGTTTGACTCCAGCATGCTACTCCTACTACTATTACTATTACTACTACTACTACTACTACATACACATAAATCTAGGCTACATCTGGTTCAATCATATTTTCCTCAATTAGTATTTTGCCTGTAAACTTATTTCAACAAGAAAGTGAGCAAGTATAATTGGGGATAAAGGGTAGGGAGAGACATTTGGTAAATTATTTGTAATCACACTCACAACATTTGGCTGTAGCAGAACCGTATACTGTAGCACTGTGTTAAACTGGTTATTGTTCCCCGCTGGTACATCAAAAACTACTTGGAACTCAGCCAAATGGTTTCTGTTCTCTGCCAAATGGAGAATCCAGTGTATCTGACCAACTGTTCAAGAACTGGCTTTACTAATGAGCTTGACTTAGGCTTATGGGTAATAACATGACTTCTTGCCCTTAAGACGACATCATGGACAAATTTGGGTCTTCAGTTTATCAAACATTTGTGACGGGGAAGCAACGCTGGGTCTGTATCTTCAGAACAAACAGATTTGATTTGATTTGAATGAATAGTTTGAGTACAACTTGCAGAATAGAAGAACAAACCTCCACCTAGGCATCGTCCCGTCTGTCAAAATGATCTAGACTAAACTTTTCGGGTTTTATTTGTAAGAAAAGGTGTTAAATCTACACTGATTTGACTGAAAATACATGTAATTTTGTTTACAATTACAAAGACTTTTACTTTCTTTTCACTCCTTAACTGTATATGGTGTTTTAATAGCATGGTTAACTGTTCCGAATCATTTTTGGCAGCTACCTGCTCAAAAACGCCTAAATCTAAGTTTGTGTAGTGTAGTGTGTTTGTGTCAATGGCCACTTCAATTCCCAGTAGTTTGGTGACATCACAAAAGACTGCTCTGATTAAAGCACCCGATTAAAGATTTACAAAACACGTCTGCAGCCTCAGGAAGGGGGCGGAGTTTGCAGTGTGGCTCCCTTTTAGCCCAATCACACAGTTCCTTTCACGTCTAGACCCCGCCCCTCTTCCCCCTCGCGCTGCGCTCACACCCCGAGAGTGACAAAAGCTCATACCTGTGCTCAGTTCTTTCGTGTGCGGTCTCCAGCCCTCTCGGGGGAGTCAACCCTATGCGGGGGTAATTAGGAGCGAATTTATTGCCTCGACCAATGCCTCACATGTTTCAGTCAAAGCATGTACAGTTTAGTAGCCCTATTTGCCATGTGGTTATGGGCGGAGTTTAGGCGTTTAGTCCCACTTTAACCCACTTTATCCCATGATTCAGTTGTAATGGTAAAGCTGTTTCTAAACCAGTTGGAGCACATATTACCTTTAAATTCCAAACTTTATAATTCACATCTGAGCCAAAATTAATATACCATATGTTTTGGACTATAAGCAGCACTTTTTTCATAGTTTTGGCCGGGGTGCAACTTATGCTCATGCGATTATATGTGAAATATATGTTTTTTTTCTTCATTTTTATGCATTTTTTGGCTGGTGCGACTTATATGCAGTAATGACTTAAACTCTAGGTACGTTTTCTGGTAGATGTCTGCGACCTGCTTGTTTCTATGTTACTGCTTTTTCTGTAATGTCCTGGTGGTGTCAGCTCCTTACCCCATGAACAAAGATAATGTTAATGTCCCTCCAGCAGAAAAGTTACACATAGCACCTTTAAATATTCACTTTGACCACATTGCCATTCTTCTTTGTTGATTTCCACAGCCTGTATTTATGGGCCTATTAGCTGTTGTGTGGATGTTGGCTGCTCTGCTGTTAGACTTACCTCAGCTGAGAGGAATGCATCGATCCCACTCCATTCGGGTTAAAGAGACTGCATTCTGGTTCAAATACTCCACTGGGTCCTCACACTCACAAGTCTCCTACAGTGTGATCGGATTGGACCAAAACAACTGCACAGAGACAAAGAGGTATTGTTGTCAGATGTTCATCACGTTTTGTTCTGGTGAAGCTAATTAAGGGAAACTTTTAGGTAGAGGTGAACAGATTAGCCAAAAATGTTGCTCACACTAATATAAGACTTTAAGTAAATGTACAAAGTAGAGGTCCGAGTAAAATATTGGAGAAACTAGTAACATTTTTGGTGGAGAGTGCGTCATCTGCTTTACAGCATTAGACTTGTAGTATAATATCTTATACTTATATCTGTGTTTTAGTTGCTCATTAATACCATAGAAACATGCATTCTTACTGTGAGAGGGATTGCCTCTCCACAGATGTGACCAGTAACTTGGCCTGGTGTTGTCAAGTGCTCGTCTCCATGGAGATAAATAAGTTTAATGCATTAAACTCCACCGGAAAAGTTACGTATTGCACCATTAAGTAAGAGTAACACATAAAGATTTATAATTATGTGTTAATGTAACTGGAAAGAAAAAACATTAAAAGACCTATATTATGCAAAATTGACATGAGCTCCCACATAACAAACATACCTGGAGTTGCTTTTTATTTCATTCACACATGTTTGACTAATCCTGCATTATTAGACTGTGTACATCTCCAAAGCTCAAAATGCTCTGTTCCACCTTGTGATGTCATGAGGTGGTAGTTTTCAAGTTAACAGCTACTTTTACCTTTAGTTCAGTAGAGATTGGCAATTACAGGGCTGAAATCATCCAAATAACTCTAATGAGGATATATGGAGCTTAAAAACACAGTGGGGCATTTCCTGTATTACCACATGACATCACAATGTAGAACAACTGTTTTCAGTTTGAGAGAAGAACTCTGAATACGCAGGGTTTGTGTGTTAAAGCACAACTCCAGGTATGTTTTGTTATGTGGAAACAGCATTATACAATAGATTAGAAAAAAGCATGTCATGGGCCCTTTAAATAATGCACCAAATCCAGTCTTGTGAAAGGACAGCTCACGCATATTAAAGTAAGAGTACTGCTACACTGTAAAATATATTACTCAAGTAGCAGTAAAAGTATGATGTATTTAAACTGCCTTCAAACTACTTCCAAGTTCATATTTTCCTGAAGAGAATTTGACACTACAGTCCACTATTGTGTCAGACTGTGGTGTTTGTACTCCCCATAAGAAGAGGAACATCTTCCCCTGTAGATAGTATTATGGTCCATAAATCATTTTAATGTCTCCTCTGAGGGGTTTATCCTCAAATCCTCATTTTTCACAGCAACACCAGAACCTTTAAACAAACATGACACATTTTATAAGCCGTGGATATCAGACAATAAATCAGACCAGAAGTCTGGACATGCACAGTAGTTATGGTGCACTTGTTTCTTTAAAGTTGTAATGTGCATTTTTTCTGATGGAGAGTTTGCTTGTCTATTGGAAATGTTACTGTTTTGCCTTGAATATTCCACAAAACTAAAGCCAACTCCATGGAGGCAGGCAGGTGATCTCACTAAGCTCACTGCAATTGAATAAATAAATAATAAAAAAATATAGGTATATTTATTGTCATATAGTGGAACATTTTAGGCAAAAACAGGCATACATTTATCACAAAACATTTCAAAGTAAGCTAATAATGAGGGAAAATCATTTTTTTTAAATAAGCTGCATTAGGTAAAGTATAATATTTCAGTACTTTTATGTTTTTACACTTACTCTTTGGATATTGAAAGCCAATACTGAAAAATCTGCTGGCTCAAATATTGAGTTCCAAATATAAGTTGGAGCTAATATCCCGGTTGGACATACAATACTGTAATTTAAGATGTAATTTACTGATTGTAGTTGGTCCAGAAAGTCTAATAATGTTTGGATGTTTTTTTGTACATAGTTGTTCAGTAGTTACTTGACAGATAAATAACAGCTACATTTCATATTTCGATCAGCTCTGTCTGTACATTTTTGTGTAAGGAAATAAAATGCTGTTTTGCTCTGGATTTGGTTAATGTCAGGTATTAGCAGACACTTAGCTATAGTGTCAGAATCTGAAAAGTTACATTTCTGCATCCCTACTGATTACATCATGCTTTGCCTTGAAATATCCAATAGGTAAATGCACAAATGTTGAACCTGATCATTTCTATCAGTGACTAGACTCAAGAACTTTCTGTATTACAATAGAAATCTGCATTTTGAAATGATTCATTATAGCTGCCCCCATCCTGTATAATTAGCCTGTTGCATGGTGTGATGTCATCTGAAACCCAGCAAATAGGAGTGCCTTAGGTTATGTGTAAAGATAGGTCAGAAAAAAGGTAAAAGGTCTAAAAGACTAATGGCCCTAGTATAGTACCCTGCAGGGGACACCAACATCCACTTTTACGTTGTTTCTGAGGTAGCTCCGGGGGGGG
>JAIEZT010001390.1:18700160-18761558 GCA_019594935.1 Periophthalmus modestus | reverse complement strand
CACTACCCCTTACACCAACACACAATTTGACCCATTTCCGAGAGGGTTGGAAAACGCACTCTCAACTTCCCTGCGACAAAATTCCTGTACCAGCTAACTTAGCTAATATACTGACTCTAAGTGCTAAACTAAGATCATACTTTGAGTGTGTCTTTGTGCCCCGCAGTCGACCCCCGTGATGGCTCACCGCCCCCCCCCCCTCCCCCCCCTCCCCTGCTGCGGCCATGTTTGTCGCTTGGTGCTTGATCTACTGCATCAGCATCCTCTGCAATATGATATAAGATGCCTGCTGCCCAAAGCCAAGAAGAAGACAAAGAAAAAATGAGAAGATCAATCTCAAATAGGAGGAATGGTACTGACGATGATATGGGAGACCAGCACCACGGCCCTATGTAAGATCAGTTTTATATTTGTCTAATTAGTGAGTTGTATATTGTAAGGGTGCCCTGGTAAACTGAGCCTATTTGCCTTGGGCGGTATAGGACAGCTAAATTAAAAGACAACAACACACAAATATTCACTTTTTTTTTTTTTCAAATGATTTAAAAACTAATTAGCATAATACACCAAAATAAGCCATCAGATATCAATGGATACGGTATTCTTATTATCATGTCCTATTGAAAGCCATGCCCGATGCCAGCAGAATTTTGTATGAGTAGGAGTGACCTGTTGAGGTTGATCTGTAGTTCTGTCATAAAAATGGACCGAAGAGTGGCTTGGCATGAGCAGCGCAAACGTCTTCTTCGTACAACGATTTGTCCAGTTGACAGATTTAAATTTCATCTTGACTAGGATCTCGACCTGGAGCGACGACTGAGGCGAAATTACGACAGACATCTTCATAAAAAAGCCCATAATTTGACTAGTGAATCACATATTAATCGGGCCCATTGAGGATGTCAAGCTTCTGAAATGAATAGAAAGGTCTAGTGGTGTTCAGGTTAAATTTGTAATAATAATGCAGTTTGAAGTATTCACTGTATGGCCCGACAGTCTATGGCCCCTTCAATCGGCCCTCAGCTTTGACTGTGGTTTTATATGTGGCTCCTTAAGGAGAAAAGTTTGCCTAGAACACCCCTGTCTCTAATTATATAAGAGGCAGAGCTAGAAAGGGGGCGTCCCATAATTCGAGCAAGGGCTCAGAGGACAAAACTGTTACTAATAAAAGCTGCCAACTAAGAGCGTGAAAAGTGATGCGCCGCGAGTTGTCTTAAAATCCTTTCAGTCAAGTGCACTCTCCTGCAATGCACACACTGGCGCTTAGGTCAGCGTGATGCTAGAGTCTACACAAAAACAAGTACAGTGACCAGTATATATCATACTCACAATGAATGAATCGTGGGTTGTTTGTTTGTGACAGTTGATTTTGATTATTAAGCTGGAACGGTAACAGGGTCTTTATGTGCGATTTGTCAGTGTATTTGTTGTTGTTTATGTGTATAATCTTGCGCTAATGCCAGCAGCCATCGTGAAAGCTTCATCAAGAAAGAGATAGAAGGCTATCGTGCTGCATACTACAACGCAAACTCAAATAGAACATTAAATCAGAACAAGTTGTTATTGTTATATTAGAAACAGTATTATCTACAGTCTGCTTCTATTGTAAAAATAGAGTCCAGCCCGATGCGGCCGCCATCTGAATACTATGGCTCGTCTAAAAAGATTCCGCTTGGGAAGCATGCTGTATTCTTTGCCGAGTGTACAACACTACAGAGTCCAGAGCATGAGATATCGGCTAGATCCCCTAAACAGTAACTTAATATGCATTCTAAAACAGTCTGCCTCTTTTGGTTGTTTTTTTAACACTGATACCACTCTACTGGCCCGTTGTTGTACGCCTGTGTGAAATACTGCCAGTGGCCAGTGAGCCCATCAGACAGCTGCGGACAGCCCTCAACGGCCCAGGACCTGCGGGAGGCCAGCCCTCGCGACCCTTATGTCAGAGGTGTTACATCTAGCCCGCACAAGCGACAAGACCTGATGAGACCAAAGTGCCTCAAGAACACGCTCAACCTGCCTCTTCAATGCAGCAAAGTTCACTCTTCAAGCGTAAAAGCTCAAAGTGTTTTTAATAATCAATACTGAATCAACAGAGAATCAAAGTCACCGACAGGTACTCAGAACTATTATGCCTGCAAACGCATTCAGAAACTGAAACTGTCTACTTCAGCTAACCTAATACGGTGTTATCCAGATGAAGCCACAGAATTGCTGACTACTTTAATCATTAAACACCTTTTTTTTTCTTACGTATGATCAGATTATATTTTGATGCTCACATTCTGTTGTTTCTAAAGAAATAACTAAAGCCTTCCCTGATGACGTCTACACGTGCGATTGATGCCAGGTGTTATGACTTTAACCGATCCCCCCCACACCTGATTCTCCAAACCACAACAGCATCTTTGAGTCGTAAGTGAGGTACAGACTGCCAGCGGAAACTTAGACATTGAACCATAGTCATCGCGGGTGGATAGGACCTCAGCGAACCGTTCCAAATTGAGAGTTCTATAAGATGTCCACAAGATCACTAGGAAACATTCAATAGTTACATGCAGAGGAATTCTAATACAAGAGACAGCACTGTTGGAATGTTCAGCCCATTTTACGGAAAACATATTGTACATTCCGTTCTAAACCTTCTCACATAAGAGCGAATGTCACCATAGACAAGCAGCAGATTTGGCATTCAAGTGTTTATGCGCTGAAAAGGATTCTCGGTATAGCTGCTACATATTTCTCAAACCATTTGTGCATTATGATGTGCGCCAGAGATAGACGGGACCAGGCCGCTGAAAACAGCCGCGGATTTTATGAGCATTCTGCAGGAAAATACAGAAAATTACACCAACATCCATGAATCAACTAAATACAGTCTAAAGATAAATTGTCTTTTACCAGGAAAAATCAGAACCTAAGCATAGGTTTAAATCCGGGACCTAAACAAGATAAGACTAATGCAGAAACCACTACATCCCATAGTGTTACTGACAAGAGTAAACTTATCTCATTTGAAATGTAATATTATTGTTTTCCGGAGAGAATCGGGGTGAAATTTGCTTTTATCTCTGAGATTAGGTTCCAACAGCAAACAAACTGACTGTGCGTCATTCCTCGAAAGCGTAGAAAGCCTCACACTCCTTTTATGGACATCGGCGGCAGAGCTCAGGTATTACCAGTTTACATTATGGTATGAACACTAATTGCTTTTTAAAAAATTTTGATTTCGATTTAAAAGTTCTAAACATTAGTGGATAGCGCTAAGTATGATTTTAACAGTCTTCTAGTATGCAAGGCCCTGAGTTTCCCACATGAAAAAAAGTAGGCTGACAGCTAGTGAGACCAGACAGAGATGCCAGAGCCACTGCCATAATGAATGTGCACATAAAATAGAAAAGAAGAAACATTTACTCAAAAGCTAAATCACCATTTTAAGGCACTGATTTAACTGTAGTCATACAATAGTCTGCTCTTTGTATGAGTGCACCATATATTGCTTTTCAACTTACATATGGACATTTTGTGTTTTGTAGATCCATATGCTGAAAAGTGCAGCTAACCTGAAGGATGAATAAGAGAAATGGAAAAAGAGGAAGCACATACAGTCAAGAAAAACACTCTGATCCATTTACACTGAGTCCTTTACTTATCACTGTGACCTTCGAACAGATCAGGATAAAGTTTAATCTAGACGTGTCTAGCGAATATTCAATCAAATATTTAGAATAAAAAAGAACAAGTGAATCGTATATGTAAAACTGTAAATGTAGAAGAGAGAGAGAGAGGATGGATAAAATATCAAGTTTGTATGGAGAAGATGGCACCAATAATTCTTACTTACATATTTTGGGGGTTAAGGATTTCTGTGGCGTGTTTCTTTGCCCCTAGGTTCGTCCGGACTACGATGAGAGTTGAGGAGTTAGAACACTGCCTTATGACCTTTCGGGGGTCATTATTGATATAAACTACTGTAGCTACTAAAGTCTTACGCAATCTGCTATCTTCTATTGTGAGCTCATTGTTGAGCTTTTTCATGTTTTCTTTTTTTTTTTTTTTTTACCATACTGTACAATTTAGAATAATTTTGCGGCGATGGTTCGCTTTAATAGTTTGATTGCAATATTACTTTTATGGCTTACTTCAGCAAAGTCTCGCCACACTTCAACACTATTCAAAAGTTTATTGGGTACAGGCCCCAGGTTTTAATGTTGCGTTTGATGGTTTCCGTTTTCATGATGTGTTTTTAATGCAATATCATAATACAATGAGCCAATAATGCAGCACTGATCGGAAATGGAGTTGCCCATACATTAAAATTTCCAAAGTCATAAGTTGCAATTATATTTTGCAATAAAAGTAGGAAGATAGTGGAAATAAGTATGTTCAGCGTCCCAACATCTCACCAATAAGCACCAACTCTCAATTACCCTATGTTTGCTTATCTCCTTACTCTTCTTTCTCCAGAGGTAAACCGGTGAACTCGCGGGCAGTGCTGAGAGTCTACGATGCAGTGAGCCGTAATGAAGCCATAGGACGAAGAATATAACGGTAGGGCCCCTCTGATGGATCAGCGGAACCAGCTGAGGCCACTGGGCGACCATGCTGTCCAACCCGAGGCGCACCAGCGCCTCAGTGGACACAGTCTGTTATCAGTCCAAGCGCCCCAAGCAAGTCAACTCCACACTCAGCCTAAAGAGCAGAAAGCGTGCCCATGCCAGTAAAAATGCCGCCTCAAGGAGAGGCCTGCATCATACAGCCACTTCACAAGGACTCTTATTTAAGATGATATAATCAGTGTAAAGGTATGACACCAGTAACCTTTTAGCCGTTGGAGTGATATACCATCTTTTTGTCTCCATAGGAGATGTTATTATGTGCCTGCGAATGTGTGCAGTATGCCGATAATGAATCTAATATATCTCCAGGGAGACCAGAAGTGAGTCACCGGTAAGAACATACGTAATTTGCAGTAATACCAATTTAAGATGCATTCCAAGCACACCCCCCAAATAACTGTCATTAATGCTAAGAGAAGTGGCAGACATATAATCTAGAAAATACACAGTGCACCTTTAATAGTAGATCTCAAAGTGTATCAAAATCAAATTATTTAAGCCGCAGAACCATTGCACGCGTCGGTATATACAGCACTTTACATTTTGATACACCTGTATAATTAAATGTCCACTTTTTTTTTCTAATTCATGACCCAAAAAACGTAGTGTTTGCGTGACGTGATTTGTTTTGTATGGTGAAACTTTTTGCCACTCACGCCATAATAATAATTTCTTATGAGTACTTATCCAGTACACACCTAAATACAAGGCAAAAACAGGGATTAAACCATGTCAGGCTCAACATGAGCTTAAAACTGAATGACAAAGTAGTAAGCACAAATACGAAAAAAAAATTATGTCATTGTTTCTGGATGCATCCTTCTGCTCGTTGAGTAAGCGGATAACTTACTCTTTCCAACTTAAAAAGTCAATCAGATGGGAGCGTTATGGATAGTCATCATATTTAAAGTGAGGTAGATTCCCCAACCTAAAGTAAGTGTGCTAATAATAGCGGAGCTCCAGCAAGAAGTCTCCGCATGCTGCGATCAGGTACCTTTCCAGCAGCACCAAAGATTCATCAGGAAGTTCACAGGGACCCAAAACCAGGACACGCTACCAGGAAGAAACAACGCATATGGGCTATCAGCATTGTTCCGCTCATAACCTGCCATGAACCACCCTTGAGAGCGAGGGGTGTTAAACAGTGCTCCAAGCGCCGCCCTCGCACCAAACAATTGGGAATTTCAGGTCCTATTGCACATAGACGATGTAGTGGCATCGTGAATGTCAAGCTTAAAATCCCTACAAGTACAAATACCAAAGGAGTTAACAAGGTTACTACACAGAATTGTTTGACTTGGAGTGCCCCAATAAAAACGTAGGGGCAGTTATTAGTTTTTCACATATTAGAGCGGTGGAGTCGGAGCAAATAGTGCACCCAGATTTTGCTACTTAGTTGATGGTTATTTACGATATATACGGATGTGATAGGGGACACTCACAGATACGAGAATGTTTTTTATTTTGTATGAGCGTTCGCATGAGTGTGGGCTCAACATAGCACAGTTGTGAGCGTTAGCTCTTTCAGATCGGCAATCAAGAATTGGTCCCTCTGACCACAGCTCAGATGTAATTAAAAGCTACCTTGTACTTCTGACAGTAGAAATACTACAACCTATCTCCATTAACACTTCACACTAGTACAGAATTGACTTGCTGGATCTACAGAGTTTCTGCTGCAGCACTGTCGTGTGGCTATAAGAGGAGGTCTCCTTATTTGACTGGCATATATAATTGCTATTTAATATTCCAATAGAACACAATTATTTTCAGCATTATACTTTAGTGAGCCGTTCTATCTAATAAGCAACACAGCACATAACAAAAACTATCGGTGGGTAAACTTGTATCATTCTATATTAGACAATGAGCCAGGAACTACTGGTTTTAATTGGCGAGTGAATTGTAAGAGGAGCGAAATCTAACGGATCCTAAGATTCGCGAGTCTAGTACGCTCCAAGCACACAAAAGGTAGTTGCCACAGCATAAATATAGCTTATCAACAGTCACAGTTCACAGTGTTTTTGATTCTGTACGGCTGAGACTCCTTGTTTGGATAAAAGGCAAAATCTTTTAAATAAACAAATCAATGTATGTTGATGCTATTTAATGTATGCCTATAAACCTCCTTCACTGCCCTCAATGGTATTCTGATGCCTAAGACACATGTTAAATGTTGTCATATTCCCCCCACAAAACTTGAGAATTGGCCAGCGTTCCCAGGCAGGCTAGGTGAGAGGGGCCAAGTGAGCGCAATGACCTGCACGAGTCTCGAAGGCTCAAGGAGTCCTATTGATATAGAAAAAGGTTATTAGCCCATTCTGCCAGCCCTCGTTAGCCCTAAATACCACCACTTATATACCCACAACAGCGCTGTCCCGCGTCATTTACACCAATATATTTAGCATGCAACCATATAAGAGGAAGCAAGCAAACACATAGAATACTTGATTCATCTATAGTAATATTTCATTGTTTTAGCTTTTACAGAAGGAAGGCTACAGGAACTATAATATGCCTATCAATCGATGTGTAGTAACCATCGTACATCCCCTCGGTTTGGATGATTTCTGTCGCACTGATAGGAAGCATGGACATTACTGCACTATTAAGTTGATCATTGCTCACGTATATAGATAGCCTCATATGGCTTACCCCGGGGTTAGCGCGACTCGACCCAAAAATTATATTGACCAAATACTTATCTTAGACGCACACTACAATTTACTCTGGATTTTTGTTAGCCCCTCAAGTGCCCTTTCTGATGCAGTGTTCTTTCGGTTGAGAGGTAGTTTGAACCCCAGTATTATATGAAATTAGGGCAGTGCGTCAGACAGGGCCCTTGTAAGCTGCCAGGTCTTATGAAGTGATGTGAATATTCCTTCCTATGATATTGAAGAAAGCGCAACTAATAGCTGCAACCGCATCCACCTCACCCTTGATGTATTGGAGTGGAGCAGTGAGCATCAGACCAAGGTCGGTGGCTCCGTCGTACCAGCGGGAACCAGCCCGAGGCGATACCGGCCATCCTCTTTTTTTACCATTTCACCAAGCAGATGAACTACACCCCCCCCCTCAAGGCTATCCTCTCAGCATCAGCCTGGTAGATGCTGGTGATTGTTCTCTCACAACAGCTTGCCTGATATCCGATATACCACTGAGGACAGCCCCTTGGACGTCGAGCATCTGAGACAAACAAGCTAAGAGAAAGAGCTATAAGAGAAAATCCATCTGACAATCCATACTGCAATTGGATGTGCCCAGCTATGTGCAGTGCCCAATTGCATAAAGGCCGCTGTACAACAATACAAAACATGTTTCTGTTTATAAATTTATTTATGATACTACAATGAGTCAATAATGGGAATATCTGCAAGTACATTGCCTTCTGAATTGTACTGTACATGCCTTTTGGTTTTTCTAACTTGTACTATGCTACCTTGTAGTGTTGGCGCGCTTTTATAAACAGAAGGCGCGATCTCTAATGAGTGACTTCATGTTTTTTAATGGAAACAGATATTTTTATGCCTTGGAGATATTGCTAAAACTCCACCGCTCCATTTGTCTGCTGAGATTTTGAACCTGTAAGCAAGAAGATGGAGATGGCCAGGGAGCAGAGAAGAAGCGCTACAAAAAAAAATATGGTATTGCCACATGTCGAGGCCCCGCCATGTGAGTACTAAAACTTATCCGTCATTCTGCATGGCAAAATGTCAAATTATGATGGAAGGTGCCGGAAATTGCTTTTGTGGTAATTGGTCTGTATTTCAGGTGAAGATTACAGCTGTACACTCCCGTGTATTTTTCAACATTAATTCGATGTTATCAATTGACATCTTTATTATATTTTTGTTAGCTTCGATTCACATGATAAAATGTGACATTTACAAGACATTACTTGCTACTGTGGTGGTAAAATGTTGGTTAACACATGCTGGTCGTCAACACAGATCTATCAGTGCTCCACGGAAAGTCATAAGATCATTTTATTTCCATGCACTTAACTGAGAACTTCCAACATTTTGGAAAAGGTTTAAAATAGTTTCCCCAAATTAGGACTTGAAGGCCGCCAACACCTATCGCCCAAAAGACCTTATTTGATTATATTATATTATATTCAGTGTTATTGTTAATAAGAGGCAATTGACCCCAAAAGAATAAAGCGTTAATTATTAAAAAACTATAATATATGGGCCCGCGGTGCTGGTTATCTCTGCGAGGCAGTCAGCGCAGTCAAGGGACAAAACCGCCAGCAGAGCCGCAGTTTGCGCACAGGTATGGCTGGGCTCACGGGCGGAGGAGGATGCTCGGCTGGCGGGAGCTGTTTTGGGAGCCTGCCAGCCCATCGGGCACCGCATAAATTATCACATTTTAAGTGATTGTCGCTGGCGATTGTGGTCTTGGTGTCTAGCGCTGACTTACTTTACGCTGATGAAATGAAGCAACAAAACCAGCTTTCCCTTGGATAGTGTTGCCTTACGTAACCAAGTGTGTAGCTCGCCCTCCCCCTTGCTCGCAGTACTACTGGGCTATCCTTTAGCATATCAGCAAAAGGACAAATATGTAACTGTGGGCCCCTCTAAGTAAACGTCACAGGTTCGTTTTTCAGAAGCTAGTTTGCCAAGTGTCTGACGCGTCAGTATAATGACAGCATGACCTTGCAAACCCTGAGCTGACAAAAGAACTAGCTTGCTTTTAGCCTGTGCATTAGTGCGGCTAACTTAGACTGCAGACTGCAGAGGCTCGGGTCCATGCGCGGAAGCCTGCAGGATGTGCGTCTCCAGGTGGAGGTGAAAGTGTTCCCGCGGCTTGGCTAAGATGGTGGGGTCGCGCTTAGACAACAACCTCTTCTGCCCCTGTCAGCAGGAGGCGAACCATGGGGTACGTGAGGAAGAAAGTGGAACAAGCAAAGTGCTCAAAAACTCCTGGATAAAAAGGTCCTCCCAAAAGCAGAAATGGCGGCTTGGTAAGCTCGTACTACTTTAAGATAATAACATTCAATGGCATGCTATTACCAACATCTAATACAGATACTGCATGGCATGTCTTTTTGAGGCATAGTGAAAAACTTGTTTAAAACCCAAAACACACTTCAAATACAGTCCATCACCCGCTCTGAATGTGCAGGTATGTAACTTACGTACGTAGACAAAATTATGAGTAATCATTTTTTAGACCATAGATGCCCATCATGGTTAACTTTTAAATTTCTCACCAGTTCTCAGGCTCCGGTCCTGATTTGATGCATGAAAGGCACGACCATATAGATGTGCCGCCCCGTACCGGTTGGCCCTCAACCCCACAGCTGCCCCCCAGGCTTCACCGGCCCCTCTGTGTGTCTGTCTCCTCTGACAGCAGTGGCCGATTCAAGGCATTGGAGACCCAGGAATGGAAGAACAACCTCAAAGCCCAGGTAGAGTAAGAGTTATAAAAGTTTATGTATGTGTGTATATATATATATATATATATATAGTATTATATCTTACTAAAGATTAAAATAACAAGTTGATGTGTGCCAGAGACTTGGTAGTAGTCAGGGAGAATAAGGGAACAGTCATGTCTACTGCAGGTAAGGTAAAGAAGTACTGTGCACTTTGTAGTAGGAAGAACAATTGGGAAAAGATCAGAAGTGGATTTACTGAAAACTGTTAATTTTTTTGTAAAAAGTTGTTCAATAACTGTTGTTTATTTTGTGAGTAATTGTTGTGATATAGTGTTTTATTGGGTCTACTCTGTTGTTATTGTTGGCAGTTACTGGATTGAAATATTGTTGAAAGAATCCAATGCCCACTTCCTTGTGTGTGTTTCAGATGGAGCAGGCCCACAGTGCAGGGGCAGCCAGCAGCACTGGCTCTCTGGAGCGTGCCTCTCTGTTCTGCGCCTCAGCGTCCACCACCTACAGCTCGGGTCTGTCCAGTCCTGTCGAGTTCCTCAACAAAAACAAGTCCTCCAGCCGCTTCTCCCTCTTCTCTCCACCCTGGAACAGCAGCTCCGAATCTGAATCCAACCCTCCATCTCGTTCTGGTTCCAAAAAACTGCGAAACTACAGTCGAAGAGCTGCTACAGGTCCCGCTGGAGCCAGGGGACCGGATGTCCCTGACCCTAAACCCAATGAACACTTCCAGTACTCCGAACCAGTCATCTCCAAAGTAACAGACTACATCTTTGTCGGGAATCTAAATGCTGCTTACAATGGCCGTACTTTGTGTCGCAACAACATTGACAGTATAATAGACATGAGTAACGTGCCAGGTGAATCTGGCCCAAATCTCAATCTCATCCCTTGCACATGCTCTCGAGGGGCGCGCCACAGCTGGTCCCGGCTTAAGGTGGACATCAGTGACGTACCAGATGCTCTGGGAGACGGGCCCGCGTTAAAACAGCGGTGCTTTGAGGATATCAACGAATGCATTGACGCCTCCACAGAAAAGAAGAAGAGGTCCTTGTTCACTGTCGGGATGGATTTTCGCTTGCCCCCCTTGCATAATTCAATACCTAATGGTGAAGCAGAAACATGAGGCTTATTGCTGCCTATGAACTGCTAAGAGCCAAGTATCCAGTGAACATCAGGGAGTGCCATCAGAATGTATTGGTGAGCCTTGAAAAAGCATTGCGACCAGGAGGCAATGTGGATCCTGAATGCTTCAAACAGGCCATCTCCCGCAAAGTGGCATGGACATGACTGTAAAATAAACATGGACAATAACACACATGATCCAGCTGCATATATTTGTCCCACATCAGTTCGGTGGTCGTAAAACTTGATGTTTTTTTCCTCGTACCTATAAATGTGAACGGGAAAATAGACTTGCATACAGCCCTGTGGTGTACAGATGTGAAAAGTGCTGGCTGTAGAATTCATATAGTCCTGCTTCAGATCTGTGCCATACTGATAATGATATACATTACTGCAGTTTGTAAGAGATAATTGATGTCATTCAGATACGGCTGGAGAATCTATTCACATAATTAGTTTTGTTTAACAGTCCCTAAAATAGAAGATTTGGTGTTGACGCAGCCAGTAATAGAATGGAAATTGAAAGTTCAAACTAGAAAAGCTACTCAATTGTTTTCTCAGATTTATCACTTTCTTTGTCTGGCAATGTGGTGGATACTTAGATCTACTTTAATTTTAAACCTACTTTGTGATGCACCAAATGCACCAGTCATGTATGCATGCTTCTATTTTATCACAAGCAAATTTTAATATACTTGGTTAGAACATTGTTTTAGGTTCAATGCATAATCTTACTTGAAATTTTATATTTTTGTGTGGTTACTACCTGGTGAAGTATGTGCAAGTACATTATTATTTTGTATTTTTTAACAATCTGATCCCTTGGTTGAAGTTTAAAATGGCTTGCGTATCTGCTCTGCTGTTAAGTAGAGCACAATTAACTATCAGTACTGACTGGACATGTATGATCTGCTTATATTTTGATGAACTATTGCACATGGACACATTTTTTTAATCTACTTTTTGTCTGTTATGTGTTTTTTTCTGAAGAGACGGTGTAATGACCAGATTGTGTCCTCCATGAGGAAGTTTGTAGCCCAATCCTTAGTTGAATTTCTTTAATTTGGTGGGGCTCATGTGATTTTGGTGTATGTATGCAGTGAAGTTGGTTGTGCATCTCTGGACTGTACTGTATTGTCAGGTGTCTATGCCACTGAACGGCAATTCAGGGTCAACGCTGCAAGAGATGACTTTGCACTAACAGTACAATTACCCACAATGCAAGGTATTTCTCAACTTTTTCCCTGTATCCTGGTCAGCCATTCCTGACAAAATGAAGCCGCACTACATCGTTCCATAGTAAGATATATGACCGACAGCGGCTGGACTTGACGTTCAAGTTTTACTAAGTAGGTTTAAGGCATTATATTTCATTTAATTACAGTAATAGTTGTCATAAGGTGTAATTTTTCAGTTAGACTATTGATGAATATATAAGACTTGAAATTACGGAAAATGCTTAATAAGATGACTGACAAAATCATGCAGTAATTCACATGATTGGGAATTTAATAAATAGAACTGTTTACATCAAATATCTGCACATTAACAGTAATTGCATTTTGGTATAGTTTATGAGATATACAAAAGATTTTTGGGGAACAGTGAAATGGCATCCTAATAATGTGTATTTTCTTATGGGCAGCCTTAATAAAAATCTATATTTTGTAAGACATTGTATCAATCTGAAATATTCCCTGGGAGCACAGTAAATCTTGATGTAGGAGTTGATGCTAGAAGTATGGTGCCTTGTTTGGAGTCGTTTTGTGACCGTACGGTGACAATTGCACACTTTGTATATGGAACCTCTGATTTTAATGGTATATTGTAAAACGTTCATTATTTTCTGGATGTTTATTTTTTTGGAGCAAAAAATTATTGAACCATGAAAATTGTGCTAGTGGTCCTGGCTGTAATATAGTTCTAGCAGTGCGTGTATAGTTATGGTTGGTGATGATATTCAAGATGTGTTCAATACTTGTACAAGGCACTGCAGTAGTAGTTGTAGTATTATATGTTTGATTTTACATTGTAAATGTTTTTGTAAAGAATACCTCCACCTACCACCATCGGACTAAATGGTTTTTTAACTTGTTCTCAGGTGATTTCTCAGTGGTCCCGAATGTTCTCAGTGAATATGATGTTGAGGTCTGTGAAGCAATGTATTTATCATATTTCTTAAATCGGATATATTTGTACTGTTCACCAATAAAAGAGGAAATTAATGGGCTTTACTTTTCATGAGTGAACTATTACTACCTTGCCTGGCAAATTCAGAATAATATCTGTATTTTTTTATAGAGGATGATATCAGTGGCCTCCACTCCCTCTGTTGCGTCTCAAGCCCGGTCAAACATGATTTACAGATTTGGGTTTTTTTTAGACACATGATAGTGAAATTTATCTCACCTCAGATTAACAGTGCAGAGGTGTTTAGAGTTTAGTGTCCAAACTTTTCTCATTAAGGGCCACATATAAAAACACAGACAAAGCTGAGGGCCGATTGAGGGCCATAGACTGGTCACCAATACAGTGAATACTTCAAATCTGTGTTATTATTACAAGTTAGACTGAACCACTAGATCTTTATTCATGCTTACATCCTCAGTGGGACACACAAATATTTGATATGGGCTTGTTAAAGTAGATTTTCAAAAATGTACTGTAAAAAGTACTGTTTAAAGTAATATGGGCCAATTCACCTGGAAGCTTGAGCACCAAGAAAAATTGGTCTGAAGGCCGCATTTGGCCCCCGGGCCACAGTTTGATCCTGCAAAAATCCTTGCAATATTTTTTACTTGATTTTTTGAATACGAGTGGACCATGTATGTCCCCAATTGGCTAATCCACCTGTCACTTGCACCCAATTGAGAATGGGGATTATTAATATGACTATTAATACTCTAGAATAATAGTCAGAAAACATGCATTTTCTTTCACATTAATATTAATAAACAAGGGTGTCAAAACTATTCCGTTAATCTATAGTCTTGACTATACAGGCCACAATATAAGAACTACACCTATACACTCCCGTATAAGAACAGAAGCCGCTCTTACTGTCTCGTGACCCCCTTCAAACCTTTATGTATATACTCCCTATTCCCTCAAGTCAAAATATCTAGTGTCTTTTATGGTTTGTATTGTCTCTATTTTTTATTTTTTTAGAACAACTACAACTATAAAACAAATAATCAAAAACATTTTATATTGTGACATTTCTACAGACAATCTAACTGCAAAAAAACCCAAAAACAAAAAGGTTAAGCAAATCTTTGTAATTATATTTTGCACCATGAGGGAACAAAAGGGATGGTTAAGAGTGCTTCTTGAGTAAATTGTACCTAATCTAAGTGTATAATAACTTTAAAATTCAACATAAATGGCCTTGGTATGTTTGACAGCCCTTTGCCTTGTATTATGTTCCCACTTGGCCATCTCCTGTTAGCAGCTTCTTAATGGCCTGCCTATAGCTTCTTAAATGACTGTTTTAGAAAACCCACTCATCCCTTCCACCTGCTTCCCCTTTGACTTTCATCACAGCACTTGCTACGTCTTACTCACTGGAAAACCTCTTTGATACATTTGGTACAGTTTACATGCTGCAACAACTATTTTAAAGAGATAATAGGGGACATTACAGTCCGGAGCCTATTAATTGGTTTGTTCATGTGCGTTGTAATTTTTTTTATTCTAACCGAGCCTTCTTTTTTGGGGGAGCGCCATGGAATTTGCACAATTAATAGTACTCTTGGGGGGTAAGTGTTTTATAATAGACATGTAGGGAGGAGATTGTGGAGTGGGTGTGGGGGGGTCGGATCTAAGATTTCAGATGTCGCATTGCCGATTGGTCTGGAGAAAACGAACTTCCATAAAGAGAATGATGGAGTTCCCTTTGCCTTGGGGGAATGCAATATATACCAAGTTATCTGGCCAAAGAAAAGGCCTTCCTAAATCCAGTCTTGGTTTCCAGCAGATACGGTAGGACATCCAAAACAATATATATAGATTAAATTGGCAAATAATGGGTAATATTTTTGAATGTGACGTATTACTATTAAAACCCTACCTATATACAATATCTTGAGCTATTTATACAAGTCATTTTTGTGTTTTTATTGTTTCTGACACTGATATGGTTTGCACTATGATTCTGAAGTGAATAGAGCTGTTTCAATGAAGCTTGCTGGGATGGTGCACATTGTTGTGTCGAGTTGTAAGATGAGAGTCCCGGGGTTTACCGCAGTGTCATCGCAGTTAGTTTGGAGTGATTTGCTTTCACTGACCTGAAGGATCATTGGAATTTGTGTAAGGATGGTCAAAGTGCTTTACATTTCAGAACACTGCAGGTTGAATAGTAACAATAGGGAAAAAATGTAGGAAAGGTGTTCCATGCAAGAATTTTATCACTTTGCCTGGAATGTTCCACAGTAAAACACTAGGATGTAGTTACAGGTCAGATCTGCGCAGAGGCGGCCCCACTTTTCAAGGTTTAGTGCAGAAAAAACACTCATGATGAATTAAATGCTTGATAAATACAGTTAATGCTATAATGTGGAACACTTTAAGTAAACAGTAACATGGAGACAAGCAGAAAAGTTACGCAGCACACCTTTAAGGGACTATGAAGTTCATATGAGTGGATATAAAATGTGAAAGTGAATTTGGTTGTTTGTTGTTACCAAGGTAAACTGTGGTAATTTGTTATGTTGTGCTGGAGCTTATGTGTTTTGTATGCATTTTTTTCAAGAATGATTGTGTTGGTACAAAGACTCCTAAATTTGAGCTTTATCACTTGTAGAGATTCCCAAAATGTTAGTGTTTGTCATTACTATAATGTATTTCAATGTATATGTTTACTGTGCATTTTGTCTCATTTTCTGCAATACAATTTCTTACATTGTTAGATTTCTAAATATGGCTATGACTGCTGTTCTGATAAATTTTTTTGTAAATGTGCGTTTTAGTCACTATTTCATGAATCAATGAGTTTCCTGTTTCCTTTTAAACTTGAGGAAATGTACTGTTGTTAAGTTTTTGTTTTGTTAGATTGTTCGACACGCTCTAATTTTAGTCCCGCTTACATCCGTGCCAAGTCAAAGTTGTTTGGGCTAACAGAGGAGCTATCAAGTGTTTGAAATAATCTCCCAGAAGACAGACTGCTCATTACAATGATTCCCCAGTGAGACAACTGGACCCCCCTTGGGTGTCCCGATATAGACAGGGCTTTTTCCTTAAGGCAGACTTGATGATGCTCCAGTTGGTTTTGGGTTACATCTAAGTATTGGGAAAAGATGAGGCAGAGGTATTCTTGTCCGTTTCATCCTCAGACTGTCGTGACCCTGTGCACCCCAGCATTACACAGGGATAGACACTTAACAGGAATATATATAATGGTACTCTGTAAAAACAAAAACGTGCTTTAAGAACGGACTCAACACAGAAGGCGTTTAAGTCTAACACTGTTTTTGTTGCTTCTGGAATGTGTAAAATTGGTTTAAAATTGGTTTAAATCCTATTTTCCCTGAGCAAAACACTCATACGGTATGAATGTGTTTGGTGGTGGTTGTCTTTGCATGTTTGTGATGTACAGTATACAAGCATTATCATTTATTTGGAACTAAATATTAAAAAACGCTTTTCTGGAAATATTTTTTCTATAGGGTGTGAAGTGAAACAAACCGCCAAGATGTCAGAGTGAGTGAAACAAACCAATTTTTACCCTTATACTGCATTAATGTGTATTTATTATGATATACAGTACATGTGTGGATCTTGTTGAATTGTTTATCAATGTAAGTACTTTTTGTCTTTATAAATTTACTTTGGTGAAATAGAAAAAAGATGTCCTCGAGTCGGAAGCATCATTTGAAGGTACGGTATTTTTTGGGATGTTTATACTGGTCCGGTGTTTGGAAATAAACAAGGTGATGATGGTTTGAGTTACTTCCTTGGTTGGTTTTTCCCCTGGCAGAGCTTGATGCTGTCCATTGCCAAAGGCCTGCTGGAGGAGGAGGAGAAAGAGCGAGAGGAGGAGAGGGAGCGATACATGGAGGAAAACTGCCCCCCTCTGTCCCTGCCTCGGAGCATGCAAGAGCTACAAGTATGATCCCAAGTAACACATGCAACAACACAATGTCATGGCTAATGAAACGTATTATAAATGGGGTTTATACAAGATTTAATACTGAAAAATTATCAAATAACTACATTCTATTAGCCGCAATAGCTAAGACGTTGTTCCTACTCTGATAAAAAAATATATAAATTATACTGTGCAGTGGCAAAAAAAAATATTCAAAACAAAATAAAAATGGCAGCCGACAAGAAAGCGAGAAAATGACAGAACAGTTGTGCATCACAGACTTCTGCTGAATCAATGAGCAAAGCATTAAACACCGTTTATCAGAAAGAGAAGTTTTGTTCTAACAATAGACAATCAATCAGCTTGTCTGTTTCCCACGTATCACTGAAATAAACAAGCCTGATAGCACAACTTCATTTGAGTTTGACTTGAAACACTTGGCAACACGGGAAAGGGTGTAGTGTTTCCAGATCACGAGTCTAACTGCCAGGCTAACTTTATATAGCTGACTGATGTGGAATAACTTATTCAAAAAACTGGCACTATGCGGATCCGCTCATTTAAAAAATAAATAAATACATACATATATACATAAATAAATAATACAAATAAAAAATATGGCCCTACAATAAATATGGACCTGCATTAATAACAGTATGGCCGTTCTATGAAGCATACTGAAAATCATTGTGTTTGTATCTCCAAAAGCTTTTATGCATTGATGTTTTGTGCATTCTCTTTTCAATCAATGCCAATGCACAATAAGCTGCTGGATAAAAAATAAGCCTATACTAACACGGGATTTAAAATGACTCTGTTTGGGCCAAGGTCCGATTTGTGGACGAGATGTGCCCATATCACTCAACACAAGCCAAACCACACATGCTCTACCTGGCTCACTTCCCCCTGCACTGTGTACGGGACCTGGAATGGTGGACATTTAATTTTACGGCAACATAAATGTTTTTTATGTCTTTTTGATACAGATTTAGAGGAGAGAGTTCTGGCCATGAGCTGGCATTTATTACATGCTTAATATCACATACCTTTGGCTGTGGATGGCTCCAGTGGTGGGGTGGACCGTGGCTGGTATTTAAGGGCCACTGGGCTGGAGCCAGGATTGTGGGAGCAGATGCACGCCACACTTTCCCAACAACAGGCAGTTACAACCAGCAACCACTGAGGAATAAAAGAGAGGCATAATATTATTTCATAAGAATCATATCATACGAAGAATCATAAGAAGTTGGTATTACACTTTAAATGCTCAATTCTGTATTATATGGATTGTATGTCATATGCGCCTTCGATACATACACATAGACAACAGTCCCAGTCACATTGAAACCCGTTAGGTAAATTCATTTTTCAACAACAAATTTAAACATTTTAAGCACACCGGACACTCAGCAGTAAGGTGAGGTGAGCTGAACTGTTGAGCTCCATAGACTCATGTGTGCCAAGAAAAACATCTAGAGGAACTCCAGCCATCAGAGAGCCAAACAGATGAACAGATGAAAGTCACCTTAATCGTAATCAGCATTCTGCACCTCAACTCCTGTCAGACCACCACAGACATCTGCTGTGTCGTGCAATGATATAATCTGTAGCGGCCAGTGGCCCTGTGCCACCAGCTACTTGACTAACAGAGTCCAAAGGTGTTAGAACGCGTGTTTAAAGAGCCCAAAACTCGTGTGTTCAGTGAAGAATCCTTTTTATTTCCTTTTTCTGCACTTGCACAGCCACGTTCGAAAACTGTATGCCTCTACTCTGTAGCACACCCACATCCATAATTAGGCCTTAAGTAGAATAGTAAAATATATATGTTGTTTGTATGTTATTTGTAGTAACTAGTTCACAATATGGTTTCAGGAAATGTGCAAAGAAATCCACCGCAAAATCGATGTGATTGACGAGGAGCGATACGATCTGGAGATGAAAGTAAACAAGTCCAACAAAGAGGTACAAAACTTCTCAGATATCTTCTTCTGTGTTCTCTTGTTAAGATTATTACACAACTAAAATATGTCAACCTTTGTTCCTTTTTTAGATTGACGACCTGAAGATCAAAGTCCAGGATCTGATGGGCAAATTTAAGAAACCAGTTTTAAGGAAAGTTCGTATGTCCGCTGACGCTATGCTCAAAGCTCTGCTGGGCTCCAAACACACAGTCAACCTGGACCTGAGAGCCAACCTCAAACAGGTCAAGAAGGAGGTCAAGGACGAGGTGAGGATTTCAAAAACGAAACAGTCACTTGGATTTACCTGTTTACCCATTTGTTTATTTCTTTTTTACTACATTTTGTATGTTCACTGCAATATCAATGAGTTGTTTTACTGGTTTCAATGGATTCATGTATGTATATATGTTTATTATTGTAACTCAAATCTCAAAATCAGTTTTCATAATCCACTGCCATATAATCTTAAGTGAAATAAGAAAAAAATATATATTGGAACTGATTTGAAATACATTAAGTCAGATAATGTAGACCTAAAATTGACACAATACTAGACAAATATTTTAACAAATTTGAATATTCCTTTGTGTGGCGTTTACAACTCATAAAGCAGATTAGAATTTTCGTTTTCTGTACTGGATTAGTTTAATTTTCCCTAATTTGAGTTTGTTTTGCTGTTTCAGGATAAGGAGCTGCGTGACGTTGGTGACTGGCGTAAAAATATTGAAGACAAGTCTGGCATGGACGGAAGGAAGAAGATGTTTGAGGCTGAGGCTTAGATCACACACTTTATCTACCTAACTTATATCACTCGCACTTCTCCTGCAAACACGTTATAATAGTCATAATACTGTATTTACTGAACACAAATGCATTAAAGGCACAAGAAGCTATAGACCATGCTGGTCTAAAACTGGACTCAATAAAACATTTTTGGACATTCATCAGGCTTTACTGCTTAACTTTTTCACTCACAAGATGTAAAAATGGCAAATGTTTTTTCGAGGCATTTAGACTTCAGTTACAGATGACTGTCGAGTATAGAGCCTGTGCCACAACGTTACAATCGAAGTCAGATTGGTGGTTTTCAGATTCTACAATGTGATTATGTCTTACTCCCAGATGGGGGACAAGAGTCACTTTTCCCTACTGATTGCATTGTACTTTTTTCTTGAAATATCCAAAAAGAAAATTCACAAATACTGAACCTGATCATTTCTCTCTATTCATAGTACCTGGACCCTAAAACCCACTGACAAAAAATCTGCTTTTTAACAAAACTTTCCCATCTGTACTAAATATTATTAGCTTTTAGAATATTGTGATGTCATCTGAAACCCAGCAATTAGATTTATATAATGACCACAAACCATGAGCTAAAGGGAAAGATTTAATTTCTACTTTTCTACGACTTCTACCAAAATCTCACTGATCGCCTTATGCACAAACATAAATGATCAGATGTCACTTCTCGGTATCTTGTGATATAACATCGAATACCGGTGGACCTAGTCCAGGTTTGAGTCCTGTTTCCTGGAGGTTGCCGTTTTAATAGGTGCAAAGCCTCTAAGGGTGTCAGAGTGACTGAGTGGACTGGCAAGAGGGGCCATCCTAAACACGTCCTTAAGGAAGACGCAGGTGGGCTACAAGAAATATGATGCATAACTAATCAATTATTTCACACTATTCATTCATTTCAGCAGGTTAGACTTAGAGATGACAGCACCCTGGAAGTCAGAAAAATGAAATGTGGACGGTACGTAAAAGCACATACATAAACCATCAGTTGATACGCTGGTTGGGCCAATAAATTGATGGAATAAGATCCTTTACTGGTTGATGTCGGCCCAGAACATTACATAGTGTTAAAACTTGAAAAGAAATTCATATAAGGCTGCTCTGTAGTCACGTGAAGGATAGATAACAGTTACTTAATACATCTGGATGGTACATACCGTAGTTATGATATAAGGAAATAAATGCTATTTTTAGTCTGCACTCCTATTAGTACTTTATCAGGGTACCAGCAGATATAATGTACAGTACAGTATATTGATACAGTATCGATATTGATAGAGACTGACAAAAATCAGATTGGTGCATCTCTAGTCTTTTGAATTACATTGTACAAATTACTGTTACTACTACTTCAACTTAATTATCCATATAATGTTTAATAAAACAGCTTGTGATGCTCTGCTATGTGAGGTTTCTGTTTCAGCTTGTTTAAACTGCAGGCATGTAGTTTACACTAATCCAGAGCGGCTGCCTGCTACAACTCATGGTGAGTTCCCAACGCTTTTGAACTATGATTCATGTACCTGTTTTGTCTTTTTAAAATATTAGAATATAGAAGTAAATTGAAAAAAATAGTCAAATATTTTTTATGGGTAATTTGTCCCAATTTTATAAAACAGTGACACAGCAAACTAAACCATTTTGTTACCTTTTGTTCAGTATTAATCCCTAAAATACCAAAACTAGTCTTAAACATAGCAGCAGGACTCTAAAATGCATATCAGAAAAGCTGGTAAGGTCACATTTTTACATAGACGTATTTTTCAATTTTAAAATGTTCACTATAACTTGATGTAGTTATGGTCCATTGTGTCCAACAGATGACACTAGATAATACAAATGACAATCTTAAAGGGTGGGTTATTTATAATGAGGCGGGCCGAGGAAGGGGACAGATGACACTGTACTGTATTTCATGACCTTGCCAGCCCATTGGTTTGACCAGTAATCCACTTCCATAAAGAGAAAGTCGAGGATTTAGAGCCTATCACAGATTGCAATATATACCTTCTTAGCACTCACTGTGCTCCGGGACTGGTCTGTGCCGCTGGACTTTAGCAAGCTGAAACTCTTCTCGGACAAGGTTGGTCTGGACCTGTTTGACAGAGTAAAAGGAATTTGCTTTTGAATTAAATTTGATTTAATTTCTAGCTTGTTAACTTTACATGTTCAACTTTTTCTTGACGTTAACTTTTGTGTTAATCAATTTTAACATACTAGTTAGCTTTAAATTTGACTTCAGACTAATGCTTGTAACTAAAACTACTGATATTTGAATCGTTCAATAAATCTTTCCTTCACCTTTATCTTAATAACCTGTGGACCGTTTTATTACGACACCCTAACTGTTTGTTTGTTGCAGTAGCTTGAAGTGTGAGTGTGGTATCCATAGCACTTGGCTGTTAACAATCAGGAATTTCGAGATTTTATGGTTTGCTTCTAATTGACGTCAAATTATTTCCACATACATTACGTCAATTCGTTTACGACCTTAAAAATTCTATCATTCCGATTGTGTTGACAATGGAAATGTCCAGTTGTCCCGATTTGTTCTTGGGCATTGATGTGTGAAGGCTGAGGGACTAGTTCTTCATCTGAGTTTAGAAAAGCCAGGACACATTTTTAAGCGTCCCCGGTGGCGTAGGGTGATGTATGGTCTGGGGAAGAGGCTCACTGAAAGGCAACACCACTACAAGGCATGAACCTGAAAAGCGATCCGTCAAGTGTTTATCCTGCTGTCATCGCCCTGACGTTTCACAGGAAAATCTGCTCTAATCTGTGGCCAACCGGAGCCATCCTCAAACTGTCTGCATGATAAATCCAAGGACTTCCACGCTATAAAAAAAAAATCTGAATCTTTGATAAAGTTAATCTGGATTTGTGCTGAACATTAACATCTGATTTATTAGTTTGCTATAGGAGTTTGTTATTGGAAATATACATCAGATTAGGCATCCTCTTATTGACAAACAGGAATTTATTACTTAATGTGGCAAATTACATAAAAATTCTGTTTACATAACACTGATCTTTTAAAATTTCAGTGAATTGATTGAATTGGTTTCTTACTAATTTATTTGATAATGCCTCTATGTAATCTCTGTGCAAAGACATTTTTTTTAAATTATTGTTACTATAAACATATAATACAAAAAAGACGATGATGACGATAATGAACATTATTTGGTTACATAGTGATACATTAATCATAGAACAGTATTGTCTTGTCAAATAAATGCTCTTTAATTTTAGATTTTATTTGAAATGCAAATATCTACGCAAAGGGCAATGCCAAGTATTTACATTGGCACCTCTTTATAGCCCAGTAAGACAGACACTATTTTAGCAAACCCATTTCAGACAGTTATTCTTTCTCCTCTGAGTGCGAGGCCGACAAGTGAACTTTCCTCTGAGGTCAGGTTTATTTCGGCACTCTGCTCTAATGTCTTAGTTGTCCAAGGGATGTTCCACAGTGTTGGGTTACTACACGCCCTCCTAACCCTCCCTTGGGGGACAATCCCTCATGAAAATACACGCCACACGTTCACTTAAGACAAAAATTTCGGACCATATTTAACCCCCGCTGATAGGAGCCCTTCACCACGGCAACATGGTGTCAAGTCCTGAGAGTTTTGTGGTTCTGAAAATACATTGTCATCCCCGGAGATAGCGGCAACCTTTTATTAGTTTACAGTTGACAGTTGCCATTTGTTCTGCGGGCAGCTCTGGGTTTTGAGATGCCTGCAGTGGTTGTCTGTTTAGTCGTTGATGTCTTTTCTTTTTAAGACAAGCCCCTGTCATTTTTCCCCGTATAATGAAGACGTGAGGAACAGCTGTGGTCACAGGAATAGATAGATAATCCGCAGGTCTGCTCCAGCTCCTAAACATTACAAACAACTCCAGTAGTGTCTGTTGCCTTATCTCTACAAGTCTACAGAGGGCAACCAGGCAGCCATTTCTACTGTAAACTTGTCAAAAGGGAGGGATATTCTTGGAGCGCTACACTACTGTCCAGACTTTACACATGTACAATATTCAGTAAAAGAGAAACTTTGACAGTCGACTGTCATAAGCTCTGTTTAAAGACTTTTAACACATTTATCAAAATAAGCATGGAAATCTGGGGGTTGCATGTTGCTTTTTAGTAAAGAGGAAGTGTTATTTACGACCCATCATAACGCTTATAATGATTTAAAAAAAACAAAAACCTCATTGGATTTTAAATTGAATATGTTTCACCACTCACCTTAGAGGTCTTTTTAGAGTTTGCATTTTTAGAATCTTATAGATCTACAGATAAACACAATTTTATGAAATCTGATATTTTACCAATGTCCCGATTCATTATGAAACAGTTGCATCTATTAGCAAACAAACATATGTTTTTATGCTCTATTATTGCTATTGCTTCATCAAACAAGATTATGTGTTATAGGAGAGTTATCAGTTCAGTCAAGAGGGCATTGTCTTTACAAAGACTTATCCTGTGAAGGTTCACAATACATGTTTTATCCCACACTCATATATATGAACGCCAGAGACCTTTCTGACTGTTAGGATTATTCACAGCTACAAAACCTGCTCCAACTGTCTGTGAGATCACCCTGCTTCAAGGTGCAAGAGGAAACACTATTTGTCTTATTTAATATGTCAATGTTACAGCCCAGCTTGTCAAGGGTCAGGGAAGTAACAAAAACTGGCTGGAAAAATGGTAAAATAAAGTAGTAATTTAATGTACAGGGTTGTAAAAGGCAAAGCAACAAAAGTGGACTAAAATATTTATATAAACTAAACAAAAAAACCTTTGTAAAATGTATAAAAAAAAACAAAAAACTAAGAAACCAAAAAAAGCCCCTAAAACAAATAAGTTTTGAAAACTAAACAAAAAAAGAACGCATCTAAGGCATTAACAAAAGTTTTGTGTCTAAATAAAAACTGGGAACATAGGCCTAAAAAAAAACGAGTGAAAAAAACAACGCATCACAAAACTAAGGGACAAAACATAGCATAAAAAGAAACCACGAGTGTCCCAAAACAAACACAAGTCACATAGAATACAAACAGAATCGAGTGACAAAATAAGAAGACAAAAAAGAAAACTAAATTAAAGCCGCAAGCGGCATCGAACGGCCCTCGCGGGCCGGGCTTCGCACTCGGCCGACCCGGCACTCCCTGTAGGTGGCGCTAACGCGCCACATGCCTCTGATTCATTGTGGCTTTGAGCTGCATTTGTAACCAAACAAAGCCAAAATACATTGGGAGCGCTGATGCACAAAATGCACCAACATGGGTTTTTCCAGGCATCGCCATGGCAACACCGTGCAAAATACAAAGTTGGACCCTCGGACTTTTTTTGACGGGGACGATGTAAAAGAATCAACGTGCCAAATCTCACATTCGTAATTGAAGGTTTGAAGTCGTAATAAGACTTTGAAATGTCCCAAAATTTGTAAATTTTCCCATTAGAATAACATGGGTTAGTTCACGCATCGCCATGGCAACAGAGTAATAATTATGACATGGTGTGTGATTGACTTTTTTGATTTGGATGACATGAAGAGTAATTCTGCGAAATTTCACAGAATTCCATGAAACTAATGTTTTCTCATGAATGGGGAATTTTCGGAGCGTTCCCATTAGGATAACATGGGCACTTTGGCGCATCGTCATGGCAACACGGTGCAAAAAAATGGCATGGGTCTGATTGACTTTATTGATCGGGATGACCCACTGGAATTTTGTGTGAAATTTTGTAACATTTGTGAAAACTAAATTTTGGGACCTCCATACAAATGTATTTGTTATTCTGTAGGGGGCGCTATCGCGCCAATTTTGTTTCTTTCACAATGAGTAGGTTTAGGCCAGAAAGTTTTACAAATGATTCGAATTTGAGTGAAATCGGGACTTTGTATGCGCAAACGGGAGCAAATTTTCAAATTTGAAAATTGCAAAAATTCCGATGGAAATTTGCGGCTTCGCCGCACAGAAGCCGTTATACGTATCAATGTAAATCGGATAACTTTTGATGCCCCACTTGTCTAGATGATGTCCAGTGATTTTCAGCCCTGCAGGTGAAGCGCCTTCAGAGGAGTTGACGAAAATGCAACGTCAACGAAAATGCTGAGTCGGCATTTCGGAATTTTCAATCCAAGATGGCCGACTTCGGTTTGTCAAGGGGCGTGGGCATAATAATATTTTTGTTTGTCATCACATGAAGAATGTGTGTACCGAATTTCGTGGCTCTACGACAAAATTGACGTCGGGGCGTCTCCCATTGACGCAATGTAATTTGACTTTTGCAGGTGGCGCTATCGCGCCATTTTTTTATGAGCAATTATGCAACACATAAAAAAATTAATTTTTCGGCAGACCTGAATTTTGGGCAAAATTTGGTGAGTTTTTGAATATGTTCAGGGGGTCAAATTCCTGCTCAAAGAGCAGAACAAAGAAGAATAAAAATAATAATAATAATAAAAAAAATAATAATATTTTTAGCAAAAACAATATATCCGAAAACATTAGAATGACAAATTATACGTTTTTCGAAAGCTCTGAACCTTCCCCACGTCACCGTGGGGTCATTGGCGAATGACGGGCGCTGACGCGCCCGTCATTCGCCATGACGTCGGGGGGTCGCCCACTGACCTCCCATTGACTTCCATTCATTTTAGCAGTAATAAAGATGGCCCATGCCTACGGCATGGGTTGCTGGGATAGTGGAATCAAGGCAAGGTCACGACCTCAGCCGAACTTGTGCGCTGCGCGCACAAGTTCGGCAAGACAGTTAGCAACGAAGCCCAGGCACTCATCGTTGCGGAAGCAATAGGCCCTACGCCCTGTAGGGGCTCGGGCCTAACTAGTGTCTTGTGCACAAAGTTAGACACATGGACAAGGAAGTGACTAATGAAATAATTGAGACATATACAGAATGGCAGAATGGCAGAATGACATACTGGCCACACAGTCCAGCAGCCCCAAGCAGGTGTGCTGGATCCCCTTAAGTAGGGAAGGCAGCTACAGGTGAGCCACAGGATTGGCCAAGCAGGAAAACAGTCCTCCAATCACCAGCACGGGCTCACACAGCCAGGATTTCATGGTGGAAAGGTGACAGATTTAGTCACACACTAAATATAACAGGCAAATACTAACAAACGAAAAGAGCTTAAGGCCTAGGGCCATAACAGTCAAACAGCAAAATGTTTATTAGGAAAACAAAAAAGTCATTATAGGCAGGATGGGCCTTAACACGTATAATGTAAGCACAACTTTTTCATTTTCCAGAGGCTTTGGAGCTTTTGAAAGAGGCTAATGGAGGCTAACAAAGGCGTTTCTTTCTGACACTTTTGTACAGAGATCTTAAGATAATTTTTGACCTGTTGCTGGCTCTTTACAATCAGGGAAGTTTGCGTGAGTCACCCTCTGTGCATTGGGAATAACTGGGCCACATTTACTGAGTATCTAGTAGTTGTTCCTGTCTGGATCACAATGCTGAACCCTCATAGACACAGCTATGCTACTGGGGCCGCCAAAAATAGCATTATGGTTCTGCTACGCATTAACACCAAGTGGTACACAGATCAGTTCCATGAATTTTCCTAGAATTAGCCTGACAACTTAAGCTAGAATTATCACAATTCATCAGGCCGCAATGTGAGAAGAACTATTACAATGGCAGATAGCGAGCAATTGTTTTGATTAAGATAGATCGGGTGGTGATGACAGAATTGATCATGGACAGTGGTTCTGTAACTGGGTCTGTATAATAATATAATAATATATAATTGACATAAAATATAAATTATTAATGTAATTAAGGTTGCCTATTTAAAAAAATATATTTAGTTATGTAATAACTCACCTATCACTATCGCTCAATTGAATAACATTTTAGATTACACATTTTTTAAACACATTTCTTTACATACACATTAAACTAATGCCACCCTCAGACTGCACTCAGAGCTATTGTGAGAGATGTGAGTGCAGCTTAGAGCAGTGCAGTGTACTAGTTACATGAAGAGTGGAGCACTGCTGTGCTCTTGTGGTCACAGTTTTTGAACGCTGTGTTTAGACGATAACTAACTATTTCTGTGGGAAAAAGGTTGGGGAGGGCTGCAGCGTCCAGATTCATTCTGTTGCTGACTCCTCCTAACAGGAGTCAGCAACACAACAACAATAACTCAGAGGGCTGTCTGAGCTCCTCTCATTACGCTTAATGTTTTGGAATACTACCGGCCTCTGCGGTGCAGATTACACTTTGTACAGTCTGATAACGGATTTATAACTCAGTGTGTGGTGGATTCTGCACGTATTTTGAGCGGGTTACTTGCCGACAGCCTGTTAGACCAACTACAGTGTACTGTGGTACATATTTGACCAAAGCAACAGTTTCACGTGGTTAACTTGGTAACACACATCTAATGACCTGAAAACCGCTCTAAACTGCTGCCCTAACCCTAACCCGGCATGAGCTAGGTGTAACATAATATCATCTGAATATTGTTATTGGGATACCGCTAAAAACATGGAGATATTCATCTTTGTCAATATCGCCCACCCCTAGCTGATTATCTGAGTTTTTAGCAGGATTGGTGTGGGGATACTTGTGGCATACATGTGTATATTTTTTCTGATGGTGTTTATTTGACCGGGTTGCTGCAAAGAAGAGTCCTCTATGTTATTATTGAAGTTTTCTGTGTTCAGGAAAAGTTATCAGCATTGTTGTTATAAAAGCTTGGTCTAATCACAACGCATCTTGCATTTTAGAGCTTACAAGAATACTATCCCCAAGATGGCTTCCGAGTGAGTATCTTTTTCATTTATTTGCCAAATCAAAATAAATGGGTCATGCAGTGTAGTAGTGGTAAACCCAGATTCATAGTGTGAATTAACTGTGTTTCGGGTTACAGGAAAAGACTGTCCGCTAGGCGCAAACACACTCTAAAGGTAACATCAGACTCACATAAGTGGTGGAAGTGATGTAATACTTACCTCTTGATTATGCTCCATTTGCAGAGCTGCATGCTCGTTGTAGCCAACACTTTACTGGACAATGAAGCTTCTGTGAAGGCCGAGGAGAGGGAGAAGTTCCTGAAGGACAAATGTCCCCCTCTGGAGCTGCCCTACTCCAAAGATGAGCTTATAGTAAGACCTACTGCTACAAATGACACACTTGAATCATATAGATGTATTCATTAAATCTGGTATATTTTAGGAACTATGTCAAAAACTTCATGAGCAGATCGACCTTAGTGAAGAGGAGAGATACTGCTTAGAGTTCAAACTAAACATGGTTCTTGATGAGGTGAGAAAAATAAAAATCAATAAAACATTTACTTTGTTTAAATGAAGCCATGTTGATTTGTCCTCTTCATGTAGGTCAGGGACCTCAATATTAAGATAGTGGACCTGAGGGGTAAGTTTAAGAGGCCCAGGCTGAAGAAAGTGCGTATGTCAGCTGATGCCATGCTCAAAGCTCTGCTGGGCTCCAAACACACAGTCAACATGGACCTGAGGGCCAACCTGAAGCAGGTCAAGAAGGAGGTCAAAGAGGAGGTGAGTGTTTGTTGAAACAACATAAGTGTGTTGATAAACAAAGAACAGATGTGCTCAAGGGGATAGACTTTATAAAGTTGCATTTTCATACTTCATTTAAGCTTGTCCTAAAGATCAGGATTTAATGCCCACTCAGCCTGCTTATTTTAACTTTTTTTTTAAAAATTCTGTGTTACAGGACAAGCAGCTGCGTGATGTTGGAGACTGGCGTAAGAACATTGAAGACAAGTCTGATAGAAAGAAGATGTTCGATAGTTAAATTGAACCTAGCTCTGCTTTGAGACACAGTAATAACTTTAAGAACATAATTCAGACCATGACTTGAAACTGAACAGTTTTGTTCTCTATATGTGCAGCATTACAGTAGCCTGGCCAGTCATTTTCATTGTATTTACACAGAAAGTCTGTCTGTCTTTCAAAATGGGTTTGTGCTGGGGAAAATCAAACCAAGCAATACTTACATGTGAACCCAGACAAACTTTCTCAGTGTACATAAAGAGGCTTCCTATAACAACAGTATCAAATCAGAACTTTGCATTTGTATAAGCAGCTAAAGAGCAGGCTTTCATAAGATGAGGTGTCTTGCTTGAATGGTAGTTTGATAGTTGAATGGGGAATCTGTTACGTAGACCTACGGTAAGGAAAGGACAGTCACAGGTGTTTAAGATGGTATAGATAAAACTGTTCAGTGATACCTGCTTTTGCCTGTACTTTCACTGCACTGTGATGTATATTCTGTATGTAAAGAGGATTGTGTACATCAGATTGTTCTGAGTAGTAACACTTCTATAGCCGTTCTTAAATTAAATACTTTTGCTAAGCAGTGGAGTACCCCACACACTGTGTAACTCATGGTTTTACTATTCTGATCTGCTAAACATAAGACAAGCATGTACAGTATTCTCAAGTTTGTAAAGCAAAAGATGCCACACAGCAGCTGCTCATTTAAGATTCAAGATAACAACTATGTAATCATATCTACTGTCAAATTAAATGCTCATCAATTTATTCTGTCCATCAGTTGTATATTACTTTTTGCCTGTTTGTAAGTAGCAGTTATTTTGCTGTTTGCTAATGGACCTTTAGCTTTAGCACATACCTGTGCTAGGCCAGCAGTAACTAATAAGAAAACTCATCTGTTTGTGTACTCGATTAAAATGTTCACTTCTATGCGTTTAAAGTGAGAGCAGACACTCACCAGTCCTCTGGGTGTGAGTCAGTGTGAGTAGATAAAGCAGTTGGAGTCAGTCTCACAGGGCCTCACAGCTGTGCTGGATCACCTGTTAGCATTAGCATTAGCATGCTGCCTTTATGCTAATCTACAGTAATCCTGCGCGTTTATCTAAGCGCCAGCACGCTCTGTGCGGGTTTAACTGGATCTGTAGAGCTGACAGTGGCTTCCCTGAGCCACAGACACATGAAGCTTTATCCATTGTGGTTTCAACAATAACTTTAAACAAACTACTCAGATTATGGTATTTTGAAATGCCAAAGCATTAGCTGGTGGCCCCAGAAAAGGTAAGGAATGACCAAACATGTTCCTTGATGTGGGAGAACCTCTTTAGTGAATGTTTCTGTCGTTGCAGAAAAGATGATGACACACCAGACCTCGGGACTACACTGGTGACTACAGGTATGTTTAATAAAGGCATCTTTCACCATACTCTCTGTAACCCCTTCCATCAGTAGCCGGGCCTTCCTGTGGTTTAACACTCTTTTAAATAAAATGGAAAAAACAGCGTGACGAGCTAAATACTAAAAGGGTTATTTTGGGTAATATGACTGTAGTCCATTAAGTGATGCAGGATCAGCTGTACAAAACGTGCAGCTGTCTCTTGTTCCTGGCATGCATTTGATTATTGGTATACACCATAAACACAAATCCCACATTGGACATTAGCTAATTAGTATATTATTATTCAACATCAGGTACTACCAAATCCAAGGAGCCAGGCACAGTAGCTCCTCTTTTGTGTCATTTGGTAAACTTTAAGAGGTGTTCATATTGCTGTAACAACTTTCAATAAAATACATGTTTTTACTGCTCAAAAACAAAACAACAAGGTCTAAGCCTACCAGGATCAAGATTACAATCATATGAATTCATCATTCTTTATATAGTTGGCAAAGTCTTAATGAGTGCGCTGTGCTGAACCATTTGATCCTCCTGTTGTAATTCCGTTGAGGCGCTTGTGTCCCATCTCTCGACACATATCCATAACAGCACCAACTGATATCACAAATTCCCATCCTGACGTTTACATCCATCTGTCTGTGTGGGATTCAAAGGCAGCCAGCATTTGTCAGTAAATATGCTACATTATTACATAACATTTGAGTGACATTTGAAATAATATTAGTCAGTGCCATTTGTAGCTTTTCCCGTTTACAGCCACAAGCATTTCCAATTAGTTCTGACTTTACACCAGAAGTCATCAGCTTCAACTACGTCTTGAGCGTTTGGGGTCTGGTTTCTTCATGCTAATACAAGTTATATTTGACTGCTGCTGTGGGCTGTTTCATATCCTGTAATAACAGCTGCCCCTTCTCTAAAGACAGAATTAGACACAAGCGCGGAGCAGGAGGGACATCTACAGAGGGGAGACGTGCATATCCACCCGGGGAAAATGGGGAAAGGCACAGACTGTGTAGTTACAGGAGTACAGGAACAATAACAACATCTATTATTTGTACATTTGTACCAAGGACAAATCAGCCAAATTAACTACGGCTGCACAGTAGAGATACACCAATATTGGACTGATATTTTAACTTTTTAGCGCATCGACCATCAGCCTTAAATTTCTACCAGAGGCTGATATTTGTTTGACTTGCTGCCTAAAGAATACATATAAAGCTTCATTTGAATACTTTAGTGCAAAGAGATAACAGGATAAAATATATACTACATTGCTCTCTTATAGGTATGTGGTGAGTTTATTGAATTACATAATTTGGGGATAATGATCAAAATTGGTCCAAAAGTATCGGCAGAACTTATCGACCATCGATTGCTCTGTATTCTAAACAATTGGTATCAGCATCGGGCATGAAAAAAACTGTATCGGTCAATTTTTCCTGCACAGTAGTAGAAAACATTGCAATATGCAAATAACACCATGACAAGATAACAATTACTCCAAAAGGCTATGACAAAGTTGGACAATTATAAAACTCGCATTTTAATAGCTATATTCTAGAAGGAAAATACAAAACATTTTTCATATTTCAGTGTCACAGTCTGCAGTGCCAAGTTTAGTCCGTTAACAGCCACCATGTCCAGATGAAGACTAATCAATCACAACCTCTGACATCTCCAGATACTAACAAACCACAATGTGTTACAACATTCCATTACAGCATTTTGGGACACTGTAGTAATGTTGTTATCTTTGTTTCAGACTTTAATTTCTCTCTGTGTTGTTGTTTGTGGGCTGAATGAGGGACCGTTATCCTGAAGAGGAGAGGTAAACATGAGGTGAGTCTATGTTGAACTTGGACCCTCAGACAACCTTATCCTGATCTTAACTTGACCCTGAAAGATCTCACTCAGGAGCCATTTGGACACGGCGTGGTCCCATATCAGGTGTACCAGCTCCTTTACAACAACATCGGTGCTATTTAAGGCTGGCTATACAACATGTTTATAGAAGAGTTTACTAGTACATAAAATGTTGTTTTTAAACTTTATTAATCCTTAAGGGAAAGGGAAGGGATCATTTATGTAAAGGTGGGTAGAATAACCAAAAATTGAACTTGTAACAGCAACATTACTTCAAAATAATATTATTCAAGTAGAAGTACAAAGTATTGGCCCAAGAAAGGTAAGAGTAAAAAAATAACAACTCAAGTAAAAGTAACTTAAAGAGTACATTTTGGGGGTGTAACAGCTGATTTATAATATGAAGTTAATGTAATTGAAAGGAAAAAAAAAACATGAAAGGATCCACAAAATCTAGTATTCTCAAAAGATACACAAAAATGAGAAAAAATCTAAATGTGCAGTGCAAGAAACACAAATGTTTAAATCATTTAATAGCTTTAAATGCTGTTGTTACTTGTAGACATACTTGCAGTGGGAGTAACTGTTACTTCAATAAAGATGTTACTCAAGTAGGAGTAAAAATATAGCATAGAATAGAAACGTACATGTAATTACACAGAAATGCCTACAAAAAATGTTTCCAACCTTAGGCTTTTTGGTTTCTCTTTTGGCCACTAGGTGGTGTTAAATAATCAAAGTATTACCAGGTGGATCACAGAAATTCTCAATCTAAAATACCATATTGCTCTTTGTACATGTTCTTGAGCATAGAGGTATTTTGAATGGATAAAAATTGTTCAAATTCCTCATAACTATGTATGCAAGTATGTTTTCTGGTTCATAAGTTGACAACAGTGGGGGTAAAATAAAGACAGTCCATCCCTCACACAGGCAGGTGGAGGACAGACATGCATTTAAACCAACACTGACATTCTGTAGCCGAGGCCATGTAAACATACACATATAGCTGTGATAGTGCGGATAGGCCCTGCGCTTCATCGGACCTGGCACTCAGGGCATTCATCCAGATCGGGTTGTAAGTGACACATCCTTAGAGGGGACATGTGCCCAGCTCTCTGACAGAAATCACCCCGGGACTGCTAAATACCCAGCATGCCTCAAAATCCTCCCACCCGTGACTCACCCGGACCTGTCAGCACCTTCCCTCTGCACCCCCAGTCCCAGGTCCGACAGTTAAAGACTGCTAACACACTGGGGTCAGACGGGCTAACAGGCAATGTGATAGCACTTTATGATAACTACACTTTTAATAGCCTTTATTTATAATAAATAATTAATTGAGAAAAATCCATGCTTAGTAACTAGTTAATTAATACCTAAACCCTTTTCTCCTTAATTAAGAAGTTAAGTAGCCTGAATCTTTCGTAATAAACTATTTGTTCATTATGAATTATACTTATTAATATTAAGGGGTAGTTATTATATAGTGGTACCGGTAAGATTAACCAATTAGGACACTATACATCAGGCTGGTATTTCTGAGTCTGCTGTGAAGATGGTAAAACAACAAGAATTTTTACTGATAATAGCGAGTAAAATAAGATAACCTTTATTTATCTCACAACTAGGAAATTCCAACAAACAAATAGTAGTAATTTTGGTATGGCACCATTTTGAACCAGTCTTGGCCTGTCCGAAATACATCCCGATGGGTTATGGATGACCAAGAATCGTCAGTGAATCAATAAAGTTCATGTAACTTTCCAAAACAACTGCTTGTCTCCATGTTCTTGCCTTGCCTGGATTGTTCCACAGTATGATGTGGACCTGTGGAGAGATGAGCCAGCTCACAGTAAGAATGCATGTTTTGTTTTTTTTATTAGCAGTTAGCAATAAAAGGTTAAGGTACAGCTGTAATTGAATAAATACAAGATCACTCAAGTTTAATACCATACTGTGGAACATTCCAGGCAATAACATTTACATGAAGACAAGCACATGACAAGCCCTCTACCAGAATTGTTTTATTGTGCACCTTTGAAATGATAAATCACATTTTTAGTTGACAGAACATTAAGATTAGGCCCTAGAATAGTATTAGTACAGTAAAAGGCACAGAACACATCTTGATGATTCTGAATAGTAACAAGCAAAGATTAATAATTTGGACCCAAGAAGAGAAAACAGCTGCTCGTGTGAAAGTAGTTAGTTTCCAAATTTGCCACAAGTAAACAGTAATCTGCAGAGCATTCCCTTATGTCCTGAAGGAACTTGTAAGACTTCTTGAATAATATTTGTGCCACAGCTGAGGGTGAGGCTAGGTAAATGCAGTTATAATATATACTAGCAACATTACCCCAATGGCCCGCCATCTGAAATCTTACCAATCTATTTATATCGCCAAGTTCATATGAGATTGCCTCAGCAGCCGCAGAATGGTCTGGAAAGATTTCTGGGCTATGGACCCTGAGTTGGGCTCCAAGATGAAACGCTAACCAGGGCCAGTGATTATTATGTGGTATTTATAGACGGCACATATGCATGCTGGTTAAGCACTTTTTATTTTGGGCAATTGTTAAAAGTGATATCAAAGCTTCTTGACCGCTTTCTCTCTTTTCAGATTTCTGTCTTGACCAGATGGATGATGGCGCAACACTTCAGTCGCAGTTTCAGCGTTTAGACTTTTATTTAGTGATTATGTTTTCTAACAATAGGGCTTGTTGTTGTCAGTAATTCATTCTAATAGAATAAAAAAAAAATCTGTATACTACTCTGAAGAATATTTGATCTTTAGTTTAATTGATTTCTGTTTTTATGTAACCAGATCATTGTCGTCTCTTGTTTTATAGGTCACATTGCCAAGGAGAAAGCCTTAAGCCCGGTCTTCAATTACCATCCCACACTGGACATTCGTTAACTTTTGAACCTCCCCTTTACTCGTTAAGGCGGCGTGACAGCTGTGAAGGAGGCCTCTTTGCCGCTAATTTTCTCACAGAAGATGACACAACCTAAAAGTCCTTTGCCGATGTCCTGAAGTGGGAGAAGAATAGGTGCGCTACGGGCCGAGGTGAGTGGATTTGAAATGACAACCTCTTAGAGTTAAAGTAGTGGCTAATTGGTGGAATTTCTGGCGAGGACATTTTGGCTCAGTACTAAAGATAGGAACAGTTAATTGACTGTTGTTAGTAATGATTTTAGTTCTATTTTCAGAAAGGTCATTTGGAGTAATAGGTGTTTTAAAATGTTTTTGACGATGATGGATTGGAGAATTATCTTGGGTCCAAGAAATAAGAATAGGTATAAGACTTGGAGTCGGTCAACGATCACGCACACGCTGGAATAAGTTGAGTATATTTAGGTTCTTCAATTTTCAGCACTGTTTTAGCCGTTTCCCACTATATGTCAAATCATGAATCTAAAATACAGTAGTCAACGGACTAAACTGAGATAGTGAGATGTACATTCAATCACAAATTATTGCCACAAAAATAAATAATAGTAAAGAGTGGCTGTGGAAATTTTAAACCATTTAACTCTGGCGTCCCTTTGTGGCACAGTGAAACACAAAACTGAGTTGGAATTAAATTTGTTCAAACTTCCAAAATGTGTAATTTCTACTGAGCTTCGCTGTAATGAGTACAGTGTTTGTAACCTCCTCTATTATAGGTGAAAGTTTCCTCATTCACTGCTGGGTTTATACTGTTCCTTTACCCACATCCCCCTTTTATAGCATCCCCGTGACCTCAGAGCCCTGAAATGATGTCCGGCCCCTCCTCAACATCAGACTTACTGGATGAAGTTGGCACTGTAAGATGACACGGGGGGGCTGTGACGGGGCTATTGGCCTGAGGATTGTGCATTTCCATAAAGAGGATCACCATATCCATATCGGCCGCCTCATATATAAATGTCCCCTCCGCCATCGAGTCCCACTGTCTCTGCTACTCCCTTGCCCCTGTCAGCCTGAACGTTCTGAGTCCATTAGGTGAGTCTTGTTTACCTGCTGCCTGCGTGCATGGATGATGAGACTAAGACAATGGAAGTCAGAATCTCAAAGTAGAGCTGAATGCTTAATTTTTTTAGTATATACATCATTTTGTCTATGCTTGAAATAGATTAACTATAGAAGCTGTGTTTTTTTTTGGATTATGATGATGCTCTTTACCATTGCTATGTAATTCCTATAGGTGATTATGAGATGGAGGCTGCGTGACAGATTAACAGAATGCTTTATTTTTTGTTTAAATTTTTTGTGGTGAGATTGCTTTTTTATAATCTTAATGTATGTGATTTTTATATTAAATAGATAATACAATAATTGTGTTTTGCTTAAATATCATGGATGTTAATGTTACTTTTGACAGCTCAGAATTAAGATGGAGGCTGCATGACAGATTAACAGAATGGTTTATTTTCTGTTTCAAATTTTTGAGATTGCGTCCCCTAATCTTACTTTATATGTTTATTATATTAACTAGATAATCCAATAATTGTACTGTTTTATTTACTTATTTGTTGTTTTATAGTTTTAATTTTTTAGTTGAAGAGATGATAATGCAACACAGCGGATTTCTTGCAACTTGAACACATGAATAGTTTTACCCAAGTTGTGTTCGTCCGTGGCTTGTCCCAATTAAGACATGGATCCTAAATACGTTTGGAATTATTTGTGTGAAACAGTTGGCCTCAGTGAGCGCCTCATTTGCAGACACTGGTCGGGGCTGTAGTGTTGGCAGTGAGTGTTCTGCAGCAGCACATTCTCCCGGCCCCAGATCCCACTCTATGAAAGGCATTGCTGTGTTAACTCCCAGAGGATATTTAGTTTGGAACACCTGTAAAGGAGCTTAGCACAGGCGTCAGGCCCGACATCTGACCCCCGTGGGTCCAAACTTAGCTCAGTCATCGGCCCCACGCTCATCAACTGTTTTATTAGATCACATTTCATCCAGTGGAGGCTGCGCACGGCTCTTATATTCAACGTCTAATTTGATTCATTTGACTCACTGACTTTCACTTCTTTCTTTACAGGCTGTGAAGAAAATAAACCGCAAACATGTCTGAGTATGTATTTTTTTTAGATATATATCTAAACTATTCTTTTACTGTTATTGTGCTTGCTGTTCATTTTACATGCAGTATCACAGACATGCCACATAGAAGAGCGATTTCCCTTGGTTAATGCTAAGAACCCTTGGCTATTTGTACAATTTTATATTCATTTAATACATAAACTACTGTTAAAGGATTTACTGTAAACTATACCATACCTATTTTCCATTTTAATCATGGTGAAACACAATATTGATCTATAATGGCTTAGTAATAGAAACAGGTCCATTTACCTCCTGTCCCAAACTGCAGAACTCTTTATAGTGGCACATTATCATTCACGTGTTTTTATTGTTAAGAAATGGATAAGGGACCTTTTCAAACTATACTTGTATGATACTGAGGCTGACTTTTTTAAATAGTTGTGCAGGGGGGAAGTAGGCGGAGATAGGGGGTAGGTGAAAGGAGGACTCAAGTGTCGAATGCTGGACAATATAGGATTAATCAAACATGCATGATTCAGTTGATTCATAAATACAACTCTGAGGAAGCTAATGATTACGAAGCATAATTACTACAGCTCATAAAAAACAATTTTACAAAATATGTCCCCTAAATTAAATTGAATTGATCTTGTCTTTTGCTTTAAACAGCAAAAAGATGACCTCCAGCCGCAGGCATCATCTGAAGGTAAGGCATAACTTGACATTTTATGCTCTCTGGAGAATGTGCTAAACCCATGTGTGCTTTAATGTTACACTTTAAATCCATGTGGTATGCTCTGAGTGATATGTTTATGGGTTGTCATGGTGATTTTGAGTAGGCCTTAAACCAGGAACAAATCCCTTCCCTGTAACATCTCCAGTGTCACTCGTATTTGTCATTTACACATCAGTCAGAGCTCCTTTTATTAGTGGTCAGGCGCCATCTACTGGCTCAAAAGTCTTAACACACAATCCAGTCCAAGATCTAACTTAATCTTCTGACTAACTAGAGCTATATATTTAAGTCTGGGGCTGAAAATGTAAAACAAGAGCAGTCTTAACTCTAGAGCCAGTCTATCAAAACCAGTAGCAGCTCACGAAAAGAACCTTCACCTCAACTCGTCGGCAAAGCAAACAAGTGTCACATACAAAAGCAGTTACATAAACAACATAAACAGTTACGAGAACAACAAAAGGTGTCAACTCTGAACTAAACACAAAATATTACATCATTACAGTGTTTTGATGTTTTAACTGTTTTCTTCCTAAAATTTGAAGGTACTGTATTTGTATTCATCGTGCAGCCTAACTTTAGTTGGGAATTCAAATAGAAGAAGATTCCCTCTTTCTGGATTTGGGACACTATAGTCGTGGTTTATTGCTAGATTAGCAACTAGGACCAGTGTTACAAAAGACTTCCAAATAAAAACAAGCAATTCTTTCAGTCTTCTAGCCATATCTGGTTCTCTGGTCAAAGTGTAGTTGAAAATGTTACCTCCACCCTTGCTAAAAGTTCTGGTTCTGTTAATGCATATTTCTGGTTTTACTGATTGCCTGCTTTTTGTTGGACAGAGTTTGATGCTTCAGATCGCTGCCAGCTGGATTGAGCAGGAGAAGAAAGATATTGTTGTTGCCAAAGAAGCTTACATGAATGAGAAGTGTCCTCCTCCCGACCTGAGCGGCGACCAGAGTACTCTTATGGTAAGCCTCATACAGCACCCTTATAGTGATAGTTTGAGTTTTTCCACAAATCTTACAATGCAATAGCTCTACAAAATTCTAGCCTCGACAACAAGCCATCAATGTTATCTTCACTTAGGAAACTTGCAAGAAGCTGCATGCCCTCATCGACAAGATTGATGAAGAGAGGTACGACATGGAGGCTAAAGTACAGAAGGCAGACAAAGAGGTATTTGTTTTGAGTGGAATGTTTTTTTTGAATAAACTGTTCCTAGTTTGATTTATTGGGTATGTGTAATGCAAAATATCTACCACACAGTATTGTGTCTTTCAATCTGTTACTATTGTTTATACCTAGTGTCTTTTGCTACTTTAATGCTCACTGATTTCCATACTTTACATATGAAATGAATGATCTTCTTCACTTTGTGTCCCAGATTGAGGACCTGAAACTGAAGGTGGTGGACCTGGCTGGTGTGAAGAAGCCCGCTCTGAAGAAAGTGCGTATGTCCGCTGACGCTATGCTCAAAGCTCTGCTGGGCTCCAAACACACAGTCAACATGGACCTGAGAGCCAACCTGAAGCAGGTCAAGAAGGAGAAGAAAGAGGAGGAGGTGAGTCCGGGGATACTGGGAAGTTACACTGGGGCAGTACAGGGCTGGAAAAAATGTAATGTTTATTTAAATTTGCAGCATTTATGCTGTAATTTGTGATTAAGTTAAGATATATTTTTTCATTATGCTGTCCATTGATAAGGATGGTATTAATGATATGGTAGTATTATAAGTTAAAGATGTGGAAAATACTTCTGATCATTCACATTTGACACAAAATTTGACAGTTAAACATACATCATTGTGATGTGTATGAGTAATATGATATTTTTATATATTTGGCATATGCTTTGATTATAGTTGTTGTGCACCCTCAGTTTCAGGCCGCAAAATAGGCTTTTGGCCCTATTACTGATATTGTCTGTGTGTTGTGTGGCGCAGGTCGCAGATGTGGGTGACTGGCGTAAGAATGTTGAAGACAAAGCCGACAGGAAGAAGATGTTCGAGACCTCCTAAACACACTCTGGTCGCTCTGGGCTTGTGGCACTTTTTATGGAATTTATGGAGCTTTTTCAGTGATTTCAGATCATGTGTTTCATTAAATCTGTGACTTCCATCTCCACCTGTTAGTGTATGTCACTTCAGCTCATCAGTTCCACTATAAATACCTCCTATTTTTCATAGTAGCCCTGGCTTAAAGTGCATTATTTTGTAGGTAGTGATCCTGATTATTATTGTGCGAATGTTCAGTTTTGGCCACTTCCTGCTCTGATAGATTTTATAATAAATATATGTTTCCTAATCGACTGTCTGGAGATATTTTGTCTTCATCTCAGAGACTCTTAACACTACTAAAGGTGCATGACACATCATACCCGTGCAGCTGTCGTTTTACTTAACCTTTTTAACCTACCGCAACAAAAATGTACTCATTGTATTCTTAATTTTCATTCTGAGCAGAGAATCCAAATCAGCCAAAACTTTTAAGGAAAGTGGTTCAGTGATGTTGTGTTGTGCATTTTATAGTGCTGTTTAAGTCAGTGAGAGATGGGACAGAATATCCAGACTTGCAAGTCAGGAAGGTGTGAAAAGTGAATCTGACTTTTAACATACGAGTCAATGGCTGCCAACATTGTAAGAATAACTTAAATTTGATTGATTTGACAAAAACATTTTAAGAATTTGTTAGTTGCCACAGGGCCATTAGGGGTCAGTAAAGGCCTTGCTGTAGCACTCCATCTGTTGATATATGTTAAGTGGTTTCAGATGACCACTCGTGTTGGGCCATATTGTGTTTAGACTAAAGAGTAGTGCATTTAACTTCATCCTAAAAGAAATAACCCATACTCATGTCCTGTAATTGTAGGGCAGCACTCAAATTCACTCTCAGTGTTAACTTTTATACCACATATATTTACTCTATTGTATTTTAATTCACAATTTAGACATATATGTCCAAATGGAATCATTTTAAATAATGAACAGTTACTGTGCAGCCTTATTTCTAGAGATTACCTCACTTATTTCACCTGATTAGTAAACATTAGTCAATTTAAAGTATCGGTCATTCGAGAAGAAGGTGTATTGATCTAAAGGTGAGACGCAACTACTGAGTCACATTATAATTCCTCGTTCTATCCCAAATGTAATTCTTTGTTTCTTCCTTAGGCTTGTTTGCTATCAGGATTCTTGGGGCTAACCCAGGACTGCTGACCACCACAGTCCAAGTGAGCACTAGTCCATGATGCAGGATTTACAGCCCCAACGGTCAAAAGATGAAGGTATTTCAGGAGCTTGTTGGCCTAGTTGGTTGGTTGGCTCAAAGTTTGCCCATGCCCATAAAGAGGGTCCCCAGAAAGAAGTGGAAGCACATATATACCCCCAGAGATATCCGACTTTTAGTCTTTGACTCAACCCATCGCTGCCTCGCCATCTTCACCGTGTAGGTAAGAGGCTGCTGTGTTTGTGTCAGTGGAATACTCTGTCATGAATCTGATCAATACTTAAAATGCGGAATTATTTTTATTATTCTTTTTTATTTCTAAACTATAATTTAATCTGTATAATTGTAATTACAGATATAAAATTGGCACAAAAATGTCATCATCGAAATGGTCAAACATTGTACTAATTATGAGTACTTCTTATTTAAAAATGTATCCTGTAGTCACCAGTATTGATGTTTGGCTTATTTACAGTGTTTCTGATATTTTAAATACAAAACATAAACAACTTGGTATAATCTTGTATTTTTTTACCCAAATATTGTCACTGTGTAAGATATGTTCTTCCATGATTAAGATACATTGAATACATAATGTTTTCAGTATTCACTGTAGTAGTAGCAGTTCCAATAATAGGAGGGGCAGTTGCAGTAGTAGTAGCTTGCATAAGTACTTGTGTATATCACGTTGCCAACTCAAGTAAGGAGTCAGAAGGATTTATGATGCAAGTGAACACATGAGTTTAGTGATTGTATGTACAGTATTATTTAGTGTTTTTATGTTAAAGTAGCTACAAGTTGTGCTACTAGTCATTTATGTTGTTTTTGGAGCTTGCCAGTTCAGCTGTTTAAGCTTTTCAACATAAAAACTCAAATCCTAAAGGCCACTGTTAACCTTGTGACCTCAAGCCAGAATTAAACCTGACCTTGTTGCTTGAGGTCTCCTGTTTAATAGGAATAGGGAATTTAGCTTTTTAAAAATAGAACCACTCAAGTCACAATGTACTGTAAGTGTGGGTTAAACGAGGATTTAGACAAATCTTAACAAAATCCAGGTAGGACTGTACTTTCCAGCACAGTATTAGCACAGTGATGTGATGGGAATAGCACGGTGACTCAAAGTAATACCAGAACAATTCAATACAATATTTGTGTTTCTTTTAGAGTCAGAGCCAAAAGGAAGTCAAGATGTCTGAGTAAGTCCATGTGTCAGTCTTGTAAAGTAGATACGAGTATTTCAGTGTTTATAGTTTGTAATGCCTTTCTTGTTTCACAAAGGGGAAAGAAGATGACCTCAAGCCGCAGGCATCATCTGAAGGTGAGCAAACTTGTGCTGACCCTAACTTCATATTCAGTTTTTTTTTTAAATAAACGTACCTACCCTAATGTTCGCTTGCCTGTAGCGCTTTTGTAGACCAATGTATTGCTTCTTTAGAATATAGATATCCTTGAAATATCGAGATTATTAGACAACGATTCTGCAGCAGAGAAGTTTGCGTTATAGATCTGGGCAGATGGTATGCTAGGGCTCACGGATAGGTGCCAAATTGATCAACTATGGTCACAAAATAACTGATATATTGCACGAGGTAACCTTCAATATTTTAACTGCTTATATTGTAAAACCTTCACATGCACCAAAAAAACAACAACATATTTCTACATAATATATACAAAAATACTCATAACGATAGTGATTGTTAGGACACAGTTCAGTCTGGGTCAAGGAACTAACAAAAACCAAGATGTTCAATGGTTAAATTAGAGATAATTTAATAAACAGGAAAGTTTGTTAATATGTATGTACGTACATGCATGAGTCAAACAATTCTACAAAGTAGAATTTACACTTAGCAAACCAAATGTACCGAAAATCAAAAAAATAAACTACAAAACCACAATAACTACAAGTGTCTCAATTGGAACAAGTCACGCAGGCTTATTAACAGAATCCTTTGACAAATTATAACAAGAAACACATAAAGCTCAAATAAACTACTGTCTCAAAACACACATTTAAAACAAAGTAACTGACGTCTGTGTAATACCTCAGTTGTCCAGATCTAATCCATAGCAATAGATGAAATTTAAATCGGTCAACGGGAAAAATCGTTGTAGGAGTGAAGACATTTCGCTGCTCATCCAAGCCACTTCTTCAGTTCTTGGCTGAAACTTGAGACAATAGCTGTTTACAGTTTCAGTGTAGTTAGCCCCTCCCTTAGTTAGCCCCTCAGATAGATGTAAGACAGTGTCCACCAGCAATCTGACCAGAACTGAAGGAGCAGCACCTACAGCTCCTACAACGATTTGTCTAGTTGACAGATATGATTTTGTCTTTTGCCAAAGTAACTGACGAACAAGAAACTTATACAAAATGGCATATACTGATGACAAAGGCGAGAGAATCTACTTAAATAGGGGGAGGCGCTGCAGGTGTGACATAGGATTGACCAGGCAGGAGCTCAATACACCAATCAAGGTGCATCCATAGCAAAGGCTCATACAGCCAGGATGACATGGGGAAAGGGGACAGGATTCAACTGCACACAAAACTTAAAGAGCATATATTACACTGTTTTCTGATTTATCTTATAATGTTATTTCCTCATCACAAACTTACCTGGAATTGTTTTTTGTTTCATTCACACATATTTAATACACAAACCTTGTATATTTAGGCTGAGTTCTTCTCTCAAACAGAAAACACTCTGCTCCACCTTGTGATGTCGTGCAGTAATACAGGAAGTGCGCCACTTTTTAAACTCCATACGCCTTCTCGAGAATCATTTGGATCATTTCAGTTTTGTGCAATATGGGATCTTTAATATACACAACTACAAGGGGAAAGAGCTGAAATCCTGGGGCCGTAATAGTACAGTGTCAGCTATTTCTAAACAAATAATATAAATCAGTTGTCCCCGCTTCTCTGTGCAGAGTTTGATGCTTCAGATCGCTGCTAACTGGCTGGCAGACGAGGCCAAACAGATTGAGGAGGCCAAGGAGGCGTACATGGCCGAGCACTGCCCCGCCCCCGACCTCAGCGGAGACCAGGCTGCCCTCATGGTAAAAAAATATATAACTTTTTTTCACTGTAACTGATTTAACTGCAAATAACATGTACCGTACATTAATAATATGTTGTCATTCAGGAGGTTTGCAAGAAGCTGCACCAGGCTCTAGATGCGATCGATGAGGACAGATACGACACAGAGGCTAAAGTGGTGAAGGCTGACAAAGAGGTGACCGAAATATTTCACTTACTCTATTTCACGTGTATCATATTGCGTTACATTATTTACCACTGTTACAATTTGCTACAATGAATGAACGATTATGTTGTATTTAAATTAATAGAAAAAGGCAACATGAACTTTATGATGTTTAGGTAGGAAGAGGCTTTTTTAAAGGAGAGATTTTAAGGTGCACAGTGAAAATCCATCCTTTATCCATCATCATGTATCTGTGAGTTTCAAAGTGATGAAATATTGAGACTGTTGCCATAGCAATTAGCAATTCAGATGTTATATCTTCTGAATGTGTAAATATGTGAAATCACTGTCTTACTACAGCAGCAGCCTGGGATTGGTTGACTTACTAACTCACTATCTAAGAATTGGCACAAGAAACTCTCATTCTATAAGTTTTAAGACAATTTTAAATGATTGGAGTTAATTTGTCATATTGGTCCCGTATTGTGTTAGATTGAGGATCTGAAGATGAGAGTGAAAGAGTTGGCTGGAGTGAAGAAGCCCGCTCTGAAGAAAGTGCGTATGTCCGCTGATGCCATGCTGCAGGCTCTGCTCGGAGGAAAACACAAGGTCACCATGGATCTGAGGTCCAACCTGAAGCAGGTCAAGAAGGAGGTCAAGGAGGAGGTGAGTGTGCACCAAAGGCAATATACTGTAGACGCTCTGGGTGAATTATATGGCAGAATGCTGTATCTGAACTTGAGTACTACATAGGGTTTATGGATTTGATTTATTGATTCATTAAAGGTGCTGTACCTGATTTTTACTGTTTTCAAAGTGTGAAAAAGTGTGCAGTGGTTCAAAGTTATTCCTCACTGACCATATGCATCTCAAACATCCTAATTATTAAGTTTAGTTGGAGTTTCTAGTCAGCTTTTAACAGACAGAAAGAGACTGATGGTGATGAAGATAGGCAGATAGAGAGGCTGAGGAGGCTGATGATTCTGCAGAGAGTATATTTGTATGAACAGCGAGAGAGATGATTGGTTAAGAGGCAAAGGTATCTGGCTGTGATTAGCTGAGAGATGACCAGACATACGAACAAGGAGGGAATACATCTAACTGCATGCCAATTGCAAATGTAGAGTGCAGTTATTTTATTGTTTAGCTTATCGTTAATCTTTTACAGGAGAATTAGAGAGTTGTTTCTGCCTATATTTCAGAACGCTGAGGCCGTGGGCGACTGGCGTAAGAACATTGAAGACAAAGCCGACAGGAAGAAGATGTTTGAGACTAGCTAAAGACATTTTTATTTTACCTTTTGGTCTGCCACACCTCTCCTCTGTTGATCCAAACTTTTTTTCCTGGATTAAAAAGCTAAATTGTCATTAAATGTTCTGGGATATTTAAAAAAAAAAACTCACCCGCTGAAGTAATTTTGAATGTATAGATGTAAAAACACTAGTAAAGTAAGGAAGTAGATATTTGACAGATATGTCTTAGCATGACGATATTTGACAGATATGTCTTAGCATGACGAAGTATATTACAGACAAATACTGTAACTTAACATAATGCACCGGACAAAAATAAAATAAATTTTTACTTTTGAAAATTTTGGAGAAGTTACAATTCATTCAAGTTCACCAGTAGCAAGTACAAAGCTAGTATCAACCACCAGATGTCAGCAGAGATCTTATGTACTCCCGAGTTCCTATATGGATTTTACTGGACTCTCCTCAAGTCACTACCAAAGGACCATGCTACAATGACTTCATGTGGTGAGTGCCAATTTTATTTATTTTGAGCATTTACACACATTTGTATATTGAAGACATTCTGTAGAGAACTGAGACTTAATATAAAACCATCCCTATTAATAGTAAATGAAAGCTGCACTATTCAACTTTTTGTAACTTTTTGTAACTGTTCACCTCTTGCGTGTCTCCAAGGATGCATTTGGCATTGAACGTATCTATCTTGCTGTTTTATTGCCAGTAAAATACATAGAAAGCCTTGCATTTGTACGGTGAGCGGGCTTGCCTTTCCACAGATGTAACTGGTAATTTGGCCTGTTGGTGTAATCTGCTTGTCTCTGCGGAGATGGGTAGGAACATTCCAGGAAAAGTGATTTTTCATGGAGAAAAGCGATTGGCGGACCCACCTCCAGAAAAGTTGCATAGTGCCCCTTTAAATATTAGTGTAATATTTCAATAAGGTAAATTTTGGTTTTGAAATTGGTGTATTGCAAAATTAAGAAATGGGATATTTTTGTCCACCTTGTTCCAAAATATGACACATTTATTATAATTATCTGATGTATTGTTCTGCCTTTAACTTTAGCAGTGCAATCAGATTTTTGATTTTCCTCGTCTCTGTCAGCCCTGTATTCTTGCCTCCCATTGGCTGCCCCTTATAGAACACGCTGTTACCCGTCCCATAACATTACACCTGCCATTCTTTTGTCCCGCCCTAAACAGTGGGTGGGAGTACGGTGTTTGCAGTATTCCGCCTGAGGTGCTGACTTCTGTATATTTATGAGGTTGTTGTTGTGGTATTTCTGGCTCCCGGTGGCCCATTGGTCATTTACACGTCCATACCATAAAGAGGACTGGCCTATGTGCTGAGCGAGCTCTTATATACAAAGTTTAATAGTTAGTGTGTAGACTGGTTCTCTGCCCCCTCCTCTTCCTCCGCTTGTCTTTTCGGGCATCGGCAGAAGCAGTACTCCTTCATCTTCTGTTAGGTGAGCTCGTAATTGTTATTTTATAAGGACAGGTCTATGGTGTGGTGCTGTTTAATATATGTATACTTATCTAAGTGTTTTTATTGATAATTTACACATGGGATGACAAGTTTTTTTGGGACTTAACACTGCAGCAATAAAGCTTGGGTGGTAAAAATAGCTGGCTTATTTTCAGCTCTTTTTAATGTGTGTTATCATTTTTTGCCATACAAATTGCACTTTGAACATATTTTTCATGTTTCATATATTTTTTTGTAAATCTAAATTATAGCAAAATATATTTTTTAAAAATCTGTAGTTACTACAAGTTACTATGGGTGGTATTATGTTTTTTTTCATGAATTTTATTTATTTAGGTATTATATTATAGTTTCATTTTGAAATTATCCATATATCATGGTAGTAATATTTTTTTTCAATACATTCTAAAATTTCTGCAAACTAACTTAACTACAACTTAACAGTTGCTAAATCTCATGAACATTATTTCGAAACTATCTTGAATTGGTTTGTGGGGGTCACCTTGACTATTGGTTCACTCTAGAACTAATCATTAAACTGTGTACCATTTAAACCCATAGTCTGTAACTTTTTAAGACATGAAATAGACTAAAATAAAAGCAGGCGTGTATGTTTATTGCACTGAAAACATATGTCCTTACTATAAGTGAGCTTGCATCTCCACAAGCCTGACATTTATTTTGTTCTTCTGCTTGTTTTCCATGGGAATGTTGTTTCATTGGCTATAATCTTCCACAGTGTGACATAAAAAAACATATCTATCTGCATGGACAATGCTCCAAATTATGGTTTTAACTTTCTATTTCCATGGAAAGAAGTAATGGTTTCTTTTGGGATTTCAGTTAATCTAGCACTAATTGAGCATCCTTGTGTTTGCCTTATCCTTAAGCCTGTGAGTATCTGAAGACTTCTTTATTGTTTGGTGGGCCCATGACTCTTGTTCTGTTTCGGGATATTGCTCATAGCTGCAACATGCCGTTTGGAGTGTTAATGGGCCCTCACTGCGTGCTTGGTGCAGCCACATTTCATTCCAGTGTCTTCAGAAAGAACGAAGGGCAACTGTTCTGGCCCTGGCATTTGACCCACCCAACATCCGGTTTCTAAATTAGCTCGATTGTGATTGGTGGAGAGAACTCAGGTTTCCAGTGGAGGTGGACGATCAATAGCACGTAATGTTAGGACAGTGTGCTTTGTATGGGCTGCTGTTATAAGGTTTAACTCTTGTTTTGTCTGTTAACAGGGTCTGAAGATCAATATTGGCCAAAATGTCTGAGTAAGTAAGCTAATCATCTTTTTTGGGTTTTTTTTTCCGTGGTTTTGTTAACTGTAGATTGTCCTTTCATTTTTTTTACAGGCTATGTTAAGTAATACAGTATGCATTTAGTTATTAGTGCAAAACCAAAGATTTTCTAAGAATGGTATAAATGTGTGCTACCTAGGGCTGCACAATTTTAGAAAAAAAAAAAGTGGTATTTAATAAATTCACACAATTCAAAACAGACAAAACACAACAGAAAGAAAAATAGATACAAATGGACATGTAGTTATTTGAAGGCAATTTGGAACATGTGAGTTTGTTTTCAGGGTTTATTTAAAGATGGCGAGTGTGGATGGGTCTCTGATGTGTTTAGAATGTAAATATAAAAAAATTGAATGTAAAATAACAATAACAAAAACAAATTTTCTTGTATATATATAGATCATTATAGCATTAACCAATATGGCAAAACCCTTATTTTTCTGATACATTGGGTAGTCCTATCAACAAAATATTCACCTAACACCACACAGCAACCAACCACACCGTTTATTCATGTTTTAATGTTAAAGGTGAATAGTGTAGAGATAACTTTACGTGAACATAGAAAAAAAATCCCTGTGTACTCACCAGTGCCTCTTTTTTCATAGGGGAAAGAAAATGACCTCAAGCCGCAGGCATCATCTGAAAGTAAGAACAAGAGCAAAAACATTAGTCTCACTTTCACCTTGTTTTCCACATCTAACGGTGTTGCTTGTGTTGTGTAGAGCTTGATGCTGCAGATTGCGGCTGGCTGGCTCGAGCAGGAGAAGAAGGACATAGCTGCAGCGAAGGAGGCCTATATCAACGAGAACTGCCCTGCCCCAGACCTGAGCGGAGACCAGGCTGCCCTTATGGTTAGTGTCTGTCATATTTGATGGAGATTTTGGGCAAAGACTGTTGGCCCTACCCACTTTCTCCCTTCTCTCACTCTGATGTCGAACCATTATAGAAAGACAACTGTGTGGGATAGTCACAAACAGTTGAATCCACGTGGTTCTCATTCAGCCGTGTCTCTGATTGGAGAGACTGGATAGAAAATAGAAGAAATAAAAGTCAGATTCAGGTCCTCCTAAATAGTTGTTTGTCTGTCATGGATGAATGTTTGAAGGGACTAAGTGGGCTTGTTTAACATTATACTTTAGTCTTCACTCATGGTTCAAATACAAGCCTGTTAATATGCAGATTTGTATTGTAATATAGTGAGCACAAGGACATAGTCACTCATAGAAAAGGCGAGGGGGATATTGCTATTGTATGTCATATAATGGAAATAGAATGTAAACAACATTTAAGAATCTAAAAGCCATTGATTATTTTTCTTCTTCCAGGTTACTCTGTACTACTGTTTCAAACTGAAATGGCCCCTGTACTATGTAACAGCAGAATTAATGCAGTATATTGTTTGACAGGAAATCTGCAAGAAGATTTATGCTCAAATTGACAAAATTGACGATCAGAGGTACGACGCTGAGGCCAAAGTGCAGAAGACTGACAAAGAGGTAAGAGAAGACTACTTTAATTTTCTTTTATAATGTCATAGGTACGTGGCTCTAAGCTGGATTTGTTGGATTTCATTCGCCCCAGATTGAGGACTTGAAACTGAAGGTGGTGGAGTTGGCTGGAGTGAAAAAGCCCGCTCTGAAGAAAGTGCGCATGTCCGCTGACGCCATGCTGCAGGCTCTGCTCGGTGGAAAACACAAGGTCACCATGGATCTGAGAGCTAATCTGAAGCAGGTCAAGAAGGAGGTCAAAGAGGAGGTGAGGACACGTCACAGGACTGACTCAACAGAAACATACTTATTAGTGCATTTACTCTACATGACAATTATGAGTCAACATGATGCACGGGGTTTTGAATATCCTTGCATTAGATTACGTTCAAATGCAGAGGAAAAGTGGGTAGATCCATCTCTGTTAGGAATAAAATCACAGTTTTTTTTTTCATTTTCATCATCACAATACGTCGGGATGTTCCATTTCATCATGATTTACAAATACATCAATACATCAGAGATTTACTTTGATCAGATCACTATTGGATTTTTGTCATCATATTGCCCAGCCCTACTGCCAACACAGCTCCACACACACAGCGGAGTGGGAGGCTATTACGAGAATTAGCAACTTTCTATATAACAACATTGTCAACATACCTTTTGATACAAGGTCCATATCTCTGTATCTTCTTGTTTGCAGCCCACTGAAGCGGTTGGCGACTGGCGTAAGAACATTGAGGATAAAGCTGACAGGGAAAAAGATGTTCGAGACTTCCTAAACACCAGAGGGACAAACGAGCTTAGAGGCTGAGGGCAGAGCTGAGGTCTGAGTGACTGGATTTCACTGTTTGGAGACATTTTTTAAATCAAGGACTGGACCGAGCCATCTTTATATATAATACTAGAACCAAAGACAACATAACCTTACATCTATGTACATATTCATGAAAACATTAAAAAATAAATGATTTGAAGTAACACCTATTTTTATCTATTTTTTCTATCAAAATTTAAGCTAGTTTCTAGGGAAAAAATTAATTCTAAGGTGTTTTTTTTTTTAACAATTGAAAAAGGCCAAAACCACTTACAATCATGAGAAGCAAAAGGTGCATTTTAGTGCCATCTGGTGGTTACAACTCAGAAAAATATGACAAATTGTGGATCCATAGGAGGTTAGCTGACTACTTATTTCAAAGATTTCAATATTAATATGCAGCTATACAAATTATTAACTGAGCTTATTGCATGGGAAAATGTAAGAATTGTTCACTCAATAGCCACTGTACAAGAATCGCTCCTAGTTTTTAAATATTGCTTTTGTTAAATAGACGTTAGACCATTTGAAATGGAACTGGAAATCTAGGAACAAAATACTGTGTTGTAATAACTTTGTAAAAGAAAAATGTTACTCCTCTGTCCCATTTGAGCACAGTCCGTGACTCGTCTCCAGCCCTCTGCTCAGATGGGGGTCTAACTGTCCCTGTCCCTGCGCGGGTGGGGAGGGAGGGTGCGGGGCTGGGTTGGTGGGTTGGTTGGATGTATTTCAGGAGCTCGTGGGCCCATTGGTCTGAAGGAGAATCCACTTCCATAAAGAGGCTGGAGGTTTTTGCTGAGGCACCATATATACCCTTTTTCATTTTTCACTGTCTGTGGCTTTGACAGTGTGTCCGTATCTTCCACCCAGTGTGTCTTGTCCTCTTCCTCCTCTCTATAGGTGAAAAAAACCTTATTTTTCTATATTTTTCAACACATTTCTGAGAACAGCATCATACACTTAATAAGACATTGTTTAATAGGCCAAGCGGCAGCCATTTTGAAATACCTCAAATCTAAATTACTGATCTCCACCTTTGACCTATTATGATTCTTTCTAAACTCACTCTGTTTGCTTGTTGATGACTTTTCACCTTTTGCTGTCAGGGCTAAATTTATGCTTTAGAATTTTCAGTTTTATTGCTCTGAAGTTGTTAGAAAGTAACAGGTGTATCTTGGAGCCTATAGACTGGCCATTGCTATGACTCTTTGCACTGCGGTTACAGACAGCTGCCTTGTGTCTGCAAGTTTAACTCTAGGAAGTAAAATGTAGCGTAAAAAGTAATCTTGGCTGGTACACAAATTGCTATAACAGTGCAAGTAACAGTTTCTGATTTTAATACTTTCACTATCACTTCAAAATTTCTGAAAAAAGCCTCAAAACAAACATTAGCACTGAATAATAGTATTGATAATTTAACTGATTTGATATTTGTTACATTGATTGGTGGTTGATGTTAACCATGGCTGTTCAATGCTTTTTTTAATCTAATACTTAACTAGTGAAATTACAACAAATAATATGCATAATTACCTAGCTTCTCTTATCAGAGCTTGATAAATCAATTACCACTGCTGTTAATTGGCTAACACGTCCAAATGGTTCAAAGTTACCTATAGAGTTGTAAATGGTGGTTGCCAGTTGCCACCTGATCCTGTTGGTCCCAGTTTAGTCCAGAGAGACTCACATCCTCAGCTGTGGCCCGCGATCACGTTACAGCTGAAATATTTCTGTCCATCCAAGTCCACCTTCTCACTGAGGAACATGTTGATCTCAGAGAACTTCTTCACGAAGGTCAAAATCACTCATGTACTGTGTGTCTCTGTGCAGGTCGTGAGCCTCAAAACCCGCCAAGATGTCTGAGTAAGTAGGCCAGACCAGTTTAATGGAAAAAAAAATGTGTTATGATTGATGTGTGTATATGTGTTGTGTGTTTGAGTTAAATTATTACGGGCACTGTGCGGACTCAATTCATGACGTGCCTCACTTATGGGAATAAAAATCAGGCCCCAATGACCAATATGATTTGAAGTTCTGATATGGGTTGAAAGGGTTTAAGCTAAAGCCCAACTATGTAACTTTTTCGCCAAAAAATAGACTAAAAACAGGCGTCCTTACTGTGAGGAGGCTTGCATCTCCACAAACCTGACTCTTTCCATGGAAATGTTATGTTCCATATGGCATAAAATTGGTCTATCTACATGGAGAATGTTCTGGTGGTTTTAACTTTCTATTTCCATGGAATCAGGCAGGTGACATACCACCTCCAGAAAGTTACATAGTGTTGCTTTAAAGTTAGGTTAAGGTAAGGCAAGTATCGTAAATGTTAGGTTCAGTCTACTGGAAATGAATGTAAGTCAATATAATGTCCCTAAGAAGTATGGAAACTCAATATATATACTTTGCACTAAATTATATAATTTGGTTCAGTGGGATTCAAAATAGCATCTATAGGGAAAAAAGACCTGATATATCAAAAGTAATATTGTTTTTGTGTTATTAATATGTACAGTCCAACTAACAAATAAAATGCAATTGAACTTTCCTCTTAACAGGAAAAAGATGACATCCAGCCGCAGGCATCACTTGAAGGTATTTCTTATTAGAAGATGTGACTGTGTTTTGTTATGTTAGTCTAACCAGCTCCATGTTTTCCTGTGTGTAGAGTGTGATCCTGCAGATTGCCCTGAACTGGCTGGAGCAGGAGAAGAAAGATATTGAGGAGGCCAAACAGGCTTACATGAACGAGCACTGTCCCGACCCCGATATGGGAGGGGACCAGGCTGCTCTCATGGTGAGGAGTCATGTTATAAGTCCGAACTGTGTTTTTTATTTTGTGTTTTATTACATTACCAGTCAAAACTTTGCCCACACCTTCTCATTTGTTTTTTAATGTTTACTACTTTGCACATTTTAGATACAGACAGACGGCATCAAATATAGGGTGCTAGATGGATGGGATTATGTAGCAATGAAAAAAGTAAATAACAAAATAAATATACATATTTTCATATATAAAATTTAAATTCCTCAAAGTAGCCATTTTTTGGCATCATACAAGCATTCAAAGCATTGATCAAAGCAAAGGGTGGCTATTTTTTTTAAAAAATCTTATTAATATGCATAGATTTTTTTTTTTTTGTTTTTGTTTGCCACATTCCAGATGTGTTCATTCATGGTTTTGATGCCTTCAGTGATGCAGACTGGTAGTGGATGTGTTACCAAGAAAATCCCAATAAAAAAAAGCAGTTTGTAACTTAAGGGAGTGCAGGTCAGGAGACAGCGGTAATCCTAGCATATAAACCAAAAAAATAGGGTTAGCGCTCTTTGTAGTTTTTACGTTGCATGGTCTACATTGAGACTGGAATGTTCCATAGTGTGGCATTTTATTCATTATCAAGAAAAGTTTAGAAAAAGATTCTTACTGTAAGCATGGCCGCCTCTACGCAGATCTAAGCTGTAACTTGGCCTGGTGCCGTCACCTGTTTGTGTCCTTTGAGATGGATAAGTGTAATGCCATACTGTGGAATGTTTGAGGCAAAGCAATAATATCTCCATGGAGACAGGCAAATGGCAGACCACCCACCAGAAAAGTTGCATTCTGCAGAGTCAATTGTGTATTTCTGTGGGTTAGTCTTTGTTTAGAATTACAAATTTAGCACATGTAGTCCCATTTTGACCTGGTTTAGTCTTAGTTTAGACCTAGAAAAGTCATTTTCTAGACCTGGTTTAGATCTGGTGGAAGTTCAAGTCTTTTCTTAGATGGAAACTGGTGTGAAAAGTTTGAGAACGACTAGTCTTGACAAAAGTTGTAGTTGATTATAAACCCAATATGAGATTGTACCAGGATTTTCATTTCTATTAGGCACAAAGTCACTGTGACCTAGTATTTTATGGACAATGGTGATACTTTTAGATTTATAGCTACAGTTGTGGGGAAACTATGAAAAAGTTCAAATACCAAGCATAGTACTTGTAATACTCTATTTAATCAGTCCAGTAATTAATATCTGATTATTGTTTTGGACAACAGGAGCTGGCTAAGAAAATCTACGCTCAAATTGACAAGATTGACGATGAGAGGTACGACATCGAGGCCAAAGTGCAGAAGGCCGACAAAGAGGTAAATCAAATGCGTTAATATTTTGGCATTATACTGGGACTAAACCCGGATTAAACCTGGACGAGACTAAAGTAGAACTAAAAACAGCAAAGGAACAAGCAGTATCTAGGACTAATTGCTAACTATTTGGTATGTGGTAGCTGCTAGTTCAGTTTTGTGCAGTTCAGTCTGGCTATGCTTCTGTTGTAGGGAGTATTATACCTCTGAGGACATAGGCCAAGATATCAAGGACTAAGCTGGCAGTGAATGACCTCAGTACAACCCAGAAATTGAATTACTTTAACACTTACTACATACATTAACATTACTCTCTCATCAAAAACATGCCTGAAAAGTTTTTTGATGTCATCCATGCATGTTTAACGTATTTTAGTAACCGCTCCCTGTCCCTATTCAAACCCTCTTTACGTTAGGTGTAAGATTCTGTGCAATGCTCAGCCCACAAAGCTACGTCATCCATGCTCCCACACAACAATTCTCCATAAATATACAAAAACATGGTACAAAACTGTACACAGCAACTTGGAGATCAAATGCAGGGGGGACTTGGAGAGTCAAAAACGAAAGTGAAACTTATAAAGCATGTTAATATGTAGCTTTAAATGAATGTAGCATTTTCAAAACAGTAAAAGGCAACATGGTGATCTAAATATGTTACGTGTTAGCAGTTAATACCCCATAGAAGCAAATGTATACACTATTAATATGTGGTCCCTAAACTAAAGTGTCACCAGAGAGTTTTTTTAAATATCAAATGATAATAGTGTCTGTGTGTCCCAGATTGAGGACCTGAAGATCAAAGTGGTGGACCTGGTAGGAGTGAAGAAGCCCGCTCTGAAAAAAGTGCGTATGTCCGCTGATACCATGCTCCAGGCTCTGCTGGGCTCCAAACACAAGGTCACCATGGATCTGAGGTCCAACCTGAAGCAGGTCAAGAAGGAGGTCAAAGAGGAGGTGAGTACAACAGCAACTACCAGTCTTCATCTGTATGTGATCTGAAGAACATCACTTTACTATGATAATACTAATACTATAATTCGTCGTGTGTTTTTGCCCATTTAGGAAACACAGGTCCTGAAGTGTCACTTAGTCAGTATGTTAGTCCTCAGTCTAAATAGACAAGCTAGTGAAGTTATAAAGTGGTTGGTAGTAATACATGCAAGATGGCTAAGTTTAATGCCCTATTGTGGAACATTCTAAGCAAAGCAATAGCATATTCATGAGGCAAGCAGCTGGCGGACCCTCTTCTAGTTAGTTACATAATGCACCTTTAATATGTCACGACAGAACATTTAAAATACTTTCATCTTTTGGGGGTTTTGTGTTGTAGTTTCCATCTTTTGCTCAACTATTACCCAGACTCACTGATCACTGACTTATTACTGTCTTTCTCCTGCAGTCGTCAGAAGCCGTGGGCGCGACTGGCGTAAGAACATTGAGGACAAGGCCGACAGGAAGAAGATGTTCGAGACCTCCTAAATCTGCGTCTGAGCGTGTGTGAACCCCCATAGCTCGCACCAGCCCTGAGCGCCCAGAGGAAGTGGACAGTGATCACATGTTTTTTAAAAACGGTTGTTTTTTGCACTTTGCCTGAAAGAAAGAGAGACAGAGGGAGGGGGGGGAGAGAGGGAGAGAGGGAGGGAGGAATGGAAAGAAAGCACCAAGAGTTTCGGAAGGTTCACAGTCATCCCTCCATCAAGCATCAAGTCTTAACCCCACACACAGGAAATCAAGCTGTACCCAACAATAAAGTCTTATGTGGATGAACAAGTGTCAAGGGTCTCTTCATTCAGATGGGTAATATGGTCTCTGGAGAAAATCTGAAAAAAAAAAAAAAAAAAAAAACACAATACAATATTTGTCTTATATTTACACGTTACAATTCAGAATAATATATACTTTATGGTATTATTTGTATTAGAAAGTAATGTGGAGATGATTATATTATGGTATATCACCTCATATTAAAATAAGCATGTATAGACTCCTGACTCATTATGATTATGAATAAAATGCATAACAGTGACCAGCAACTAAAAAAGGGGGTACTTCCTTTGTCAACACACATAGACTGAAACAACAGCAAGAAAAGTCTGTTTTTCAAAATTAAATTATATAAAGTGGAAATTATCTTCTATATCATGTGGGTTTATATGGGGCTAGTACTAATCCCAACAGCTTTCAGCATTAGGTTGGGTTTAGATCAGACATGGGGGCCTTTAGGCTTATTAATTCAGCTCACCAAAAGTCGCCAAATTTTATTAAAATAGATAATTAAACCTTGTTTTAAGTTTTTCTGCGGTGTTTATTTAACTGAAATTCAATAAACCCATTGTGAATTTTTGAATTTTAGAACATTTTAGAACCCATTGTGGCCCGTATTTCAAAAAGTTTGCCCACCCCTGGTTTAAATACTAATTATTCACATTCACAATTTCAAAATCTCACATGGTTAATAGCCACTGATACACGGTCGATCAATACATTACTTGGAGTAAGTTTAAGAGCCTTGCCCAAGGACACAACAGCAGTATGTACTGGCAGGAGCTAGGATTTAACTGCTACCTGCTCATCATTAGAACAAAACTCTTACAAACTTGGATACTGCCATTAGAGATTTAAAATAATCAAGAACAACCTCTTTTTTAAGGGAGACATAAAGGAAAACTTTTTTTTTGTCATTTTGGTCTCATAAAATATTCGCATTCATGTGAAAATAACAAAAATGTACAATTTGCACCAAAATGTGTCCAATCTAATTCTAAGTCTGATTTAGATTTTACTGAAAAAATAAGGTGAATTTAAAATTTTTAGGACAATTTTCAGTAAGATCTTGTTTACTCAAATACTGTGTATGATATCCAAAATCCCCTCAGTACTTTTGTATGTATCTAATATAATATGACAGATTCATATGTCCCAAATATGGTCATTTTTGTCAATGCTTCCACACTTGTCAAACTTGCAAGACATTTTGTTCTTAGATTCATGTGACTAAACTACAGAAGGTGTAGTTTGCCTTACCTTCCTGTCAATACATTACTATGAAACACTACAGTAATCAAACATGTACAGTACTTTTGGTCAGAGTCAAACCCCCCTCACACTTGATGTATACTCACGCAGTACTACGTTATACACACGCACAGCAGTAAACTATTAATAGCACTATATGTACACTTGACTAAATAATATGTTTAAGAGGCGAGAACGGCATCCAAAAGCAACCACAGTAAAACAACCCGCAACAGGTGCACATGACAAGCACGGAGAAGTTATATCTGAAGTAAAAAACATATTGTAGTACTAATGTGGGTTTTTTTTTTCATATTAGTTCATTATCGACTCACGCTGGTACAGTTCCTCTCTAGGGCAGAATAAAGGTTATGTTCATGTGATACTGCCCAGAGAAATCTATTGGTGTAATTATCTGTCATTATCTGTATATAATCACAAAGGGACGGCTGTTTGAGTCACAAGGTTCAATGTGGTGAGTTTGTGGGGTGAGTAAGAATAACGTTACTTCAAATATAATGTTGCACAAGTAGAACTACTTCAAAGTAAGCCTAGTAAGAGTGAACAAGGTACTACCTAAGTAAGAATAACTTCAAGAGTAGGAATAGTTCTGATTTCAAATTGAAAGATAATGTAATTTGAAGGTAAATAAAGTGCCAATCTGGTATTTTCAAAGGACAGACATAAAAACTTGAAAAACTAAAGTCATATCTGAAGGAGCGGTGCAAGGAAAAACACATACAGTCACTATAAAGTAACCACAACTTTTACCCAAGTAGGAGTACTATTACTTCAACACAAACATTACACAAGTAGGAGTAAAAGTATGTTCTGCTAGCAAAGTACTCTACAGTATACTGTATTCTATACCACCTCGTACAGTGCCCAAAAAAAAAGATGTTTTCAAAATGATAAGTAGCGATGGATGAGTACTTAAGACTTGTTACTTAAGTAAAAGTACAGATGCAGAGGTTAAAATGTTACTCAAGTAAAAAGTATCATATGAAAAATCTACTTAAGTAAAAGTAATTAAGGACCATATTTTTAAAATGTAGCTGATGTAAAAAGTAAATGTATTTCACACAAGTGTTGGATTAAAAATGTAGTAATATTGATTAAAATGATACTGATTTTGGTCAATAGTAACATTGCGCAATCAACTTCTTAAATTTTTAAATGAATTTGTGGTATTTTATTTTTTGTTTGCTCATTGAACTTGAAAATTTTAGTCAGGATGGTACCACGTTTTGTTTTTTTTTTGTTTTTTTTTTATACTATGATACATTCTACGTCTCTAAAAACAGTAGCCGCAGTGTTAGACTTAGGGTCCTCTGCCTCCTCTGCGTCACCCCCGTGGTTCCGAGCTCCTTGTATGGACCTTCCTTCTGGGTTTCCAAGGCTCCTCTGGAATCTTAGGTTTCTTCTGGAGCTAACTTTATCCCCTCAGCTCAGTGGGGAAGTGTCAAGAGGTGCCTGCGGGGTTATATTTAAGACAGGTGACTTCACTGGGAGAAATGGTGAAATTATTATCAAAGTTGTAGGTCTACTGAAAAGTTTGAGGACGTTGTGATCAAAAATATAATGAAAATACAACTTCTAATGTGTTATAGATGCAAAAGTGGGAATTATACTGAGACTAGATTAGATCAAAACTAAACCAGGACTAGTGACGTAACAGATTTGTGTGAGGTGACGTGAATATACTTAATAAGCTTTCATCGACAACCACTCAAACACATGAACTGTTGACCCTAAATAAAGAGTTTTATATTTTAATACGTCATAATAATGTACCGTAGATCACCTTAAAATCTAAATGAGTAGCTTTGAAACGAACAGCAGAGGACGTGATCATTTATGTGCATGATTTTGATACAATATACAAACTCATGGTACCACTTTTTATTACTATGCACATAACCAGTGGTGGAATGTAGCAAAGTAAAAGTAGTAAAGTACAGTACTAAAGTAAACTTTCTAGGTTCTGTACTTACCTAAGTACATTTGAAAGCGGATACTTGTTACTTTTACTTCACTACATTGGAGAGCAGTATCTGTACTTTACTACTCACTACATTTTTCAACGGGGACTGAAAAGTAATAAGTAAGTAGTAAGTACAATAATTTGAGTAAAAAAAAAAAAAAAAATACAACGAAAAAAATTGCACAAAATTCAGCACAAATCTTTAGCAAAAATCACTACATGTGAAGCCGATAAAGCCTCGAAATATGTGTGAGAATACTTTAACTTTTTACTCTTGAAGTGTCTTTTTAAACAGCTACTTCAATACTTTTACATAAAATATTTTTTCAGGTGATACTTGTGCAGTGAGTAGTTTGTTTGCTCAAGTATCTGTACTTTTACTCAAGTAACAAAACACTGTCTGACGCTTAGTAGCTACTTATGGGATGCTGGGTCTGACCTCCTAATCGTCTCGTGGAACTTACTTTATGTTCCACAATATAGCATTAACCCCACACGTTTTATTCAGTCACAGCCAGGGGTTTTTTCCAGCTTAAAAAACATGGATTCTTTGTTCTGCGAGTGACCCCCCTCTCCACAGAACTGACTTGTAACTGGGCCTGGTGCGTCCCTTAAGGTTTTTTCTTCAAATTTTCATGCTGCACGTTAACATTTTAGACGTATCCCTGTTTTATTAAGCTT